>JAPDNY010000020.1:600000-901559 GCA_029375565.1 Gekko gecko | reverse complement strand
CCACCTCCTGTGGCATATTCTAGATATGCATATGTCAGTCTGGATTTCATTGGTTAACTGAGTGATCCTAAATGAGTGCTAGCATATACATCACCATATGTCACAGGTTCTGTCTTTATTCGGTATGATAATATAATTGGCTTCAGAAGTGGATGCAATGCTCCTAACGACTCTAAAAGCTTGAATCAATGCATAAATGGACCTTTCCACTGAAGAGTCTCTCCTGATGCTTGTTCCAGAAAGTTATTTTGTTTTCAGATCAAGACAACTCTCATACTGTTGATCTGGAAGAAAAAAAATTGATGATCCAGAATGGCATGGTGCAAAAAGATCAAGAGAAAACAAATAAGTAATAATAATATACAATAAGTAATTCAACACAGGAGGCATGTTTGGTCCAACTTACATAGTAGCAACCTTTGCAGGTGCTTTTTAGAGCTTAGGAGACCTGGCCCATATTGAAACTGAATAATGTTGACCTTGTTAAGAAATTGCAATAGGACTTCCTATAATGGCTTCTAGTTCCTGAGGAAGGACCTGAAGTCCGAAACACTGATCAGTACCTAGGAAAAGTGTTGGACATCTATTCCAGACTTCATTGCTTCCTTCTGAGAGATTTCTATTCTGGACTTCGTTCTTTCCCTTTGGGATATAGTGGACTTGTATATTTTCCTATGATTGATTACATGTGTTGAATTACTTATTGTATTGAAGTCTCTTTTTGTAAGCTTTTGTGCGGGTTTCTGCAGTGCACAGTTGTTATTTTTTTGTTTTCTCTTGATCATTGTTTACTGTGGTGCAAAAAGAGGGATAATAAGACAATGTTCTGCTTCAAGCTAAGCCAGTAACCCCATTTCCCCCTTTTGGAAGCTGCATGTTAAAAGCTAGAAACCTCCCACCTGCTTTATCACATCTTTCACTTCTCCCTACATCTCTTCTAACAATGCCATGGCAAAAAGCAGATTCATGAAAGGAGTGTGCAGAAAATGAGTCATAGTCCATCTGAGAGTCCAATCAGAGGCTCTTTAGATCCACGCAAGGCGTGATTGCCTCACGGATCCAAAGTTAATGTCCAGACATCCAGGATCCCGTTTTGCCGTGCTTCGGAGCCGTATTTAAAAGATACCACTTTAAATCTTGGGTTTTCGGTTACCTACAGGACAACTGCAGACTTTCATCCATCTGATCGTTCCACCAGCATGCAATCCCCCCATCGGGGTGGTCTGACGTCAGACCATCCCAAGTGGGCACCATTTTAAAAAATCTCTACATGTGTGCAGATCAACAAGGACGCACTGTCACGTCTATGCAAATGCGCAACTAAAAAAAAACAACACGTGCCTCCAACAAGGTTGTGCTGTGATGCCTATGCACATGCACAAAATGTTTTTTTTTTTAAAAAAAAAAACCACCACACAGGCCTCTTTCAGTGGACGCCATCTAGACAATCCACAACAGAGGCAGCACACAGTAAGGTGATTCCCCCAGGGGATGTCTGGTTGTGCAATGATGGATTAAAAAGATCAGGATAAAATTCGAGCCGACATAATGGCGGGATTAGCTGCCCATCTGAACGCACCCCCAAACAATTAACCAACTAGGGAATAATTCATACCAAGTGCAGCTACACATATATAAAACCAATCTGGTTATATAATTGGCTCTAGAAATCACTGCTAAACTTATTGTCTTCTCTTCAGAAATGAGGATTACTAACATAGATTGGGTGGGGATATGACCAGAAGATTTTGTCCTCCCTCCCTCCATGTGCAATTTTCCTAACATGACAAGCAACATTCCCTCTAAGCTCCACAGTGTTGTGAGCAGGAGTTCTACCTCATGAGTGAAAAAAGCTAGTAGCATTAAAGTTGTGAGTGAGTCTACGGCCAAGTTCAGACTGGCATTTTGCCCCGAGAGAGGCACGTTTCAGCAACGTTTCACAAGCAGATTAAAGGGAGCGTTCACACAGGCACATCTGTCCAGTGCTCCCCAGCCGTACCCAACCCATCTTGTAACGCTCCATTCCCAAGTTAAAAAGATACCTGTTAAAAGTGGTATCAAACCCTGGAAAGTGTGTCTAGCTCACGTATATCCTGCACCAACACAGTGTGAATGCTAAAATCCACAATTTTGATTGTTTGCTCATATTTCCAGATTAGTGAAACAAAAAGCTGCACCTTACAGCCATGCCTTCGGGCCAACAGTGTGAATGCTCCCTCATGCCTCCTCCCAGTATGCTCCCGCATCAGTCAGCACAGTGTGACCAGGAAAACCCAGAACAGTTTGTTCCGGGGCTTTTTTGCCATGACTCACTCCCGCTTCAAACTGCCAGTCTGAACTCGGCCTACATTTGACTATACTGTAAATTCGTTTTTTAGATTACTTCCGTCATATCTATATCTATATCTATATCTATATCTATATCTATATCTATATCTATATCTATATCTATATCTATATCTATATCTATATCTAGATAGA
This sequence comes from Gekko gecko, assembly GCA_029375565.1. Classification (NCBI taxonomy): domain Eukaryota; kingdom Metazoa; phylum Chordata; class Lepidosauria; order Squamata; family Gekkonidae; genus Gekko; species Gekko gecko. Next base: position 899,078 of record JAPDNY010000020.1, on the reverse strand, counting down.
TAGATAGATAGATAGATAGATAGATAGATAGATAGATAGATAGATAGATAGATAGATAGATTTACAAAATATTTTAAGAATCATTTAAGCATAATAGGGTGTGCAAACAAATCATTTTTTCCCAGCTCCATTTTAGCTTATTGGGCCCATTATAGTAAATGGGCCCCATAAGCTATAATGAAGAATTGATTTGTGGTTATCTGGGGCTGTGTTTCTTGAGGTTAAAAAAAAAAAAAAAAACCTCTCAAGTTTCAAAAAGATTGGACCAAGGGGTCCAATTCTATGGGCCTCAGAAGGAGGTGTCCTCATCCTCCATTGTTTCCAATGGAGGGAAAATGCCTTGTGGGCTGAAGCAGAAATCCCTGCCCTGCCATTCAAAAATATGTGCACCAGCACCTCCTAGCACAGTTTAGCAGGAACTAAGATTAGCCATTGTTTTAATGGAGAAGCTCACGGGGCGAAACAAAACATTTTGAAGTAATTAAAATATTAGCAAGATGGGTAGAGCCATGTTAGCCTGTCTGCAGCACTAGAAAAGCATAAGAGTCCAGTGGCACCTTAAAGACTAACAAAATTTGTGGTAGGGGATGAGCTTTCACGAGGCACTGCTCACTTCTTCAGATACATTATCTGTAGAAGTGAGCAGTGATTCACAAAAGCTTATACCCTACCACAAATTGCATTGGTCTTTAAGGTTCTACTGGACTCTTACTCTTTTTTTTAAAAAAAGATTTGCAGCTGTTAACATAACCTGGTTTTTGAAGAAGAAGAGGAGGAGAAGGAGGAGGAGGAGGAGGAGGAGGAGGAGGAGATTGGATTTATACCCCGCCCTTCACTGCCCAAAGGCCAAGACCCAAAATGGGGGCCCAGGGCTTTCTCGGTGGCAGCTCCACTCTGGTGGAATAAGCCCCCAGAAGAGATCAGTGCCCCGTGGGACCTCACACAGTTCCACAGAGCCTGCAAGATGGAGCTCTTCCACCAGGCCTTCAACTAAGGAGCTGCCCCCAATAGCTGGAATGGCAGAGAACCCTGTCCCCTGGAGCCACTAGAAACCGCCTGTGCCAGCCGCATAAAGGATTGGATCTATGGGTTGACCACTAGGATAGATCACTGAAGGTTGACCGCCATCATCTAATACTATTAATTTATCAGTATTACTTAATGCTTAGTACCTTATAATGTTGGGTTGTTTTTATATGGTTTTAGGTAAAGGTTTCCCTTGCTCGAAAGCCAGTCAAATTCGACTCTAGGGATGCGATGCTCATCTCCGTTTCCGAGCCAAAGAGCCAATACTGTCCAAAGACGTTTCCGTGATCATGTGGCCGTCACGACTAAAAGCCGAGGTGCACAGAACACTGTTACCTTCCCACCGAAGCGGTACCTATTTATCTACTTGCAATTTCTTGTTTTTGAACTGCTAGGTTGGCAGGAGCTGGGGCCAGGACGGAGCTCACTCCACCTTCCAGTCCGCAGTTCAGCATCTTAACCACTTGAGGTTTTAAGATTGTTTAAATTGTTTACTTGGGTGTTTTTTTGTTGTTGTTTTTATGTAAGCCGCCCTGAGCCGGCTTTGTCTGGAAGGGTGGGGTATAAGTCTGATAAATAAATAAATAAATGTGACTTTTTTTTTAATTTATATCTCGCCCTATCAAAAATTGGCCTTAATTTACATTGGAATCCTAGAGTTGGAAGGGACCTCCAGGGTCATCTAGTCCAACTCCCTGCAGGGTCATCTAGCCCAGCTCCCAATTCATAAATACCGCCCCCACACACATACCCAGTGACCCCTGCTCCCTGCCCAGAAGATGACAAAAAACCTCCAGCATTGTCAGCCAACCTGACCTGGAGGAAAATTGCTCCCTGACCCCAAAGTGTTGATCAGCATTTCCCTGGGCATGTCAGAAAGGGCCACAAGAACTAAAAAATGTGTATGCGTTTGTGGTACCTCAGTGGAAGACCTATTCCACTATATTATGGTTTGTTCTTCATATTCAGACCTAAGGAAGCAGATCTCTATCTGGAATTTTAAGCCAACTTTGCAACTTACCTGACAATGTAAAGTTGGTTTTCCTCTTGTCGGATATGAATCCCCTGGTTACTCTCAAGGTAGCGCTTTTTGTGCTTGCAGCCGGAAAAGTGAGATCCAAGGCTGTTTCCTAGAGCTACAAAACTGGCAGCATGGTTTTTATGATTTTAGAACTGTGATTGTTTTATGTGTTCACATGCTGTAAGTCTTATTCTGAAGGCTTTGTTTTGAGAACAGTACTTTTGAACCCTAAATTTATATTTTGTATTTCTATTTTGGCCATATACAATAAACTTACTTACTTTGAACCCACAAGAACTAAGCACTAATGCATCCTCCCTGCCGTCCTTCTCATGATCTGCCAAAGTTCACAGGATCATCATTGCCGTCAGAGGGCCATCTAGCTTTTGTTTGAAAACTTCCGAAGAAGGAGAGCCCACCACCTCCTGAGGAGGCCTGTTCCACTGAGGAACCGCTCTAGCTGCCAGGAAGTTCTTCTTAATGTGTAGCCAAAAACTCTTCAGATTTAATTTCAATCTGATTCAATTTCATTAAGGTAAAAGAAAACCAGCAGTCACGTATATGAGCATGCAGAATCAGTTTTAATGGCAATGAACAGTTGCAAAACAGCAGTCAGTTATCAAAGGAGGCAAAGTCGAACAGTTTCTCCATAAGGAATTTGAGAGACAAAAAGAAGAGGGTTGAGTATCTACTAATAGAACCGATGTGGCCCATAGTTCTTATCACAGAGCAACCGACTTGGACTTATTTTGTTGAAGAGGCCGTAGAGTTTATCCCTACATCTGCAACCTGAACTTGTAAACATACTTTTTTTTAAACAAAAGCAAAGATCTCAGAGGAAATGAAATGTAGGTCCTTAAAGCAATTTCAAGTAGAAGCAATAATGGGGTAATTTTTTTTTTTTTTGGACTCAGCTTTCAAGAGCGTTGAACATCCATGACATTTAATTTCTCAGGATATTTGGGTCGCTCGGGATTCCTGAATTCAGCACCACGATCTCAACGGTGGATTTGCCTCTGGCTGAATCTCATAATCAACAACTCTTGCTTTTCTGAAGGTGGAACGTCCCGCTGAACTTAGCAGGGGCTTAGACAGAGGCTACCACGGCGTCCCAGAACAGACCTTCTCCCCAGCATTCCTAAGCCCCTCCCAGAGAAGCCTGCTCCTCCCACTCCAGAACCACTAATGGCACATGGAGTGTTGCCTCCGACAGCAACTGGTTGACCAGTAGCGGAGAGGATGGGTCCTGGGATGGTCACGACGACAGGAGATGGCTGAATCACGACCTCTGCTGGTGGGATCTGGTTGATGGGTTGAGGGATGATTCCAGATAGGGTTCCGAGCTCTGCTGAAGTTGCGGGAAATCCTCCAGCACCAGAACCATATACGATACTGCCAGAGCCGAGACCTCCAGCACCAGAACCGTATATGATTCCCCCAGCGCCAGACCCAAGACTCCCATAGCCTAAGCCGTGACCTGCAGAACCAAAACCAACCACTGGGCTTGATGTGCAAGATGGGATGGCAAACGACGGGCCACAGTAAGCCATTTTTTTGTGATGGGGAAAGAGTCTGAAATAAAAATGTCGAGAAACAGAATGGATCAGAAACAATGACATATTTAAGAACCATAGAGTTGGAAAGGACCTCCAGGGTCATCTAGTCTAACCCCCTTGCACCATGCAGGAAATTCACAAATACCTCCCCCTCCACACCCCCAGTGACTGCTGTCCCATGCCCAGAAGATGACAAAAAACCTCCAGGATCTCCAGCCAAACTGGCTTGGAGAAAAACTGTTTCCTGACCCCAGTGTGGCAATCAGCATTTCTCTGGGCATGTAAGAAAAAACCACGAGAACTAAGCACTGATGCAACCCTTCCTGCCCTCCCTCACGTGATCAGCCTAAGTTCACAGAATCAGTCGAAAGGAGTATAAACGCTGTGTAGCTCTAAATGGCTCTAAAATAGAAACTTTATTAACAATATTATCCCGTGTCATAAAGACAATAAATTTAACAATCAACGTTACAACACAAACATAGAGCAAAAAAAAACACAAACATAAATGAAACCCGGCTCATAACACTGAAATTTATTGTCTTGAAGACATTGGATAATATTGTTAATAAAGTTTCTATTTTAGAACCGTTTAGGGCTACACAGCGTTTATACCCCCTTCTACTAAGTTCACAGGATCAGCATTGCTGTCTGAGGGCCATCTAGCCTCTGCTTGAAGACCCCCAAAGAAGGAGAGCCCACCACCTAGTCCATCTTACAGGACCCTACTATGTAGTTTTTGCATTGTTTAATGCCTCCTACTAATTCTTAGTTTTTGTTTCAGCTCTGTTCATATTTCTGTGCTAGAAAGGTAAAGGTTTCTCTTGCTCAAAAGCCAGTCAAATCTGGTTCTAGGGGGTGGTGCTCATCTTCGTTTCCAAGCCAAAGAGCCAGCGCTGTCTGAAGATGTTTCCATGGAGATGTGGCTGGCATGACTAAATGCCGAGGCGCACGGAATGCTGTTGCCTTCCCACCAAAGTGGTACCTATTTATCTACTTGCAGTTTCTTGATTTCAAATTGCTAGGTTGGCAGGAGCTGGGGCCGGAGACAAGAGGTCACTCCACGCGACACTCGGGTCTTGAACTGCCAAACTAGAGACCTCCCAGTCTGCAGCTCAGCATCTTATTCCAGTGTCTCGTTCTCTTAGTTCTCACTATGTAGTCCACCTTGAGTTTCTGTGAGAAAGGTGGGCTAAAAAAATGGGTGAGGGGATGAAACAGAAAGGGTTCTCACCCAAGCCAGCCACTTATCAGTTGTACAGCAAGAGGTAAGAACATAAGAACAGAAATGTAAGAGAAGCCATATTGGATCAGGGCGGTGGCCCATCCAGTCCAACACTCTGTGGCTCACAGTGGCCAAAACCCAGGAGCCATCAGGAGGTACAACAGCGGGGCCAGAACTCTGAGCACAGATCTCTATCAGACACCATTTCAGCAGCTGCTTTAGTTAGCTCGCACAAGGGGTGAGTTTAAGAAGTATGCGTCTTTAATTCATTCTGCAGATCAATTTAATTAAACAACAGAAAAAAACGACACCGAGTTTAACCCAGGTTTTTTTGTGTCTCATGATTTCATTCTGGGAAGGGGCGGGGGGGGTGAACACTACCTATTAGAACAAAACATCAGTCAAAATTTCAAAAACTAAGAATTACTGGAAACTGTATATATGGAATGTTATGAGTTAAGAAGAAGAAGAAGAGATTGGATTTATACCCCACCCTTCACTACCCAAAGGTGTCTCAGAGCGGCCTACAAACTCCCTTCCCTTCCCCTCCCCACGACAGACACCCTGTGAGGTAGGCGGGGCTGAGAGAGCTCTTGACAGAAACTGCTCTTTTTTCAAGGACAGCTCTTGTCAGAACTATGGCTTGCCCAAGGTCATCCAGCCAGGTGCAAGTGGAGGCGTGGGGAATCAAACCCGGTTCTCCCAGATTAGAGTCCGCGCACTTAACTACTACACCAAACTGGCTCTTTGCCCTTGGTGTACCGGGAAAGGGTTCTTAGCGCATCTGACTTGCATACAGATTTTTTTGTGTGGGTGGGTGGGTGCTTGGGTGGGAGCCTGGGAGTCGTGGTGACTTCTGGTGATTTCTAGTGAGGCCAGGACCTTCTCAAAGAGGTGGCTTGATAACCTGCCTCTGTGTCCCCGGCCCTGGTATTCCTTAGAGGTCACCCTTCCAAGTACTTGCCAGGGTCGGCCCCGCTTAGCTTCCGAGATCTGACAAGATTGGGATTGCCTGGGCTGTCCCGCTCAGGCTGCATGCAGAATTTCCAGGCTTGCCACGTTTCCTGCTTCAGCCGGAGATTTCCTGCTCCCGTCAACAATGCGCCCTCTAAACCGTGGAGTCTCATGAGTAAAAATTCTACTTTGCGAGCTACTGGCATTAAAGTCATGAGTGAGCGATTTGGCTACTGCAATAAATTAGTTTGCTCTGGAGCCATCCCTTCCTGAGCTCAGACATAAACGAGTGAGCCGGAGGCTAAAAAATCTGTGAGCTAGCTCACACTAACTCAGCTTAGAGGGAACGCTGCCCGTCACCCTTCATGCCTCTACTCAGCTGGGTGGTGGAAGGAAAATGGCGAGGGAGATTGGGGGGGGGGCTACTGGTGTCATGCCAACATCATTACATCGCCAGAAGTGCCATCATCGCATCAGCCTACTCTCTTCTGTTCCCAAACTCTATGGTTAAACCATAGTTAAACCATAGAGTTTTGGGCTCAATGCTTGCGCACTTCTGGCGACCCAGTAACATTTCTGTCATTTTGATAATCTAATTAAATAATATCTAATTATTTGTGGTTTTTTATTTTATTTATTTACATAATCTATGGTCCCCCATTCTCACTTGGTCTCAGGGAGGATTGCACAGAGTAAATCAACATATGGGAGATTCAATGGACAATGCTATAGGATTGGTGTTGCAGAGCCACCCGGGAGCCTAAAAACAAAACCGAAGCAAAGCGTAAGTATTAACATGACACATTAGATGAGGCAGAGTTTCATCTGCCAAGAACCCACCAACGATCTGAAGACTGGGTCAGGAACTCAGTAAAAAAACCTGTGATTCCAATGCGTATGTCAACTGGAAAAGTCTAGTACAATTCGGCAATACGACAAGTTCGGAATATTCTACTGCTTATACGGCATTGACTTAGGACTGCTTTAGAAGTCATGTTCTCATACTTTTAAAAAATGTAATGATATTTTGTCCATACAATCACAAACACTTTTGACAGAATGAGGAGGAGGAGGAGGACAAGGAAGAGAAGGAGAAGGAGATTGGTTTTATACCCTGCCCTCACTACAAGTCTCAGAGCAGCTTACAAACTCCTTTCCCTTCCCCTTCCCACAACAGACACCCTGTGAGGTAGGTGGGGTGGAGAGAACTCTGACAGAAACTGCTCTTTTTCAAGAACAGCTGTGACAGAACTATGAAGAAGAAGAAGAGGAGATTGGATTTATACCCCGCCCTTCATTTGGAGTCTCAGAGCAGTTTACAAACTCCTTTTCCCTTCCCCTCCCCACAACACCCTGTGAGGTAAGTGGGGCTGAGAGAACTCTAACACAAACTGCTCTTTCAGAAACAGCTGTGCCAGAGCTTGTAACTGACCCAAGGTCACATGAGCAGGTGCAAGTGGAGGAGTGGGGAATCACACCCGGTTCACCCGGATTAGAGTCCACACACTTAACCACTACACCAAACTGGCTCTCGATTAATGCTATAACTGCTGTATAACAAAGAAAAAAATGGAACATATATATCTAATTGCAGTAAAAAAAAAGAGTAAGGTATCTTTTAGATCACTCTGGAAGTGACATCATCCCGTCACTGGTGCCATAGTGATGTCACCAGCAAGGACACCCCCCCCCCACATAGATGAGTCTGCTCTCACTTGCCAGATCTCAGGTTGGCAACTCTAATAATTCCCCAGACTACATTGCTACCATTTCAAGTTCAAAGGGCTCTCAGGTAGGAGTTGGAAGGGACCTCCAGGGTCATCTTGTCCAACCCCCTACACAATGCAGGAAATTCGCGAATACCTCCCCTCCACACACAGAGAGAGACCACTGTTCCATGCCCAGAAGAAGAAATCTGCCCAATATCCTAGCAAGGAGACAGCATTGGGCCACATGGCCTGGCTCATCAGTATTCAGTTTATCTGTTATCCTTTTTGCTGAACATATTCTGAGGAAGAATACCCCCTACCCAGACACGAACCGCTTGGGTATACTGTTGCAATAAGAGTTCCATTAATAATTTCAGTCAGCTGGGGGGGAAAAATATCTTCTGGTGAGAAAGGCTTACCCTTTACACAGAAGAACAACGTCCGGAGGATGGAGAGAGCTGATGGAAGCTACTGAAAGAGCTCAAACGAGTATCCGCTTTTATACAGTTTTTCCTCCCCCCTGGCAGCCTTGCTAGTGGCGAGTGCAGAAAGTTTTAATTAGTTACCAACAATTCTGTTCATTATGCTTCGGGATTACTTACTCATACAGGTGGACATAAATAACTCAGCAATATCCAGCTTTGAACAACATGGTAACGCCCTTCTTTCTTTCTTTCAAAGGAATTGCACTTTGCTGCTGAAGTTCCATCAGCAGCACACCTCATCCGATGGCATTTTAGTAGAGTTTTATCAGTGAGTCAGTCACATAAAGGGGAGAATGATGCACACAGACTGAAAGGAGCTGGATGCCATGGCAAGCCGTCCCATGAACAAAATGTAGAAATTACAAAATTTAGAAATGATAATACAGTGGATCAATGGGAAATGTCTCAGGCCCCGGTCAGATGGAGAATTTGCCGTGTGGAAGGCACGAATGTCAGGTGGATTTTCGGGGCACGATCACACCACAACATCTGGGAAGCGTAGTGCTCCCGTGGCCAACCCGTGGCATCCCACTGAAGATGCAGAGTTAAAAAGTACTGCAGAAAGTGCACTAGTATCTGGAAAACGCGGGGCAAAGGTGAGCGTCTGATCGTGGGAGTGCTAGTATCCCATGGCATCTGGCGCCCTTCCCTGTCCTGTCGTAAACCGGATGTTTTACTGCGCATGCACACAAACCTGAAACTGAAAGCATTGTCTCTCTGCGGAATGGTGCATGGGCACAAATGCGAAACCAAGATCCGGAACTGGTGGCTTGCGATCACTGCTTGTGTGATCGCCCCACGCCACTTCTTTGCCACACTTCAGCTTCGCCGTGTGCCATGCTTCAGCAGCTAACAGCCTAAGTGCGGAGACTCGAGGGACTGTGTGATTGGGCTACTGTACTTTATTTTGCTCCGGGGCAAACAGCCACACCTCCCCTCCCCACGTTATGTGGCCCACATGACCGGGGCCTCAGTTCCACTTAGGAAATTATTCTATGTAATATGGAACACCAAATTCCAGGGAGAAATTTGTATGGAGAGTGGGACTAGGGATAGGCATGAACAGCATTTTTTCAGTTTGGTTCAGTTTGTGGCTCACGGCTGAACCACGAACCGTATCATCAACCATATCTAAAGTTTATTACGATCGCGAGACCAGCCAAAATAGGTACAGGTAAAAAGGACAATTTATAAATTTTAAAATGGATAAATACATAAAACGTGAAAAACATGAGTGTATGTATCAAAATAGTAAAAAACACCCCCACCACTCACTTCATTAATTTATTTCCCAGCAACTGATGTTTCCTTCATCAAGTGATACCATTAACTGAACCGGTTTGTACTGGTTTGTGAGCAATTTAAAGTTTAAACCCCTGCTTTCTGTTCCATAGAGCCAGTTTGGTGTAGTGCTTAAGTGTGTGGACTCTAATCTGGGAGAACTGGGTTTGATTCTCCACTCCTCCACTTGCACCTGCTGGATGACCTTGGGCAAGCCATAGTTCTGATAAGAGTTGTTCTTGAAAAAAGAGCAGTTTCTGTCAGAGCTCTCTCAGCCCCACCTACCTCCCAGGGTGTCTGTTGTGGGGAGAGGAAGGGAAAGGAGTTTGTAAGCCCCTCTGAGACTCCCTTCAGTAGTGAAGGGTAGGTTATAAATCCAATCTTCTCCTCTTCTTCTTCTTCTTCATCATCATCTTCATCTTCTTCTTCTTCTTCCATGAAGCTTTCTGTGGGGAACAGAAAGCAGGGTTGAGTGGTGGGGAGCTCCCTGCTACTCAGTGATTTTTTTGTGAAGAGCAAGAACCACCACGAACTGCCACAAACGGCATCAAAATTCATGGAAGTTCATGGTGGTTCTTCAGTTCATAAACATGGCTTTGCAAACCACGAATCAAACAGAATTCATTACAAACTTTGGTTTATCAGGCTTCAAGTCTACCGGGGACACTTTTGGAAGGATCCCTAATTTGAACAAGCAAAAATTCTGACTTCACTAAAGGCACAAGAATCCCCCCTTTTTTTAAACTATGGCAGCTATATACCCCCTTTTCAAAATGGGCAAAAGGTCTCTGGGGGAGGGGTCAAGGCAGCTGGCTACAGATCAGCCAATGAGAAACTTTGTTGGGGAAGTCTATTTACAGTCAGCCCCTCCCTCCATATCAGGCTTTCATGAGTAAAGCTCCTTCCATCCAGCCCACCATCCATTGTGCAACGCTGGATCAACAGGTTAGTTCAGAACTGGGAAAGAAATTTTAGGGTTTTTCTCAAGTTCTTAAGACAAGATCTCTTATCTGTTTTGCACTGCCGGTGGAAAGGTCACATTTCTTAGACAAGGCTGGTCTCAATGAGATTGGTTAGCCCCTAATTAAAGCAGTTGGCAGGATTAATGTGGATTATGCACTTGATGCTTATTTAGATTGGCCAACACTCTTGTATTCTGATCCTAAACAGAGTTATGCCTTTCCAATCTTATTAGAAGAGTGTCACTAAGATAGCACTGTGAAACATCTAGGAATGGTACGTGCATACACATATACACTCAAATTGCAACCAACTAATGTCCACCCTAGCAAGGGGCTTTCCAGGCAAGTGAGGGGGAAAATGGTTTGCCACTCTGTTCCACTGCAGAGATGAGGAGGAGGAGAAGAGTTGGATTTATACCCTGCCCTTCCCTTAGAGTCTCAGAGCAGCTTACAATCTCCTTTCCCTTCTCTTCCCTTCCCGACAACAGGCACCCTGTGAGGTAGGTGGGGCTGAGAGAGCTCTTTTGAGAACTGCTCATGAGAGAACAGCTCTGAAACAATTTGTAACTGACCCAAGGTCACACCAGCAGCTGCATGTGGAGGAGTGGGGAATCAAACTCGGTTCTCCCAGTTTAGAATCCATGCTCCTAACCAGGGCTATTTTTGGCCAGGAACACACAGGAATGGAGTTCTGGCTGGCTTCAGAGTTAACCACTCCCACTATAGCCAAAACCTCTGCAGATTAAACTGCCTTCCCTTCCCTTCAAGGGCGGGCTTGCATGGGCTCCCCACAGCCTGGGCAAGCCAAGGGAAGGTATGGGGTGTGCCCTAATATGCTGATGAGCTGCACTGTCAGTGGTGTGGCCTAATATTCTAATATGTCTCTGCCGTTGGGTGTGGCCTGTTATGCTAATGAGTTCCTGCTGGGCTTTAGCTCCTAACCACTACACCAAACCGGCTTAACTGGTCTTCCATCCAAGTACTGTTCCTTCTTAGCTTCCAAGAATGGATGAGATCCAGCCAGACCATGTCACCTCCCTTCCTCATCTAGGAATGGTGGTGGCACTGAGATCAGACATTCATAGCTAATCGGAATCAGGGGAACGGAAAGATTATACATGGGATAGAGCAGGTCGAGAAAGAAGTCCTTTTCTCCCTTTCTCACAATACAAGAACTCATGGGCACTCCATGAAATGGCTGAGCCGTTGGGTTAAAACAGATAAAAGGAAGTACTTCTTGACCCAAAGGGTGATTAACACATGGAACTCCCTGCCACAGGAGGTGGTGGCAGCTACAAGCACAGACAGTTTCAAGAGGGAATTGGGTAAACATATGGAGCAGAGGTCCTTCAGTGGCTATTAGCCACAAGGTATAGATAGGGACTCTGGGGCAAGTGATGCACTCTATTCTTGGTGCTGGTAGGGGCAGCAGTGGGAGGGCTTCCAGTGCCCTGGTCCCACTGCTGGACCTCCTTATGGCACCTGGTATTTTTGGCCACTGTGTGACACAGAGTGTTGGACTGGATGGGCCATTGGCCTGATCCAACATGGGTTTCTCTTATGTTCTTGTAGGAACTCTCAGTCTGGGACAAGTGATGCTCTGTATTCTTGGTGCTGGGGGGGGCAGCAGTGGGAGAGCTTCTAGGGTCCTGGCCTCACTGCTGGACCTCCTGATGACACCTGGTATTTTTGATCACTGTGTGACAGAGTGTTGGACTAGATGGGCCATTGGCCTGATTCAACATTGGCTTCTCTTATGTTCTTATGTTCTTATGACTTCCCTTGGTCCTTGCAATATGAGCCAACACTATTCCTTAACTTCTTCTGACTCAAAGGCCTTGAAAAAATTGAAATCCAGTCCTCTTATAGGCAGTCAATACAGCTAAGCCGGGGTTGTAGAACTGATTTATTATGAGGGTCAGAGCTGACATAAATGAGACCTCATTGGGCCGGGCCACGTGTGTCATAAAATGTAATGCCAGGTAGCGGAGATATAAACTTGATAGAGGACACAAACACAAAGGTTTGTGTTTTCTTTACTTAAAATAAAAACATGCTTAAAACATTAACACTCTTGCAATATTAGCACTCTGGATTATCACATCAAAACATCTGTGTTGTTGCATTCCTGAGTCTGCTGTTCAGGGGTGTATCGGTAAGCTGCAAACCTACGATGACGCAGCAGCAGCAGAACTGGAAGAAGAAACAGAAGATAGCCATTTCCACTGCAGGCCTGAAAGAAGCCCTCCGGGGTCCTCATCTGTCCACCGGGCCGCATGTTTGACACCCCTGAGCTAAGCATTTAGCAACTGCTAAGGTACTTTTCCAGACTTCACCTACAATGAAAAACTGGACAATGTTTTGTGATGCTGAAATCCCACAACCTTGTAAGAGGGAGGACAAACGCCTTTGTCTCAAATCAGAACAGGTACCACTCTCCAATAAAATATGTTCAAAGGATTAATGCTGACCAAATCCACTTTTACAATCTCCGTACAAATACTCTATGGATGAACATATGCAGTAGAAGTCCATCAGTGGCTATTAGCCAAAAGATACTGATGGAACACTATGTCTGGGGCAGTGATGCTCTGTCTTCTTGGTGCTTGGGGGGACCACAGTGGGAGAGCTTTTGGAGTTCTGGCCCCTGTGTTGGACCTCCTGATGGCTCCTGGGTTTTGGCCACTGTGAGACATAGAATGTTGGACTGGATGGGCCGCTGTCCTGGTCGAGCATGGCTTCTCTTATGTTCTGTTATGTTTTTATGCCTGAGAATCGGCCTTCCAATACACTGGGCAAGAAAAGAGTTATGCAAGCAAGCATAAATTCTCTTCTATGATGAAGGATTGTTATGTCTGTTAAGTAGCTCAGACAAACACAAGAGAAGTGAACTCCAAAGAATGTTGTTGGTGAACCAAAGTGCCCTGCCTTCAATAAGGGACTTGTTCTATCCAGATTCGGGGCTTTGTTTGATATGAGCCACTATACTGACCAACATCAGGGACTGGTGGTGATGAGCAGCACCTTTGACAAGTTCATAAGTTGCAAAGTTCAGCTGTTCATTTTAATGAACCTTGACCAAATCGGGTGTCTTCCCTTCCCTTCCCTACAGCTCAGTGCCACAAAAAAAAGTCCAACCCAACTGGATGTCTTCCGGTTGATGAGTTGTTGGAGTCATGGGAAGCATGCGAAGAAAGACAGGAGGAAAAAAATTGGCACTACTTTACACGATGTTGAAGTAAGGATCGTGTTTATGCTGTTTTATGACTGGTGGAGATGCAATCTCTAGAAACACATTAACTTTGAAAGTAATTGAGTCAGCAATTGTGTCCCAATGACTGGATAAAGAATATCACTTCATGCCCAAATAATTCCCTAACGACCTTATTTTCAACTTATGTCATCACGCTGCCAAGAAAAAGCTGCATCATGCCAAACCATTTCAGAGATTGGGATGTGTTCTTGCTAGAGGGCTGGAAAGGAGACAGAAGGTGCCATGTTCCTTTATATTGTGCTGTGCTTTACCCCACTGAGCAGAACAGATTTTGATTGGCACAATCGCTTCCCATAAAGAAAATGGATACCAGTTGGAGGACGTTAGTTTCATAGTTCTCAGAATCGTGATTCCTTGGAATGCTAGTTCTTGGACAGTAGAAGGTTGTTGTCTTCATGGTGGAATAGATAAGGATCGGTCAAATACAGGACACATGAGGTACAGGCCTGCATCTAATTATTCTGTTTCATTAAGGGAGGTCTCTTCCATTGTAGGAAGAAGTTATTCCTCCAGTAGACAGAACATTCTTCTGACAGAAGGTTCCTCAGTTAGCAGAAGGGGACCACTTATTCTAATCCATATCTGGAGTACTGTGTGAAGTTATCTGTTCTAACCTGACTGCTCAGCAATTTCATTGAGTGCCCACAACTTCTTGTCTTGTGAGAAAGGGAGAAAATTACTTCTTTCTCAACCTGCTCAATCCCATTCATAATCTTATAAACCTCGATCATGTCACCCCTCAGCCGTCGTTTCTCCAAGCTGAAGAGCCCCAAGCATTTTAACCTTTCTTCATAGGGAAAGTTTTCCACCCCTTCTCTGCACTTTTTCCAATGTTATAATATCCTTTTTGAGATGTGGTGACCAGAACTGTACACAGTATTCCAAATGAGGTCGCACCAATGATTTATACAGGGGCATGATGATACTTTATATATATGAAAGCGACATCTACGAGGGAGAATGTATTTAAAATGTTCCACCATTGGTGTTTAACACCTGATAGATGAGCACGTTGTTATCATAATGTATCAGACAAATGCTGGAAGTGTAAAGGAAAGGTGGGCTCTTTCTATCACATGTGGTGGACCTGCGATAAAATTCAAAAAATTTGGAAAGAGATCCACAGTATTATTGTCCAAATAACCAATATCCAGATTCCATTAGATCCTGAATTTTTTCTATTAAATATTATGCCTGATAACGTCCAGAAGAGAGATGTATATTTGGTTACCCACTTGATCACAGCTGCTAGGAAGTTAATAGCCAAAGTTTGGAAGAACAAAGATCTGCCATTCCAAAGGGATTACATAGCCAAAATGATAGAAGTGGTGGAACTAGATAATTTGACTATGAAGTTGCAGGGAAGAGATGACAGGACCTTCCAAAAAACTTGGTCAAGTTTTTATAACTGGCTGCAGAAGAAGATGTACTTGGATTGTTCCGATAGGCTGTAAATGATAAGAACTTTATAGAATCTATTCATATATGAGAAAGGATCTTTTGTTGTTGTTGTTGTTGTTGTACGTTATCTGTATGTTTATGTTTATGTCAAGGATATTAACAATAAAAATGATATATTAAAAAAAATACAGGAGTGGTGACTGGGTATTCCATTGCTTTTAACCTTTGCAATCCTACAGTCTGCAGTGGCTTGAGCAGATTGTTTTTCACATTATCATTTAATTTTGTATCCCTAGTCCCATTCCATTGTTCATTGGATGTCCTATATTGAATGGTTGAATTCCCCCCCCCCCTCTTTCTGTATAATCCACCTTGAGACTTACTGAGGAAGGTTGGCTATAAATAAGCCACATGAAATAAAATAAAAATGACGACGACGACAACTCTCTAAGGCATGCCATACCGTAATGCAGACCGTGGGTAACAAAGGTAGAATTACAGGGTCACAAAGTTTCAGAACTCCCTGTACCTCACCATGAGCAATGAGGAAGGTGGGGGTGTTTCTGTTACCACTGCAGAAGAGGTCCACACTACAACGGAGACCCCTCTCACCACTGGGGCAAGTGGTGGTAGAGATGGACATGATCAAGGGAAGCCGTGGTGGGACCCACAATCTTGGGCCCGCTTCTCAACTGAGACTCAGGAGTCGTGGGTGACTACCCCTCAGTTGAGGGGCACCAGCTGATAGGACTACCTACCCTCCCTAGGCCTGTGACCTTGGTACCTCTCTCCTGATGCTTTACTGGGAATGTGAACCTGTTAGTTTAGGCACATTGGGAATGTGAACCCATTAGTTTAGGCGTGCTGCAGCTATTTCCCTGATTGGCTCAGCTCCATCAGGGGACCCCACTTTGAATCCTGTATATCTTCACCTCTCCTGCCCTTATGGTTAGTTCTGACACTATAGGACTCTGACACGAAGCAAGATGATATATGCCATACGTGTTGTATCAGTAAGAATCCTGAACATTTCTGTTTTTCACACTCTCTGCAAAATGATAGCCCGGTCTTTCTGACCTCCTCAGCAGCTGAAGTCTCAGTCTGTATTTCCCTCAAGGGCTAATGTGATTATTAGATGGCCTACTCACAGGTGTCCATGATTTGGGTCTTCCTTATCCCTTCCAAGGCCAGTAATGCTCAGTTGTGGAACCAGAGGGGGGGGAGGCGATTAGGAGCAGATGTTAATGTCCTATGGAAAGTTCCATCAAGGGGGATTCCTGATTGGATCCAAGAGACCACCTGGTGCCAGAGAGCAAAAGACAATAATGAGGATATAGACCAGAGGGAAGTCATACTGACTTCATATTCATGCCATGCTAGTATGCTTTGATATGTTATGCTTCATTGTTAGAACGGCTAGCTTTTAAAATTCTCTGTTGCTAAACTATAGAGATTGTACTGCATGGTGATATCTTTTAAAATCTTTGAATAAACCTTTACATAAGGTCTGCTTTATTTGTGTGCCTTTAACTTCGAGGACTTACAGGGCTGGGTATTTCTCAGGAAACAAGGAGCAGTGACCCAGGGGGACCCAGGCTTAGGTCTTTGACACTGTACTTTCCGAATAAAGCATTTTCTACCTTCCCTGAAGCCCTCCAGAAATACCATCACGCCCTATCAAGATCCCTTTGGCTCGAAACTCCAAATTTTCTCGAAACTCCAAATTTTCCTCCACATTCTGCTTTGGCAACTTCCAAGGAGACTCCAGTGTGTACTCATGGAAGTTATCTTTCTAGCATCATTATGCTTTCTTAGCAGTGTCTCAACTCAAAAGGAGATGAGTAGATAAGCGATATTGTGAAACAGACTTGTGTGTTTGTTTGTGTTTCTCCCAAGCCTATTAGCCAAAAGGCATCCTTCGTTCCAGACATGCTAATTAGGGATGAGAGAAAACATTCCTTAGCCTAACGACTTGATAGGTTTACCATAATCTTTATGGTCTCATCTACATGAAACATGAAAAAGTCAATGTACCCTGCTTTCTTTCAAGTTCATTCTGATCCTGCAGCGGCATCCTGCTGATTCAGGTGAACATATAACAGAAACAATTTTGACTATGCTTATTTGTAATTGCCCTTCTGTCTTTGAGAACAAAGTTCTAGAGATTAATCCAAGGTATTCAAGCAGATGAATCACTTTTTAATTGTCAAATTCAGGTCACTGGGGCTGATAATTCATTTCTAAATGGGTGAATTAATGAACCCCAAAAGTTTAATTTGCTGCATTTGTTAGGGTCATAAGAGCATAGGTGAAGCCATGTTGGATCAGGCCAATGGCCCGTCCAATGATAGAATCATAGAGTTGGAAAGGACCTCCAGGTTCACCTAGCCCAACCCCCTGCACAATGCAGGAAATGCCTCTCCCCCACAACCCCAGTGACCCCTGCTCTATGCCCAGAAGAGAGAGAAAAAACAAACCTCTCCAGGATCTCCAGCCAAACTGCCCTGGAAAAAAAAATTCTTTATGACATCAGAGTGGCAATTAGCTTTTCCCTGGCCATGTAAGAAAGGGTCACAAAAACTAAGCACTGAGGCAGCCCTTCCTGCCCTCCCTCTCCTGATCTGCCTAAGTTCACAGAATCAGCATTGCTGTCAGATGGCCATCTAGCCTCTGCTTCAAAACCTCCAAAGAAGGAGTGCCCACCACCTCCTGAGGAAGCCTGTCCCACTGAGGAACCACTCTAACTGTCAGGAAGTTCTTCCTAATGTTTAGCCCAAAACTCTTCTGATTTAGTTTGAAACCCGTTGGTTCTGGTCCAACCTTCTGGGGCAACAGGAAACAACTCCATACCATCCTCTAGATGACAGCCCTTCAAGTACGTGAAGATGGTTATCATATCACCTCTCAGTCGTCTCCTTTCCAAGCTAAACTTATCCAACTCCTTCAACCTTTCCTCATAGGACTTGGTCTCCAGACCCCTCACCATCTTAGTTGCCCTCCTCTGGATGCATTTCAGCTGGTCTATATCCTTCTTAAATTGTGGTGCCCAAAACTGAACACAGTACTCTAGGTGAGATGTAACCAGAGCAAAGTAAAGTGATACCATCACTTTGCATGATCTTGACACTATATTTCAGTTGATAGAGCCCAAAATGGCATCTGCCTTTTTAGCTACTGCATCACACTGCTGACTCATGTTCAATGTATGGTCTACTAAGACCCCCTAGATCCTTTTCACACATACTACTGCAATTCTCCACCATCCTATAATTATGCATTTGATTTTTCCTACCTAAATGCAGAACTTTACAGTTATCCTCTTTAAAATTCATTTTATTTGTTTTAGCCCAGTTTTCCAGCCTGTCAAGATCATCCTGTATCCTGACTCTGTTTTCTACTGTATTTGCTACCCCTCTCAAATTAGTGTCATCTGCAAATTTTTAAAAAGTATTCCCTCTATTGCTTCATCCAGATCATTTATAAAGATGCTGAACAAAACAGGTCCCAGGACAGATCCTTGAGGGGCACTCCACTTGTCACTCCTCTCCAAGAGGATGAGGAACCATTCACAAGCACTCCTTGGGTGCAATCTGTCAACCAGTTACAGATCCACCTAACAGTCATAGGATCCAAACCACATTTCACCTACTTGTCAACAAGAATATTATGTGGAAACTTCTCAAAAGCCTTGTTCAAATCAAGATAAACTATGCCTACAGCATCCCCTTAATCCAGCAAGTTAGCAACTTTATTTATTTAATTTCTACCCCACCCTGCCCGCTGAAGCAGGCTCAGGGCAGCTTACACAAGATAGTAAAACAATACAAGGAATTTAACTAAAATCACACTAAAAACACATAAGAACACATAAAGTGCTAGTGCTCAGATGATTCCTAAGTGATGGCTGGCATAAGTAGCATCCAATGATACCAACAAACAATCAGATGCCAGCGTGATCTGGGTTATATCCAGCTGTTTAAATGATGTTATAATGCTGTTGATGAAGATGAAACTTCCTGACTGTAAGGGTCGTTGAGCAGTGGAACAGTCTGCCTCAGGAGGTGGTGGATGCTCCTTCTCTGGATGTTTTCAAGAGGAGGCTGGATTACCATCTTTCGGGTATGTTGTAGGTATGGAGGGCTCTCTTTCAGCTATGCTCCTACAGAGTGCAGGGGGTTAGACTAGATGACCTGCAAGGTCCCTTCCAACATTCTATGATTCTCTGATGTTAATATTGGGGCCAGGGCCTCAGTTATATAGTGTGGCTCCTTAGTCGAAGGCCTGATGGAAGAGCTCCATCCTGATGTCCTCCGGGAGCTCATTCCACCAGTGCAGACTCCACTTTCTCTGCACTTCTGAGAACTTTCTCAGAAAAAAAGAGATATGGTAAGTCTAACATGACTTGGTCTTGAGCAACCCATGCTGGCTCTTAGTAACCACAGCCATTCTTTCTCAGAGCTCAAGGAATGACTAGTTATTGATATGTTCTACAACTTTTCCAAGTATAGATGTCAAGCTGATGGGTCGATAGTTACCTGGATCATCCTTTCCCCCCTTCTTGAAGTTGGGGACAACATTTGCCCACTTCCAGTCTTCTGGCACCTCACCTGTTCTCCAAGAATTCTCAAAAATAATGGACAGAGGCTCAGAAATCACATCCGCAAGTTTTTTTAGTACACTTGGATGCAATTCATCTGGCCCTGAAAAATACTAGGAAGAGTCAAGATGGATGGCTATTTGGATGACGTGAGCAGGTGGATAAAGGAGGAAGACTTGCACTTGAAGATGATTGGAGAAAGGCATGCTGAGTGCTCCAGGAGGGGCATCACTTGCCAAACTCAGGATGGGTTGAAGGAGACCCAAACTGGAAAAAAAAAAGGAGGGGGGAAACTCAACCCAAAATCAGCTGCAAACTAAACTATATTATACAAAAAATACAAAATGTTTATTAGGGTGTACACATAGCCAAAACATACTGCGGTGAAAAGAAATAGTCTCGGTCTCAGGCTTAAAAGGCTTATACAAGCAAGCTAGTTATTATGCAAATACAATTGATGGGTAAAAATCTTTTGACCTGAGGACCATACGCGTTTCGGAGACCCACCCAGCTGGGACAGGAAGGGTTAAAAGAGCAGGGCACCCTGGTATTTATTTATTTAGTTATTGTTTCAACTTATACACCGCCCTCCCCACAAACAGGCTCAGGGTGGTTTACATTCGCTGGTACCCATTACCATAAAACCATATACAAAGATTAAAACATTTATGCAAAAACAAAAGCATTAAGTGTTAAAACGATCCGATAATTAAAGTGCTAGTGACGGGGTCACCTTTGAATTAAGTGAGATGGTGTACTAACAATAATTTCCAGCTTAGTGGTCTTCAGTATAGCGCGATGATATCATATGATCTCCAGACCAGAGCTGACCCGTAACCACGGATGTTGGCGGTGGTGGTGTGGCGGCTCCTAATTGAAAGCCAGGTGGAAGAGCTCCATCTTGCGGGCCCTGCGGAAGTGTGCCACAAGGCCATGATCTCTTCCATATCTCTTACTAGTGTCCAAACCAGACAAGCAATGAGGCAGGGCAAAGAGGAGCACCTGCTTCTATTTCCTATGTTCCAGTGGGCTTGTGTCCATCACAAGGAGACAATGCCAAGGTAACAATCTATGTCTCTAAAGTAAAGACTAACCTAAAATTGTAGGGGATGTGGCTAAGTGGTAGAACTTCTCCTTGGTGTGCAGAAGGTCCCAGGTTCAATCCCTAGCATCTCCATTTAAAAGGACCAGATAGAAGGTGATGTGAAAGATCTCTCCCTGGAGCCCAGAGAGCTGAGTAGAGCCAGTTTGAGTAGACAGTACTGACCTTGATGGACCAGTGGTCTGAGTCAGTATATGGCAGGTTCATGTGTTCAACTGTTTTCTTTCTTAACTCTAAGAGTCTAAAGCTGTGTGGCAGCGGATAAAGTTCTGTGATGGGCAACAAATGGTTAATGCTATAACCTGGTCTGAGAACCTTGAGTGAAGGGGGATTCAAATGTAATTCTTCAGTTGAGAGTGTCAGTTAGAAGTTGGCAACTGGCAGTTGGCAGTTAACAGGAAGAAACTGAAGCAGACTGTGAGAGGATGAAGGAGGAACCTGAGTTAGGGAAGTGGAATGTGTAACCCATCCTTATCAAGTCTGAGGGAAAGAGCTCCTAGAAGATGGGTGATCCCTAGCCAGTGGATATGTGCATACTGCTAAGGGGGGGAGGCACTGAATTGGGATGGAATGATCAGACCATCCCAATGGCATGAGAGTGTGCTTGAGTGATCAAACAGGGGAAAGTCCATCCACGGCCTATCAGAACCAGTTAGAGCCAGACTTTCACTGGCGTCTTTTACCTCTGCTTTTGTGGTGGAGCAGCATGGGTTGCCAACGACTGCGATACCTTTCCCAGATGTTGCTGTCTGATCTTGCTGTCTAAATCTATCAGGCATTCGCAGCTATTTTAGATCTAAAGATGTGTATGATCACAGCCTATGTCTGCCACAGTGATGATCCATCTTCTTGGTGGTTGGAGGGGCAACAGTGGGAGGGCTTCTGGAGTTCTGGCCCCACTGGTGGACCTCCTGATGGCACCAGATTTTTGCCGACTGTGCGACACGGAGTGTTGGACTGGATGGGCCACTGGCCTCATCCGACATGGGTTCTACTATGTCCTTATGTCCTAATGCATATGCAAAGCACTTGGCTCTCATACCTGCTGTCACATATATTGACATTCTTCTGGAAACAGCAGAATGTAGGTACTT
Organism: Gekko gecko; assembly: GCA_029375565.1. Classification (NCBI taxonomy): domain Eukaryota; kingdom Metazoa; phylum Chordata; class Lepidosauria; order Squamata; family Gekkonidae; genus Gekko; species Gekko gecko. The sequence goes on along the minus strand of JAPDNY010000020.1, from coordinate 877,391 downwards.
CAACAACCTTCCTTGCAAAACATTCCCCCCCCAAAAAAAATTAATGACCATGCTATTTGGCTTCATCATTCTCTAATGAGGACTATTAAACTTAGTTGCAAGACAAAGTAGGAACATTTAATCCAGCAAAGATGATAATGAATGCTTCTGGAAGAGCTTCGAGGATTTCCAGTCCCTCCCTTTGGGTGTTCCTTACTCCCTTTTCTAAACAGCGGGTAAACTGAAGCTGAGTCGAGTGGAGGACAATAGAACAAACAGGTGAAATAAACAGGTGCTGAAGGATTTGAACTGAATTGGGACAAACATATTAATTCCTTATATCCTTGTGCTTAGGAAAGTAATATCGCACCTGAAAAGGAAATCGTCAGCAGTTAAGCAAAATGACTGCCGAAAGGGGCGGTGGTTTAAATGCTATGGACGCTGGCAAAACGGTATAAAAGCTCAAACTTCTCCCAGCTCTTCCAACAGTTTCATCTGACTCTCTTCATTACATCTTCTCGGAGAAGCAGGTAAGTCACCTTTCTTAGGAATCTTTCATATCTGCCAGCAATTCAGTTTGGTGTAGTGGTTAAGTGTGTAGACTCGAATCTGGGGGTACTAGGTTTGATTCCCCACTCCTCCACTTGCAGCTGCTGGATGACCTTCAACAAGCCATAGTTCTGGCACAGCTGTTCTTGGAAAAGAGCAGTTTCTGTCAGAGCTCTCTCAGCCCCACCTATCTCACAGGGTGTCTGTTGTGGGGAGGGGGAGGGAAAGGAGTTTGTAAGCCACTCTGAGACTCATTTGGGTAGTGAAGGGCAGGGTATAAATCCAATCTCCTCCTCCTCCTCCTCCTTTTTCTTCTATGGTAGCTATTCCTTGGCTGCCCCCACCACATTGTATCAGAATTCCAGAAGTGTTCCACAAGCTTCTGGGTTTTGGCCACTGTGTGACACAGAGTGTTGGACTAGATGAGCCATTGGCTTGATCCAATATGGCTTCTCTTATGTTGTTACATCTAGGGAAGTGATGCTCTGTATTCTAGATGCTTGGTGGGCAACAGCAGGAGGACTTCTGGAGTTCTGGCCCCACTGGTGGACCTCCTGATGGCACCTGGTTTTTGGCCATTGTGTGACACAGAGTTTTGGACTGGATGGGCCATTGGCCTGATCCAAAATGCCAGTGACCCCTGGGCTAGATGGATCTCTCCTTCCTTTACTTCAGTTCTGTTTTTAGACTTCTGTCTGGGTCTACAATCCGAATCCTATTGCATTGGTTATTAAATGTCCCATACATCAACTGCACTGACTCTTTCTGTGTAATCTGCTTTACGTCCAAGTGAGAAAGGCAGACTATGAATAACCTTAAAAAAAAAAGTTAATCTGTTGTGTTGGATATAATACTAATTAAATGAAGCAGAGAGAATATCAACTACCATGAATGTGAATCTCATAGGCTGAGGCCAGACTGGCAGTTTGCAGCGGGAGCCAGTCATGGCAAAAAAGCCCTGTCACACAGGGCCGACTGATGTGGGAGCATACTGGGAGGAGGTGCGCGGGAGCATTCAGACTACTGGCCCGGAGGTGTGGCTGTAAATGGCTTTTTCCTGGTAATTCGGCTATGTGTGTATGTGTGCATGAGCACATTGCACATCTGGCTGATTTTGGGAGGATCCCATTGCACCAGCACTGCATTGGGCAGTACAGCAGAGCACAGCTAATCATATCACTGCTGCCTTATGTGCAATGCGGGATGTTCCCAGCTTTTCAGCTGAGCGTTCACACTTCTGGGAAGCAGAATGAAGCGGGATAAAGGCACTCTCAGGGATTTGCTACCACTTTCAACAGGTATCTTTTAATCCCGGGAGCGAAGCAGAACAGCACGGGTTGCCTACGGGTGGGGAACACCAGGCAGATGTGTCTGAGGGAACGCCCCCTTTAATCCGCTTGGGAAACGTGGCTGAAACGTGGCTATAGCAGGGCAAATTGCCAGTCTGGACTCAGCCATAGATTTCCAAACACTAAATCTCTAAGGCGAAACAAAGTGACGTGACACAGCATCGATAAGAAAAAAAAGAGGGTGATTCTTCTAGGCTGTGAAGTTTTCATGGTGCCTCTTTTCTCCAGGGTGAATTGCATTCCTGATTTCAGAATGATAGGGTTGCCAACTCCAGGTTGGGAAATCCCTAGATATTTGGGGATATATCCTGAGGATGGTGGGGTTAGGGGAGGAGAGGTACATTGGTAGGATATAACACCTTAGAGACCACCCTCCATAGCAGGCATTTTCTCTAGGGAAACTGATCTCTGCCATCTGGAGATGAGTACTAATTCCAGATGGTCTCCAGACCCCACCTGGAGGCTGACAAACCCTAAGAATGTGAGAGGTTGGATTGTACCATGCTATTGTGTGCAGGTTATTGGGTTATTATGTGCAGTTCTGGAGGCCTTAGTTCAAAAAGGATGTGGGCAGCATGGCATGCATGCAGATGAGAGCTGTCACTTAGAGGAGGGCAGGGAGCTGTTCCTGTTGGCAGCAGAGGAGAGGCCTCACAATAATGGGTTTACATTAAGGATGTGGAAGTTCCGGCTGGATCTTAGGAAAAACTTTTTTGCAGTAAGAGATGTACGACAGTGGAATCAGCTGCCTCGGGAGGTGTTGAGCTCCCCCTCACTGGCCGTCTTTAAGCAGCGGCGGGACCAACACTTGTCAGGGATGCTCTAGGTTGTTCCAGCACTGAGCTGTGGGTTGGACTAGATGTCCTGTATGGCCCCAAGGAAGGAGCTGCGGTGGCTCAAGTGGTTAAGACGCTGAACTGCAGGCTGTGGAAGGTCAGTAGTTCAGCAGTTCGAGACCCGGGTGCCGCATGATGGGGTGAGCTCCTGTCTCTAGTTCCAGCTCCTGCCAACCTAGCAGTTCGAAAGCAAGAAATTGCAAGTAGATAAATAGGTACCACTTCGGTGGGAAGGTAACAGCGTTCCGTGCACCTTGGTGTTTAGTCATGCTGGCCACATGACCACGGAAATGTCTTCGGACAGCGCTGGCTCTTCAGGCTTTGAAACGGAGATGAGCACCGCAACCCTAGAGTCGGATTCGACTGGCTTTCGAGCAAGGGAACCTTTACCTTTATGGCCCCAAGGCTGAGTCCAGACTGGCAGTTTGCCCCGAGGTAGGCACGTTTCAGCAATGTTTTACAACCAGATTAAAGGGGGCGTTCACGCAGGCACATCTGTCAGGCGTTCCCCACCCGTAGTCAACCCGTTGTGTACCGCTTCGCTCGCCCATTTAAAAGATACCTGGTGAAAGTGGGAAGAAATCCCAGAGAGTGCCTTTATCCCACTTCATTCTGCTTCCGGGAAGTGTGAACGCTAACCTGAAAAGCTGGGAACAACCCGCAGTAATAATGTCCGCCGGGTGTTTCCGTGCATAAGGTGTACTTGATTGCCCTGGAGAGGCAGCAGCGATATGATTGGATGTGCTCTGCTCTACCGCCCAATGCAGTGCCGGCAGAACAGGCCAGCAGTCTGAACACTCCCGCGCACCTCCTCCCGGTATGCTCCCACATCAGTCTGCACAGTGTGACCGGGAAAATCCGGAACACTTTGTTCGGGGGCTTTTTTGCCACCACTGGCTCTTGCTTCAAACTGCCAGTCTGAACTCAGCCCAACTCTGTGGTTCTAGATTATTCTATGTTGTACTTCTGGTATTTTGAGAATTTGAGGCATTCTGGGATGAAGGGGGAAAAAAACAGCAGCTATCCAGTTGCGGTACAAAAAGCCTCTGATGCATTTCTTTTCTTTCTTTTTTTCTTCAAATATCATTTCAGACTCACTCTCCTCCTTCAAACAATGGCTTACTGTGGCTCAGTGTGTGGAGTTCCATCTTACACTTCCAGCCCAGTAGTTGGACTGGGATCAGCAGGTCTCAGCTCAGGCTCAGGTCTGGGTTACGGATGTGGAGGTTTTGGCTCTGGAGGAATCAGCTACGGAGGACTCAGCTACGGTTATGGAGGTCTGGGATATGGTTCTGGCATTGGCTCTGGTTCTGGCCTGTGGTCTTCAGGAGGAGCGACCTCGGGACAGCTTGGAACCCTCTCTGGAACCATCCCTCGGCCCATCAACCAGATCCCACCAGCAGAAGTTGTGATCCAGCCACCTGCTTCCATCGTGACCATACCCGGACCCATCCTCTCTGCTACCGGGGAACCAGTTTTGGTGGGAGGCAACACTCCATGTGCAGTTTCTGATTCTGGGATGGGAGGAGGATTTTATGGGGGTCTTGGAGGAGGCCTTTACGGGGGGCTGAGAGGAGGTTTTTCAGGGGCTTCGGGTTATGGCCTCAAGAGTGGAGGATACCTTGGAAGAAGTCTGCAAGGGCGTTGCAGTAGCATCTGTTGACGCATCTGCTGAATTCTACAAGAATGTCTACGGGTAACAGAAACTACTGTAAACTGGCAACACGATAACAATACATCATGGATTGTTTCAAAGGGTCTGCAGTAGAACACCTCGATTCAAGTCCAGTAGCCCCTTAGAGATCAACAGTATTTTCAGGGTATGAGCTTCCTACAGCCAAAACTTCCTTTGTCAGATGGTGCTAGCCTGGATATGTAAGGAAGGGAGCTTTGACTTTTAAAAACTCACACCCCCAAAATCTTGTTAGTCTCCAAGGTGCTACTGAACTCAAATCTAACCAGTCCATCACTGGGTTTCCCAGGTCTTGGTTCAGATGAGCTGAATCCGTGGAACCGCTGCTGAAATCAACCTAAGCTTTTGCATGTATTTCGGTTCCTGCTTCTCCAGAATTGCTTTTTCTTTCCCCAGTTTGCTGCGAAATCTTCCAAAACTGATATTCTTGCTTACCTATGTACGATGCACTTTAACTTTTCAGAGGACTGTTTGTGTGATTTTGAGGATGCTCTCAATAAAGCTTCTGCTGCATCATAACTCACCCTCTTCATTTGTCAACCATGACGCCTTTCCTTTATGACATAGCCCAGGGGCTGTGACCCTGTTCAATCCACTCAGCATCCCCTTAGCTTGCTATACTTGCCAGATTTAATGGTAGTTTGAATGAACTCTACTTCCTCATAAGAACATAAGAGCCCTGCTGGGTCAGACCATTCGTCTATCTAGGGCAGCTTCCTGTCTCACGCAGTGGACAACCTGTTCCTCTGGAGGGCCAACAACAGGGCATAGAGGCCAAGGCCTTCCCCTGAGATGAACATTAAAAGTGTCCTGCTGGATCAGACCAGTGGTCCATCTAGCCCAGCATCCTGTCTCACACAGTGGCGAATAGCAGGGCACAGAGGCCGAGGCCTTCCCCTGCTGTTGCCTCCCGGCTTTGGGATTCAGAAGATTAGTGCTTCTGAATGTGGAGGACTCCCTCAGTCACCATGGGTAGTAGCCATTGAACATAAGAACATAAGATAAGCCAATGTTGAATCAGGCCAATGGCCCATCTAGTCCAACACTCTTGTCACACAGCGGCCAAAAATACCAGGTGCCATCAGGAGGTCCACCAGTGGGGCCAGGACACTAGAAGCCCTCCCACTGTTGCCCTCTCCCAGCACAAAGAATAGAATGCATCACCTGCCCCAGACTGAGAGTTCCTAGCTATACCTTGTGGCTAATAGCCACTGATGGACTTCTGCTCCATATGTTTATCTAATTCCCTCTTGAAACTGTCCATGCTTGTAGCTGCCACCACCTCCTGTGGCAGTGAATTCCATATGTTAATCACTCTTTGGGTGAAGAAGTACTTCCTTTTATCTGTTCTAACCCGACTGCTCAGCAATTTCATGGAGTGCCCACGAGTTCTTGTTCACTTATAGACCAATCCTCCATGAATCCCCTTTGAAAGCTATTTCTGTGGCCATCACAACATCTTCCGGCAGTGAATTATACATTTTAAGCACTCTTTTTGTAAAGTAGTATTTCCCTTTGTGCATCCTGAACCTACTGCCCATCAGCTTCACTGGATGCCCTCGAGTTCTAGTATTTGGGGAGGGGGAAAGAAATTTATCTTTGTCCACTGTCTCCATCCCATGCATCATTTTACAAACCTCTGTCCTCCCCCACCTCCATCTCTTTTCTAAAGGGAAAAGTCCCAGACTCTTCAGCCTTTCAGAAACAACAAGAAAAAAAACTTATACTTTGAATAAAACTTTCTTGGTCTTAAAGGTGCCCCTGGACTCGAACTTTGTCTGGTTTCCCCATTGATATATCTCAGAAGTTATATGGGATAATTAGGGGTGGGCATAGGCACAATGCGTGGAACTCTCTGCTGCAGAATTTAGAGGCTGTAAAAATGGGCTGAACATCATTTTGGAGGGCAGGTCTTCCAACGGCTATTAGCCATGAAAGCTGGAAGAAATGTGTGTTCCTGTTTATTTATTTAATTCACTAGGAAGAAGGCCCATTGCAGCAATAAATGCAATGGCACTAGCTTGGCTGGGCGGCTATGGAACACATCTCCCCCCCCGGCTGCTCGAGTCCCCAGCGGGCCAAGATGGCCAGGGTCATTCCCCCCTGCCTGTTGCATGGGGAGGGTGAGCAAGCCGGCTCTGAGAGGGAAGGGGAGGCGGTTTAAATTGCCTCTCCTTCCACTGGCTTGCTCAGTTTCCCACAGCTGTGGGGAGGGCGGGAAGAGGAGCAGACCCAGCACCCAGCCAATGGCACATGAGTAGTTTTGCATGGCAGCTGACGGGCCAATGGCTGAGAGAGCGCATGGAATCTTGCCACTCCAAATTGCTTTTATATAATAGGAGAGATGTGTACCTCACCTTTCTCCCCCATGGGGACTCAAGGCAGCTTACAAAGGTCCCCTCTCCTTCATTTTATCCTCAAAATACCCATGTCCCATAGGTGAGGCTGGGAGAGTGTGACTGGCCCAAAGTCACCCCAGTGAGCTTCCTTGGCATGGGTGAAGAGTTGAAACAGAGTGTCCCAGGTACTAATCCAACACCATTAACCATTACACCACACTGGCTCTGTTCTGGCTCAGGTCATAAATGTCTAAGTTCCAGAAAGTGGGTGCAGTGACAATTTAGGGGAATTTTAGGGGTCCAGATCTCTTCTAGGGATCCCCAACCTCATTAGGGTTCTTTTCTATGGGTGGTGGAGTCTGGCTAGGGAATTCAGGTTGTACAGGTGCCATCATGGCATTCCTGTCAGGACTCACACCACCACATTCTGGATCAGCTGGAGTCTCCGGGTCAGTTTCAAGGGAAGGCCAGCGTCGAGCAAGTTACAGTCATCTGATCTGGAGGTGACCGTAGCATGAATTACTGTGGCTATGTCAGGGCACAACAGGAAAGGAGCTAGTTGCCGTGCTTTGTTAGCCGAACTGCTCATCTACGCAGTAGGTGGACTAACTTATTTGAGGTCTAGCCAATATATACAGAGAAATCGAGCTTCGCACCAAGAACCCTTTTCCCCAAAGAGAACACTTGACAAGGTTTCTTAAGTCTGAATCAAGATTCTCTTTACTGACTATCTTTTTAATTTACAGGCATACAAAAACAGATACACACACATACACTCAAGTTCCTTTAGTTACAGTAGAAATGGAAATGCAATATTTGGGGTTTTAAACTAAAAGTATTTAGGAGGGGAAAAGCATATACTTATCTGATCCAGTAGTCTCGACCTTCCAGTGAAGAATAAGGATTGTTTCTAACTAAGAATATTCTTACTTTTGCTGCACACAGTTAGAACCAGCTAACATGTGTGAGGGCTACTTGGTCGCGAAACCAAGTAAGCACAGCAAGTTACCTATAGTTACTTAGCTATCTTGTTGGTAAGATGATGAGGGGAGCAAGCTTGCTTGCTTAATAAAACAAAAGGTTGCACCTCGTTTTATCAGCTAGTATGGGGTTGGCTTGGGGTGTCTCTGGTCCGTCCCATCCCTGTACCTATTGGCTAAAGGATGTGGGGGTTCCCTCCTACTAAGGTGGGGCAATACTGAAAGTCTACACCTTTCTACAAGAGAGGCTTGGTCAAGGTGCAAAGATAGGTTGGCATGGAAACCTTTACGAATGCAGATGACTCTGGCTAGGTCCAGGTGACAATCTTCACACATGCAAATGCCAAGCATCCTGTGGGTTATATGCGAGCTAGAGATTCCTCAATGGTGGAAAGGCTGTTGTTTTTAACATCCTTCTGGAGAACCATAATGGAGATGCTAATGGAGATGCTTCTTGTTCCCAAGGTCTTATGGGTAGAGATATGCAAGGTGTGTGTCTGTGACTTCATTTGCATGAAAGTATAACTGTGTGGTACCTTCCTTACACAGAGAGTCACATTAACTCAGGCATACATTACTCCCAAAGCAAAGATGCTTGCTGGCACCATTCCTGGTGTGTATGCAGGTCAGAAAATAACAAATAAAAGCATTTTCAAAGTTCATCTCCTAACAGTTTGGCATAGATGGAAAAACACTAGTCTGGCAATATTAGTGACCCGGGCCTCCATAGTTAACAAGGTATCCAGGTCCACCCCCAAGCTCCTGACAGACTGTGCCAGTGCTGGTGGTGCCCCGTCAAGGGCAGGAAGTCTATGCCCCAACCCCAACACACACACATATGCACACCCAGCCACACACACACACCCAGCCACAGAACCTCCATCTTCATCAGATTCAGCCTCCACCTACTTTGTTTTAGCCATCTCACCACAAGCTCCAGACCCTCGGCCAAATTCTTTGGGGCGGTATCTGGGCAGGTGTCCAGTAGCAGATATAGCCAGTGGCAGATTAAACAGTAAGCAGACTAAGCATGTGCTTAGGGCACCAGGGCCAAAGGGGGCACCACAAAGTTGGGAAAAGGGTGAAAAGGAAAAAAAAATGAAAGTTTGTAAAAAAAGAAAGAAAGAAAGAAAGAAAGAAAGAAAGAAAGAAAGAAAGAAAGAAAGAAAGAAAGAAAGAAAGAAAGAAAGAAAGAAAGAAAGAAAGAAAGAAAGAAAGAAATTATAAAACTAGTGCAAATTTATCATGGTGCACCCTAGAGTTATCTTCTATTTTTTGTTGGCGAGGTGCAGGGTCATAGGCTATGTTTAAAAGTAAAATGCATGTGTTTAAAAGTAAAATGATGGAGCCAAATTCAGTTGTCATGACAGTCATTTCAATGACCCTCTCTGGGTCAGTGTGGAAAGGAGGGGGGCACCAAGATTGGTCAGTGCTTAGGGCACCGGTGAGCCTTAATCCGCCCCTGGATATAGCTGGGTGTCATCAGCATACTTATGGCATCCCAACCCAAAACTCTGCACCAACTGAGCAAGGGGGCACCATATAGATGTTGAATAGTGACATTGTGCACCCATGATTTGACTCATATCAAACACGATGCATATTTTGGCCCATAATCTCCAAAATTATATCGTGTTGGTTGTTACCTTTAGAGCCCTTCGTGACCAGGGACCCGCATATCTGAAGCATCTGCCCCTTGCATGTGTCCCCGTGAGCCAATTACAGACAAAAGGCAACCATCTATTGGCTACCTCACCACTCAAGGAGGCCTGCCTGGCATCAGCCAGTGCCTGGCCCTTTTCGATCACTGCTCCAGCTTTGAAGAATTATCTCCTGTGAGGCCCCGCCATGTCCCCAGGGCCCAGTGGCCACAACCCTTGGATGTTCCCGGGAATCAGGGGGTCATCAGGAGGGTTCTGGCTGGAGAGGACTCAGAAATGGCAGGGGATGGGGTTGAATGTCACCCCTTGTCTCCCCTTTGCCCACTCAGCATCGGCTTGTCAGAGAGAGCGGGGAACCGACCGCGTCCTTCTCTCTTGTCATCTGTGGCTGGACCCCTCTTCAGCCTCGGCATTGTAGCTTCCTCCCTGTCCTCTCCTCCTGCACTGTTCTTTATTACTCCCCCCGGCTCCCAGCACCAATCCCCAGCTGTTTCCTCCTCCCTCCCCCTTGGCCACTCCCTGCTCAAGAGCCCGGGCTCCTGCTCAGCATCCTGGGTGGGGCTGAGTTCTGGGTGTGTCTCTCCAGGGCTGGGCGCTTCACCGTAGAGGCGAGCAGGGCCCCGGCCACCCGGGCGGCCTCTCCTCTATCGCCCCGCTGTGCCGCCCTTCCTTGCCATCGTCCTCGGCTGCCTTGCCCCTGTCACGAGGCTTTCGGGGGTTTGGCTGATGATGCTCCCTCATCCGCGGGCTCCGGATGGGATCACCCCTCAGGTATGTGGTACAGCTCCGTGGGCAAGGGGGTGGGGCCCCAGCCTCCCAGGGGAGGCAAGACTCGGCCCAGGACTGGGGAACCAGGACAACTCCCTGAAGAGTTGAGGAGGACTCCTCCTTGGATATCTTCAGGAGGCTCTGCAAGGCCTGCCTGTTTGCCAGGTCTTTTAGAAGGTGTGCTGATTATCAGACCCCTCTTCAGGGGGGGAAGGGTGAGGGGTTTTGCACTTGTTATTTTATCTTTCATTTTTGCTCAAGATGTTTTAAATATTATTCCATATTTAAATACTTCCTTTTATCCATTCTAACTCAACTGCTTAGCAATTTCATGGAGTGCCCATGAGTCCTAGTATTGTGAGAAAGGGAGAAAAGTCCTTCTTTCTCGACCTACTCTATCCCATGTATATATATATTTTTTTTAAAAAAAAAAGATTTTTATTGGTTTCACAGGTAAAACAGAAAGAAAAAAGGAGACAGAGAAAAGACAGAAACGAAAATGAAGACTATACTCATATAACCATTTTGTTCCCATATAACTATTAACACCATTTCTTTTGAGTCATCTATGCCATTTCCCTCTTACGGATTAAGCCCTCCCAAGTAAACTTGTATCCACTTGTAAAATTTCACCCATTTTCTTTCAAAGTCATTTTTGGGTTTTTCATTCAGTTGTAATGTCAATTTGTCCATTTCTGCCACATACAAAAGTCTGAAAATTAATTCTTCCTTTGTGGGCATCTCTTCCTTTCCCCAGTATTTCGCATGTAAAATTCGGGCAACATGTACAATCATGTATATATCATATATATTCAAGTTTGTTTGTATAATGTTCAATTAAAAACAGTTCTGGTATAAATGGCACATTTGTGTCAAGCATTTTTTGTAGCATTTCATGTATCCATATCTCTCTCATGTCACCCTTCAATTGACATTTCTCCAAGATAAAAACCCCTCACCTCTTTAACCTTTATTCATAGGGAAAGTGTTCCATTCCCTTAATCATTTCAGTGTCCTTCTCGGCACCTTTTCCAGTGCTATTGTATCTTTTTTTGAGGTACAGTGACCAGAACTGTATAGCCATGCCATAGATTTACACAGGGGCATTATTATACTGGCTGATTTGTTTTCAGTCTCCTTCCTAATAATTCCCAGCATAGCATTTGCCTTTTTTATTGCAGTCACACAATGAGTTGACATCTTCAGTGAGTTATCTACCACTGCTCCAAAATCTCTCTTCTGGTCAGTTACCACCAGTTCAGACCCCATCAACATATATTTATAGTGGGTTGGGATACAGTGGGAGGGCTTCCAGTGTCCTAGCCCCACTGCTGGACCTCCTGATAGCACCTGGTATATTTTGGCCGCTGTGTGACAGAGTGTTGGACTAGATGGGCCATTGGCCTGATTCAACACTGGCTTCTCTTATGTTCTTATGAAATGTTTCAAAAAAAATTTAAATGTTCTATACCATTGATACCAGAGATATTTTTGTTAAGCATATTATCTGAAAATTCTAAAAAAAAATGGTCTGTATCTTATATTGTATATTGTCACAACTGCTAAAATATTATACACTAAATATTGGAGATGTATACAAACACCCACAAAAGAAGAAATTATAGGTAAAATTACGGGAACAGTGGAAATGGATAAATTGACTCTAATTCTGAAAGGTTGACCGGAAACTACGTTTGAAAATACCTGGTCAAGATTCTACAACTGGTATGAAGATCAATATAAATACATTATGAAGTATTAAAACTTGCTGAGGACACAGATGGTATTAATCTGCTAAGATATGCAGAATTCTAACTATTATTTTAATAATATAAGGTGAAATATATAAGCTATAACGAATAGGCAGGTGAATTTGTAACAGATGTAATCTGCACATTGAATGAAATGCCCCCATTTGTGTTTCTATGTTTGTTTGTGGTTATGAAAAATACAAAAAACTTAAATATATATATATTTATAGTTAGGATTTTTTGCTCCACTGCACATTAGTTTGCACTTGCCTTATTTGCCATTTTGATACCCCCTTGCCCAGCCTCAACAGATCCCTCTGGATCGCCTCACAGTCATCCTCAGTTCTCACCACCCTGAACAACTTCATGTCATCCACAAACTGTTAACTCCCAACTCCACATAAAGGACAGTAGAGCCATCCAAAACTGGCTTTGCCTACAATTCTCCCCACTCCCAAATAGTTATAGGTTTCTCGTAGGCCAGTTTCCCAGATTAACCCCTCCCAAAGATAGAGTTGATCCTGGATGTGCTGTAAAATAACAGTCGTTTGAGGAGCAAAACCAAGACACACATGTTAGACTGCAGATTTAGCTTTAATGAAAGTGGGGAAAGGAGTCAAGTACAGCAATGGTAAAGGTAGCAGGAAAGAAACAAGGAACAGAATATTGATGTTCTTCTCCGTCTTGAAGCTTCCCAAAAACGAAGTGAGATAGGTGGCAGGGATGGAAGGCCAGAGTTCATGGGGAAGTTCTCGAGTTCAAGTATATTTCTACCAGTTTGCTTGTTTAAACTTGTTGATGGATCTCATTTTCCGATTCCTGGTCATTACTGTGAGCGTTTATTCTCCTCAGTGGGGGGAATCAACAGATGCCGGCACGATGTCCCAGGGCAAGCTTGCTTCCAAGGAGTCCCCTGCTCCCCAAGCCAAACCTAGAACCCAAGGCCCAGCCTCCAAGCCCCCCAGAGAGGCTTGCTGATGCCACCCCATTACCACTAATGGCACATGGAGTGTTGCCACCAACAAAAACTGGTGTACCGGTAGCAGAGAGGATGGGTCCTGGGAGGGTCATGACGACGGGAGGTGGCTGGACCACGACTTCTGCTGGCGGGATCTGGTTGATGCAGGAAGGGCTGACTCCCTCCAGGGTTCCAAGGCTTCCAGAAGTTTCAGCCAGGGCGGGAGCATGGGCCCATCCAAGGTCATAACCTACACCGTGTCCAAAGCTATTCCCATGGTATCCAAGACCAAGACCTCCAAGGCCGAGTCTCGCAGATCCAAAGCCAACAGATGGGGTGGAGGCAACAGATGGGATGGCGAACTGGGGACCACAGTGGGCAGCCATTGTTTTACAGAGGTGAACCTGAAGCAAAATATAAAGGAAAAGCTGTTGTGATTTTGGGTATTATCCCACACTTCTATATGGTTTGCTATGCTTTTATTCATTGCCAATCTTTCTTGAAGGACAGAAACTGACATCTTGTCTACCCTGCTGTTACGGACGTCATCTTCCAGGCAGTTCAGTCCTTCCTAAGGATCACTGGTATTCCTAGATCTTGAACTGGGGCAGAAGTCTGCATCCCCAGCACATAGGTTCAGCAGTAGTGTGACGACAGCAAGCCATTAGTCTAAAAACAGTTTCTTAGAATATACCCCCAGGGATATTTGAATGAGTAGACCAGGAAGTGAAAATGCCCCTGGGAAAAGCCAAACTCAGTCATGAAATATGAGCAACCAGTGTGATGCAATGACAAAAAAGTCTAATGCGATCTTGGGGTGTATCAAGAGAGGCATAACATCCAAATCGCAAGATGTCATAGTCCCGCTGTGCACTGCATTGGTCAGGCCTCACCTGGAGTCTTGTGTGCAGTTCTGGAGGCCTCACTTTAAAAGGATGTGGGCAGAACGGAGCAGGTGCAGAGGGGAGAAACAAGGACCACTCAGCTCAGTAGGGCCAACAGTGGAATCAATGCATAAGGAGACGTTTGGTGAACTGACACCAACTGCTATTGCTGATGAGGGGTTTGAGCCAGGCATCCCCAGAGACACTGGCAAAATTGCTCAGCTCTGTGTTTTCTCCTGGCCAACAGCAGCTCTCTAAGGCTGTGGCCCACCAGGAAGTTTCCCTGTAAGTTAAGTGGCCAATTTGCCTCTGGATATTTAGAGAAAAGTTAGCTCAGAATTCATCCCTTTCCCCAGCACAGAAGATGCCAGTATAAGAATAGCACATCACGGATTCAGTCTCGACAAACCAAGTTTGTGGTCATATGTGCCTTTAGATCCGACTTAACTGCGAATGCCTGATGGATCTAAAGGGCAAGATCAGACAGCAACATCTGGGAAAGGCCGCGCAGTCATCAGCACCCCATGCTGCTCCGCCACAGAAGTGGAGTTAAAAGACCCCGAGGAAAGTCCAATCCTAATGCTTGTCAGTGAGCCATGGATAAGCATATAAGAGAAGCCAATGTTGGGTCAGGCCAATGGCCCATCCAGTCCAACACTCTGTGTCACACAGTGGCCAAAAATACCAGGTGCAGCAGTGGGGCCAGGAGGTCCAGCAGTGGGGCCAGGATACTAGAAGCCCTCCCAGTGTTGCCCCCCTCCAAGCACCAAGAATACAGAGCCTCACTTGCCCCAGAGTCACTATCTATACCTTGTAGCTAATAACCACCGATGGACCTCTGCTCCATATGCTTATCTAATTCCATCTTGAAGCCGTCCATGTTTGTAGCCTCCACCATCTCCTGTGGCAGTGAATTCCAAGTGTTAATCACTCTTTGGGTGAAGAAGTACTTCCTTTTATTCATTCTAACCTGACTGCTCAGCAACTTCATTGAGTGCCCACAAGTTCTTGTACTGTGAGAAAGGGAGAAAAGTACCTCTTTCTCTACCTGCTCCATCCCATGCATAACCTTATAAACCGCAATCATGTCACCCCTCAGCTGTCATTTCTCTAAGATAAAGACCCCCAAGCGCTTTAACCTTCTTCATAGGGAAAGTGTTCCAGCCCTTTTATCATTCTAGTTGCCCTTTTCTGCAATTTTTCCAGAGCTATAATATCCTTTTTTATGGTTTGGTGACGAGAACTGTACACAATATTCCAAATGAGGATGGACTTTCCCCTGTCTGATCGCTCGAAAATGCACTCAGGCCATCAGGATGGTCTGCCCAATCCATCCCAACTCGGTGCCGTTCCCCCCCCCCACTTAGCAGTATGTGCATAATTGCATACTCCATGGGGAACCTTCTGTGTGGGTGTTCACTTCTTCGATTATGTGCATGGGAAACAAAAGGGGGGGGAAAAACACTTGCCCAATGGTGGTGTCTGATCATGCAGTGATGGGCTGAGCCTGCAGCAGAAAGGGATGTGTGATCGTGTAACTGCAAGTCAAATTCCACTGGAGGTAATAGCAACAATTCCCCTCCACGCCAAATGGCACGTGTGACGGCAACCCAAGAGAGCTTCAAACGTTAATAGAAATAGATCTGATGTAACTGGTATGCTCTTCTGTTTTCTTCTTTCCTCTGTCTCCCATAGCCAATAAAACCGAATCTTTGAATTTAGAACTCATTCCTCTTATCTTTCAAAGGGTATTTCCTCTAGATAGGTTTGTTTATACATATCTTCAAAGATCACATACATGGATTGGATTACCAGCTCTGGGTTGGGAAACAAATGGAGATTTTGGAGGCGGAAACTGGGGAGGGTGGGATTGAGGCAGGGGAGGGACCTCAGCATGGTATAATGTCATAGACTCCATCCTCCTAAAGCAGCCATTTTATCTAGGGGACCTAATCTCGGTCATCAACTGTGACAGCAAAAGATCTCCAGATGCCTTCTGGAAGTTGTATGATTGGTTCTGCATGCACTACAGGTATTTGCGAATTTATTTTTCATGCAAAACATTTTTATGTCACCTTTCCAACAAATCAGGGTCCACAAGGCAGTGAACATAGAAGCATGAAAGCATTTGAACAATTCTAATACAGTTAAAAATGATTAATGTGCAGCACTGGAAGGAGGACTAATACTGTTATTAGGGGTATGCCAGATGAAACAAAAAAATGGTCTTCGCTTGCTGGTGAAAGGCACCAGTAGAGGAAGACAGATGATGCTCCCAGGAGAGAGAGTTCCAAAGTTTTGGTGCCTTGACTGAGAAGGCCCTTTCTGTGGTTGCCAGCTGTTTAGTCTTGGGCAGCAGGGGTAACCAAAGCAGAGCCTCTGAAGGTGACCAGAGGGAATGGGCAGATTCATATGGGAGAAGGCAGTCCTTAGGTTATGTTGGTTCCAAACCACACAGGGCTGTAAAGGTTGATATGAGAACCCTCAGTTGATCCCAGAAGCAAATTGGAAGCCAGTGTAGGTGAAACAAGACTGAAATGATCCAGTCCCTATGACCCACTCCAATCAACACTCTGGCCACCATATTCTATAACAACTGTAGCTTCTGGACAGTCTTCAAGGGCAGTCCCACACAGAGCACATTGCAGTAATCTAACTTTGATGTTACCAAGGTGTGCACCACAGTGGCAAGATCTTTTCTAGCCAGGGAGGGCCACAGCTGGCTCACCAGCCGAAGCTGATGAAAGGAACCTCTGGCCATCGCTGCCAACTATATATCCAACAGGAGGCTCAGAACCAGGAGCACCCCCAAGCTACAAGCCTGCTCCTTCAGGAGGAGTGCAACCCCATCCAGAACGAGGGATAACCCATTTCCTGGGTCGGACCTTCCCCCACTGGTAGCACCTCCATTTTGTTGGAGCCGCCCTTCCTTGCTGTCCTTCCTTCTTTCATACAAGGGAGTTTGTTAGCCCTCATCCATTCCCAAATTGTATCCAGGCATCTAATAACAGTTTCCATGGCCTCCCTGGGACCTGCCGGTAGCATGAGATACAGCCAAGTGTCATCCAGAGATATACATAATTTAATAGAGAGCAGCTTAACATCAGATTCTAGCTAGCCTGAATTCCACAGCATGCATCAGTGTTTTGTTTTCAAATGATCACTTATCAGAGTCTCCAAAGAGCAGAAGTCAAGAGAAAGGAGAAGCTGCTGAAGCTGTTGGGAAACCTGAGCCTTTTTATACCATCTTACCTGCATCCCCTCCTGGCCCCTCAGGTTTGTCTCTACCCCCTTGGGCCTCAGGCTTTCATTTGCAAATGACCCAAACCAATTTGTGTACAACATCCATTTACTTTAATAAATGGCACAGACATCAACCAAAAGAGTTAGTATGCCGTCAGCTCCATGCAATGTCTCTTATAATTTCAAACACTTTGATCTTCTCGTTTTCATTCTCCTTCAAAACATCCCATTTGTTTGTTCCTTCCCGTAGTAGTGGGAATTCTGGTTGCAATTGTTTGTTTCAAAAGAGCTGAATGAGTTCTACCTAACATTCTCTTTGATCCTCCATACACAGAAGGATGTGTATACACTCCGGGGCAAGTGATGCTCTGTATTCTTGGTGCCTGAGGGGGGCAACAGTGGGAGGGCTTCTATTGTCCTGGCCCCACTGCTGGACCTCCTGATGGCACCTGGTATTTTTGGCCACTGTGTGACAGAGTGTTGGACGGGATGGGCCATTGGCCTGATCCAATACTGGCTTCTAGTGTCCTGACCCCACTGCTGGACCTCCCGATGGCACCTGGTATCTTATGTTCCTATGATATTTTTCTCTACTGGCAATGTGTTGTGTCGAGGTCCTTTTATGCTATTTGAAGCAATTTTACTGCATATATGTCTTATATGCTATCTTCGTGAACTTTGTAAAGCAATTGGACTGAAAGAAAATCTTGAAGGAGGCTGAAGTTGGTTCCCAGTTCCCACTTCCTTCTTCGTTCCTTATTTGTGACTTATTAATGAATCCAACCAAAAATATTGGGATTGGTTTAAAAGCTCTGAACCCCAAACTGATGCTTGGACCACCCCAAAAAACATGTCTCCACACTCTGGAGACTGTCCCCTACAAGAAGACGTACAGAGGTGCCTGGTCCTAAAAGTTGTATGCATTTAAAAAGCAAATTCTCTGCATGGCAACTGAAATGGGACAAAACTGAAGACCACACCATTTTAATTCATACAAGGGAGAAACAGTATGAAATGGTGGTTTGCAAACTTTAATAGCACGTGCAGCCCTGTGGCATATGTCTGATGTTCACATTTTTGGATTAATATTACAAATACAGGAATGGTTCTCAAAGTCTGCCATACCTCTGCAAGAAAACAACTAAGGAGGAAATGATGATTTTATACCAAGATGTTGCATCTTTGGCTGCGTTCACACTGGCAATTTGCCCCGCTATAGCCACGTTCCAGCCACGTTTCCCAAACAGATTAAAGGGGGTGTTCGCACAGGCACATCTGCCTGGCGTTCCCCAAACATAGACAACTCGCGCTGTTCCGCTTAGCTCCCGCATTAAAAAGATACCTCTTTAAAGTGGTAGCAAATCCTGAAGAGTGCCTTTATCCTGCTGCATTCTGCTTCCCGGAAGTGTGAACACTCGACAGATAAGCCGGGAGCAAGCCAGAACGCAGCAGCAATTTGATTGGCTGTGCTCCACTCTACCGCCCAGTGTGGTGCCGGCGCAACGGGATCCTCCCCCAATCAGTGATGTGCGCATGGGGAAAGCCGCTGACAGTGGCGCCTCTGGGCCAGCAGTCTGACCGCTCCCGCGTGCCTCCTCCCGGTATGCTCCCGCATCAGACGGCCCCGTATGACCACCAGAGAATAAGAATCCACCACCTTCCAAGTCAGTCTGTTCCACTGTTGAACAGCATTTGCCATTAGAAGCTTTCCCCCACTAATAGGGATTGACAGGAAGAAGAAGAGATTGGATTTATACCCCTTCACTCAGAGTCTCAGAGCGGCTTACAAACTCCTTTCCCTTCCCCTCCCCACAACAGACACCCTGTGAGGTAGAAGAAGAAGAAGAGATTGGATTTATACCCCGCCCTTCACTACCCAAAGGAGTCTCAGAGCGGCTTACAAACTCCTTTCCCTTCCCCTCCCCACAACAGACACCCTGTGAGGTAGGTGGGGCTCAGAGAGCTCTTTCCAGAACTGTCCTTGAGAGAACAGCTCTGACAGGACTATGGCTTGCCTAAGGTCATCCAGCAGCTGCAAGTGGAGGAGTGGGGAATCAAACCTGGTTCTCCCAGATTAGAGTCTGTTCATTTAACCACTACACCAAACTGGCTCACAAAGTGGCTCACGAACTGAACTTCATGAATTTTGGTCAGTTCATTGTTTATGAAGCAATGTTCACAAACTGAAGAGCCTCTATGAACTTCCATGAATTTTGATAGAGTTCATGGCAGTTTGTGAAGAGCAGAAAGCCAGAGTCTAAATGGCTTTGAGCCATTTAAAACCCTGCTTTCTGAAAAACAGCTCAGCTGTTTGGTTTGAATAGCTTGGAGCCATTTAAACCCCTGCTTCCTTCTATTCGTGAAAAGTGGCAGGAAGCAGAAAGCAGGGGATGAAATGGTTCAGAGGCTTTTCATTCCATGCTTTCTGCTTGCCACCACTTTTGGTGTGGAGCAGAAAGCAGGGAGTGAAATGGCTCAGAGGTATTTCATCCCCTGCTTTCTGATCCTTGCTGCTTTTGGTGGCGAGCAGAAAGCAAGAGTTTAAATGGCTTGGAACCATTTAAACCCCTGGTCTCTGTTCCCCATCCTTTTTTGCAGGGATCAAAAAGCTGGGGTTAGAATGGTTCATGAACCAATACAAACTGTTTCAGTTCGTGAACTGGCATATCAGTTTGTGGTTTGGTTTATGTTTCAGCCACGAACTGAACTGCAAAAATGCAGTTAATGCCCATCTCTACCCATAAATATTTAGCCAAAATCTATGTTCTTAAGTCCAGTTCAGATACATGTACTTGGGATTAGTTTTCGTAGGAGGGAGAGGATGAGGACCTTGTTCCAAATGCTGGCAAAAAATAAATAGCAAGGATATTTTGTAGACCTAGTAAACTGCTAAGTACATTTGATTCGCTATATGACTACCTGAAAGTATCAATAGTGCTTTCTATCTTTTAAAATATTAATTGTTCTCCCAACCTTTCTTCCAAGACCTTAATGTGGCATATCATAGAATCATATCATTGGAATGGACCTCCAGGGTCACCTAGTCCAACCCCTTGCACAATGCAGGAAATTACCTCCTCACACACAGTGACTCCTGCTTCATGCCCAGAAGATGGTAAAAAACCCTCCAGGATCCCTGGCCAAACTGGCCTGGAGAAAAATAGCTTCTTGACCTCAAAGATGTGATCAACATCAGGGCCAGCTTGCCCACTAGGTGAGCTAGGTGCTTGCCTAGGGTGCTGGCCCTGCAGTGGCGCCAAAATGCCCTCCGCCCCCCTGTGAAAAGCCCCCCCTTCCCGCCCAGCACCGGCAGCGCCGGCTTTCCTGGGCGCCTCGCAGCTGCTGGTGCTGGGAGGGAAGGGGCAGGGGTTAGAACCCCCACCCCTTCTCTGGCTTTCCTGGGCCAGCACTGGGAGGGAAGCCAGCACTGGGAGGGAAGGGGCAGGGGTTATAACCCCTTCCCTGGCTTTCCTGGGCACCTCTCAGTTGCAAGGTGCCCAGAAAAGCTGGCACTGCCAGTGCTGGGAGGGAAGGGGTGAGGGTTCTAACTCCACCCCTTCCCCAGCTTTCCTGGGCGCCTCACAGCTGCGAGGCACCCAGGAAAGCTGGCGCTGCCGGCGCTGGGAGGGAAGGGGCAGGGGTTAGAACGCTGCCCCTTCCCTGGCTTTCCTGGGCACCTCACAGGTTCGAGGCGCCCAGGAAAATGGCGCTCTGCCATCTCCAGGTCCCACCAGGAGGTTGGCATCCCCGGTGGGGTGGGCACCCCAGGCTGTCCTGCCTAGGGCACCCAGACACCTGGGGCCAGCCCTAATCAGCGTTTCCCTGGGCGTGTAAGAAAGAGCCACGAGAACTAAGCGCTGAGGCAACCCTTCCTGCCCTCCTTCTCGTGATTTGCCCGAGTCCACACAATCAGCATTGCTGTCAGATGGCCATTGAGCCTCTGTTTGAAAACCTCCAAAGAAGGGAGCCCACCACCTCCTGAGGAAGCCTGTTCCACTGAGGAACCGCTCTGACAGTCAGGAAGTTTGTTTGTTTGTTTTGATTTGTATCCTGCCCTCTCCACAAATGGGCTCAGTTGTTCTAATGTTTAGCCAAAACCTCTTTCGATCTAATTTCAATCCACTAGTTCTGCTCCAACCTTCTGAGGCAACAGAAAAAAAACAAAACAAAACTCTGCTCCATCCTCTATATCACAGCCCTTCAAGTACTTGAAGATGGTTATCATATCACCCCTCAGTCACCTCCTCTCCAGGCTGGACATACCCAACCCCTTCAGCCTTTCCTCAAAGGACTTGGTCTCCAGCCCCCTCACCATCTTTGTTGCCCTCCTCTGGACACATTCCAGCTTGTCTATATCCTTCTTAAATTGTAGTGCCCCAAACTGAACACAGTACTCTAGGTGAGGTCTAACTAGAGCAGAGTAAAGCGATGCCATCGCTTCACATGACCTAGATACTATACTTTGGTTGATATAGACCAAAGGCTCTGCACTTGCCTTTTTAGCTACTGCATCATGCTGCTGACTTGCGTTCAACACTAAATACTTTAAAATAAATTATACCTCAACAGACACACAAGAGCGACTCGTTTCGAGGATGGATTTGCCTAAGTTTACTCTGTCTGAGGCAGTGATGCTCTGTATTCTTGGTACTTGGGGGGGGCACAGTGGGAGGGCTTCTGGAATTTTGGCCCCACTGGTGGACCTCCTGATGACCCCTGGGTTTTGGCCACTGTGTGATACAGAGTGTTGGATGGAATGGGCCACTGGCCTGATCCAACATGGCTTCTCTTCTGTTCTTATGTCTGGGGCAGTGATACTCTGTCTTCTTGGTGCTTGGGAGGCAACAGTAGGAGGGCTTCTGGAATTCTGGCCCTGCTGGTGGACCTCTTGATACGACCTGGGTTTTGGCCACTGTGTGACATGGAGTGTTGGACTGGATGGGCCATTGCCCTGCTCTAACATGGCTTGTCTTATGTTCGTATGTTCTCCCTCTTGGTAATACCATAACAATAAATAGATATTATAACTTTAATAGACGCGCTCAAAAGAACACATGCACAAACAAGTCCTAGGATGAGTCTAAGATTCCATAGGGATCCCATTTGCCCCTAGCTCTGTTTTACCCTTATGTCTTGCTCCACACAAAGAAATCTGAATTTTTGTCTTCGCTCAGGAAGGAGGGCTCCAGAGAATAGTATTTCGATGAAGAATCCATTTGATTGATGCTGATGTCTTTAGCTATGATGTACATATTTATGATTTAGGTCTTCGTTGAGATAACTCAATCGAGCGTCTGTTTCATTTGCTTCCAATGGTGGAGGGGCCATAGCTGAAAAGGCTATGAGGAAAGGCTGAGGGACTTGGGAATGTTTTATCGGGAGAAGAGGAGGTCAAAGGGGGGCATGATGGCTCTCTTGAAGTATTTGAAGGGCTGTCCCTTAGATGAGGGCAGGGAGCTGTTCCTGTTGGCAGTAGAGGAGAGGACTCGCTATAAGGGGTTTAAATTAAGGACAGGAAGGCACTAACTGGACATTAAGGAAAAACTTTTTTTACAGTAAGAGTTGTTCAACAGTGGAATCAGCCACCTAGGGAGGTGGTGAGCTTCCTCCTTGCTAGCAGGCTTCAAGGAGCAGCTGGACAAACCCTTGGCTGATCCTGCATCGAGCAGGGGGGTTGGATTAGATGGCCTCTATGGCCCCTTCCAACTCTGTGATTCTACGATTCTAAAAGGAGGGGGTCTGGGGGAAACAGTCTAGGCTTTGCGTATGAGATCAGTCCACTTCCACATCTCCAAGCTCCCAAATTTATTTTGACAGTGGACATCTTGGAGAAGAACATCTGCATGAAAAGGATCTGTTAGAGATTGTTCTTGGTTCCTGGAGATTCCTTCCGAGTTTAATCTGATAAGACTCGTAACATTACCAAGATGCTTGTTTGTACTCAACAGGACATAATAAGTTTCTTCCTGAAATAGGTGTACGCTCCTTTTGCTCCTTTGAACTCCTGTCAGGAACGCAAGATACAGATCAGGCTTTCTTTCTGATGGTGTCTTCTTCTGACACAGAATTATCCCCATCAGCAGAAAGTCTTGCTGCGTCATTTGCAGAATGAGAAGCTGTGGTTTCAAGGAATGCTAAAAAAAATGCAGAACCGAATCTTGGCCTGACCAAGAGTTTCTCACCTGAAACTGAGTAGGCACCATTTGCAAATAGGTTGCATGTCCTTCGTGTTCCACTAGCCTGTATTTGAGCAAGAAACACGCCAGAAGATCCTGGACCCCTTCCAGTCTGGCTTTTGCCCCACCCATGGGACAGAGATGGTGCTGGTCACCCTGGTGGATGATCTCTGGAGACATTTGGATCAAGACGGTTCGGCGCTGCCAATTCTTTTCAACCTATCAACAGCCTTTGGTATGGCTGACCATGAGGTGTTAACCCACCACCTTGCCTCCACCAGGATACGGTGGCTTGCCTTGCAATGGCTAGCCTCCTTCCTGCAGGGTCGGGGACAGAGGGTGGCACTTGAGGGGGAGTTATCCCAGCAGCACCCACTAGAATGTGGTGTTCCACAGGGAGTGGTCCTCTCCCCTATGCTGTTTAATATCTATATGTGCCCCTTCACCCAGATTATCTGGAGATATGGGCTGGGTTGTCACCAGTATGTGGATGACACCCAGCTCTATCTACAGATGGATAGCTGCCCAGACACGGCCCCAAGACATCTTGATGAGGCATTACAGGCTGCAGCTGGATGGCTATGACACAGCCGGCTGAAGTTAAATCCATCTAAGATGGAGGTCCTGTATCTGAGTCATGAGGGATTGGGTCAGGGGATCAGGCTCCCAACCTTTGATGGGGCTCCATTGGTGCCTATGTTGAGTGTGAAGAGTCTGAGGGTGGTCCGAGAGCCAGTTTGGTGTAGTGGTTAAATGTGCGGACTCTAATCTGGGAGAACTGGGAGAACCGGGAGTACTGTGTCCAGTTTTGGGCACCACATTTTAGGAAGGATGTTGACAAGCTCGAGCGTGTCCAGAAGAGGGCAACCGGGATGGTGAGAGGGTTGGAATCCAAGTCTTATGAGGAAAGGCTGAAAAGGTTGGGTATGTTTAGCCTGGGAAAGAGAAGACTTAGAGGGGACAGGATTACAGTCTTCAAGTATTTGAAGGGCTGTCATGTAGAAGGTGGAGCAGATCTATTCTCTCTTGCTCTGGATTGCAAGATTAGATCTAATGGGTGGAAATTACGAGGGAGTTGTAACCGGCTAGCTATCAGGAGAAACTTCCTAATTGTAAGAGTGGTTGAGCAGTGGAACAGTCTGCCTCAGGAGGTGGTGGATACTCCTTCGCTGGACGTTTTCAAGCGGAGGCTGGATGACCATCTTTTGGGTGTGTTGTAGGTATGTAGGCCTGTAGGGCTATCTTTTGGCTATACTCCTGCAGAGTGCAGGGGGTTGGACTAGATGGCCTGCAAGGTCCCTTCCAACTCTAACATTCTATGATTCTATGATTCCCCATTCCTCCACTTGCACCTGGCTGGATGACCTTGGGCAAGCTGTAGCTCTGATGAGAGCTGTTCTTGAAAAAGAGCAGTTTCTGTCAAGAGCTCTCTCAGCCCCACCTATCTTATAGGATGTCTGTTGTGGGGAGGGGAAGGGAAGGGAGTTTGTAAGCCACTCTGAGACACCTTTGGGTAGTGAAGGGTGGGGTGTAAATCCAATCTCTTCTTCTTCTTCTTCTTTTTCTTCTTCTTCTTCTTTGATACCTCCCTTTCTATGCAGGCCCAGGTCACCACCACTGCCAGGTCTGCCTTTTTTCTATCTGACGCAGATCAGACAGTTCGCCCTGTATCTTACTCCCCGAGATTTAGCTACAGTGACCCATGCAATGGTCACTTTCAGACTAGATTATCGTAACCCTGCTCTGGAAGTTGCAGCTAGTGCAGAATGCGGCAGCAAGGGTATTGACGGGTGATGCCTGTGCAGGCTCAAAGCCACCTGGTGTTGCACGAACTGCACTGGCTGCCTATTGAATTCCGGATCTGTTTCAAGGTGCTGTTGCTTACCTTTAAAGCCCTATACAGCCAGGGGCCAGCATAGCTATGAGACCGCCTCTCCCCATATGAGCCCCGGAGGGCACTGAGGTCCACAAATTGACATCTGTTAGTGGTTCCCAGCCCCAGGGACATCCCATGTGAGATCAGGGCCCTGCAAGACTTATTGCAGTTCTGCAGGGGCTGCAAGACAGACCTCTTCCTCTGGGCATTTAGTTGAGGCACTGGATGCCCCCCTCCCCCCAGCTTCTCTAGCCCTAGCTTTGGCCCAGTTTTCTCTGGCCAATTGTCCATTAGTGGCCTGATTCTGATTGGTCATCTGACGATCTCTATAGTTACAAGATATTTTTAATGATATTTTATGTGTAAATTGTTATTTTAATACTATTTTAATTGTATTATTTAATTGTTGTACACCGCCCTGAGCCTATTGAGGAGCACGGTATATAAATCTAATAAAATAAATAAATAAATACATAAAATATAGAATTCAGTGAGATCTGAACACACTGGGAAAGTGAGCAGATGTGAACAAGATGCTATTTAAAAAGGGTAAGTGTGAGTTCTACATCTGGGTAACAGAAATGAGTAACACGCACCCTGGATGGGGGCTGCACTTCTGGTTTGTGTGTGAACAAGATCTTGGGGTATGGGTGGACCATAAGTTAAATATGAGCAGCCACTGTGATGAGGCGACAAACAAGGCTAATACAATCTTAGGCTGTATAGAGTTGGGTATGTTTAGCCTGGGAAAGAGAAGGCTTAGAGAGGACATGATTGCAGTCTTCAAGTATTTGAAGGGCTGTCATGTAGAAGATGGAGCAGATCTATTCTCTCTTGCTCCGGATCGCAAGACTAGATCTAAGGGGTAGAAATTACAAGGGAGTCATTACCGGCTAACTATCAGGAGAAACTTCCTAACTGTAAGAGTGGTTGAGCAGTGGAACAGTCTTCCTCAGGAGGTGGTGGATGCTCCTTCACTGGACATTTTCAAGCGGAGACTGGATGACCATCTTTCGGGTATGTTGTAGGTATGTAGGGCTATCTTTTGACTATGCTCCTGCAGAGTGCAGGAGGTTGGACTAGATGACCTGTAAGGTCCCTTCCAACTCTAGCATTCTATGATTCTATGTATCAACAGAGGTATAAAGTCCTAATTGCAAGATTTCAGAGTCCCGCTGTACACTGCATTGGTCAAGCCACACCTGGAGAATTGGGTGCAGTTCTGGAGGCCTCCCATCCAAAAGGATGTGGACAGAATGGAGCGGGTGCAGAGGACAGCGATGAGGATGATTGGGGGCTTGGAGACCAAGCCCTGTAAGGAAATCAAGAGGGTGCAGAAGAGAGCAACGAGGATGACCAGGGGTCTGGAGACAGAGCCCTACGAAGAAAGGCTGAGGGCCCTGGGAATGTTTCATTTGGAGAAGAGGAGATTGAGGAGGGACATGATTGCTCTCTTTAAATATTTGAAAGGCTGTCATGTAGAGGAGGGCAAGGAGCTATTCCAGTTAGCAGGAGAGGATAGGACCCGAAGCAATGGGTTTATCACAGAAAAGCCATTTTCAAATGCTTGTGGCTTTAAGCAGAACAGTTTGGTTCAGGCTGTAAGGCCTGTTAAAAACCTTTCCCTAGAGACACAGAAGCGGCCTTTATAAGAAGTGGTTTCAGCTGGTACTGGGCTTGTTAGTGCCTTGGGAAGAAACCAGCCCCAATCAAGCTCATTCCTAAGGGATGGAATTATTACCACCTGTGCCTTGGAGTCAAGCAGCCCCTTAATGGGATAAGTTTTGTTTCCCTTCAAGATTGACTATTATGGGGTGTCATGAAGCCATAGTAACAGAAAAAGTTGACATCACTCTCCTAGCTTTTGGTTGGTTGAAGGCCTGAACTGACCAACAGCTACCATTTTCTATAAAACAAGGTTTTCATTCTGAGAGAAGTTTGGCTGCCTGGAACTATTCAGACCTTGAGGGACAATAGTTCTGAGCAACCTGGGACTTTGGTATCTCATGCTGTCTGCCTGGATGGACTTGTTTGTTTGACTGTGCTGTGGTTGGATTACTATGCCTTGTAAACCTGAAGGTAACTTTGCAACTGCATTGTAAGTTCTTAGTAAAGCTGGGTAAGCTTAGGTTCTTTGATTTTGTGGCCTCACTGTTTGATTGTCTCATTTTAAAAATCTGTTTTGCACCTTAATGAAGCCATATTCTTTTTTAGCCTGTCGTGGGCACTCCATGAAATTGCTGAGCAGTCGGGTTAGAACAGATAAAAGGAAATACTTCTTCACCCAAAGAGTGATTAACGTATGGAATTCACTGCCACAGGAGGTGGTGGCAGCTACAAGCATGGACAGTTTCAAGAGGGAATTAGATAAACATATGGAGCAGAAGTCCATCAGTGGCTATTAGCCACAGGGTATAGATGGGAACTCTCAGTCTGGGGCAGGTGATGCACTCTATTCTTGGTGCTGGGGGGGCAGCAGTGGGAGGGCTTCTAGTGTCCTGGCCCCACTGCTGGACCTCCTGATGGCACCTGGTATATTTTGGCCGCTGTGTGACAGAGTGTTGGACTAGATGGGCCGTTGGCCTGATTCAGCATTGGCTTCTCTTATGTTCTTATGTTCTTATGGTTTGTGCTCTGTGAATCTCAAAAGGCTGATTCCGATTGCCTGGACTTGGGACCGCTACTACCACAAATACCTTTTGCGTATGAGCTCAGTCTGTAGCTCTCCCTGCAGAACTGACCTTGTGCTTAAGTCTCAGTTTCGGTCTGGAAGTTTGGTCTTTTATTCCAGGACTGTGACAGACTGATTAAAAGACACGGTGGCGGCCTACTGAATGCTTGAAGGTGTGCTATATTCCCTTGAGTAACTTTGTAAAGTGCTGTGCAGCCTGTTTCTTGTAACCCAAATGTCTGACCAGAGGGTTGGGTGTTTGTGACAGGATTTAAATTACATGCAGGAAGGTATCGGCTGGATATTAGGCCACACTTTTTCACGGTCAGAGTGGTTCAAAGGTGGAACCAGCTGCCCAGGGAGGTGGTGAGCTCCCCTTCATTGACAGCTTTCAAGAAGAGGCTGGATGAATATTTGTCAGAGATGCTTTAGGCTGCTCCTGCATTGGGCAGGGGGTTGGACTAGGTGGTCTCTATGGCCCCTTTGAACTCTATGATTCTAAGGCTGAGGGACTTGTGGAGGCTGAGGAGGGACATGATTGCTCTCTCAAAGTATTTAAAGGAGAGTCACCTTGAGAAGGGCAGGGAACACTTCCTGTTGGCAGAGAGGATAGGACTCACTATTATTGGTTAAAATTAAGAGTGGAAAGGTGCCAGCTGGATATTAGGAAAATATATTTATATATATAGTAAGAGTTCTGCAATGGTGGAATCAGCTGCCTGGAGAGGTAGTGAGCTCCCCTCCCTGGCAGTCTTTAAGTATCAGATGGACAAACACTTTTCAGGGATGCTCTAGGCTGATCCTACATTGAGCAGGGGGTTGGACTAGATGGCCTCTATGGCCCCCTTCCGACTCTGTGATCCTATGATTCTATGTTTGTTGAGCCCCACGTTCCTTTGGCTTCCTGCAATGCTCCATGGATTTTCTTTCTCATGAGAAACTGTCAAATTCCCCTTCAGACTGAATTCCATGATGACTGATTCAAGGTAATTGCTGTCAATTGTACCCACTGCATAGTGAGTTTCTCACTAGTCCTGGGCTGTCAAGATGACATCCAATTCTGGTAAGTAACTGATGCAACAGGCATTACCTGGCTACTGATGGGAGGTTGGGAAGGTGTTGTGTAGTGGGTTCGACGCATTAAGGAGTCGGGAAACAGCATGATAATCAGCGTGTGGTTTACTCGTACACAACAGAACCACCCAATACCAGCCGATGGTCAACTATATACAGTCCCGATGGACCACCGCCAGGTCTCATAAGAACATAAGAGAAGCCAATGTTGAATCAGGCCAATGGCCCATCCAGTCCAACACTCTGTCATACAGTGGCCAAAAATACCATGTGCTATCAGGAGGTCCAGCAGTGGGGCCAGGACACCAGAAGCCCTCCCACTGCTGCCCCCTGCAGCATGAAGAATAGAGTGCATCACCTGCCCCAGACTGAGAATTCCCATCTATACCCTGTGGCTAAAAGCCACGGATGGACTTCTGCTCCATATGTTTATCTAATTCCCTCTTGAAACTGTCCATGCTTGTAGCTGCCACCACCTCCTGTGGGTTTAAACTTCCCTCATTGGTGGGTTTAAACTTCCCGCCAGGGTTCCTATTGGTGACCACTTGAGGTTTCAGAATCCTACTCCCTATTGTCTCTTGAGCTCCAAGCTCAGGTAAGGTCACTGTCGCCTAGTGGCGGTCAGCAGACATAACAGAAGGCAAGGTCCCAGGAGGAAAAATAAAATAAAAATAAGGCCTGTCTACTTACAGTATTTGCACAAGGTTCTTTTTATTTTCTAATTTACGGTTTCCAAATAAAAAATAAGCACAACAATCCGGCATATATTTACTTATACCATATGTCAGGTTATACTTCATGTAAATCATGTCTATTGTAAAGTTTGAAGTAAACATACAACTTAAAAAGGTGCATTAAAAAGTGTGGCATTTCTAAACGCGTTTACTGATTTCCATAGCTTATCTCCAAGTTTTGTGTTTTTTTTAAATAGACACCTAACAATGTAATCCTATGTAGGGCCACTAGAGTGCACACCTTTGGTGTCAATGAGCTTTCATTAGAACAACTCCATACAGGACTGAGCAGCTGGTCCTTGCGAATGCATCTCTCCGGATCGGGGCCATAATCACTGTCTCCCAGAACTTATATTTTCCCCCTCATTTTGGTTAAAAGCAAAAGGCAAAAATCAAACAACAACAACAACAAACTTTCTAAAAATCAGACAGCCTCAAGAGGAACATACCCACAAAGTCCACACATCCGCAATCGAAAGCAGAGTCAATCCAGCCAAGTGCACCAAAATCAACACTGATTCACCAGCATGTCTTAGCCAATAGATTAAAAAAATTAAAGTGCACATAGAAAGAATTATAATGTTTACATTCTAATAAGAAGAGGAAGAAGAGATCTACTATGGCTGCAATCACACACATAATTAGCCCCACCATAGGCATGAATGCTGAGTGGATTTAAAGGGTGTGATCAGACGTGAACATCTGGGAAGCGCCCCGCACCTGTCATCAACCCGTTTTGCTCCACCGCAGAAGCAGAGTAAAAAGACATTGGGGAAATCCTGGTAGCAAATGGGTTGAGATGGGCCACGGGTGGAGTTTCCCATGTCTGATCACTCCAGTGTGCTCTCATGGTGTCGGGATGGTCTGATCTGGCCATCCTGACTCCGTGTCGTTGTTCCCCCCTTCTCAGTATGCACATCATCGCACACTCCATAGGGAGCCCTCGGTGCTGAGCTGCGATTCTTCAATTCCACCACCCATGTTTCTTATATGGGAAGGAAAAAATAGAGGAAAAAATAGCAATAACAATACAAATGATAATAATAACAGTAGTTGTACCTACGGCTGTCCAATGCAAATCTATGTTATCTGATGAAGCTTCATTCAAATATATCTCAGAGAATCCTCTTTAAAACATTAATTAGGTTTTCTTCTTTTTCCAGTGCAAATTAAAAGGATACCATGTCTTCATATGCATCTCGTGAACCTTCTCACATTTCCTTATAAGCTGTAATTTTAGCAATCAGTACAATTTACCAGACTTTACAAGCCCATTCATTGATATCAGGTCGGCTTGGCTGTTTCCAAACTTGTGTTAGGCTCATAACCTGTTTTACTATCTACAACTCAATTAATCTCTTTGAATATATCAATACAGTATTTCTGTATTGAGGACACTAGGGATGGGCATGAACCACATTTTTTTTTCCAGTTAATTTTGATTCCTGAACCAATACAAAGTGGGAGGTTAGTTTGCAAGCTGAACCAGTTTGTAGTGGTTTGTGAACCCTGCTTTCTACCACTTTTTGCAGGGTGCAGAAAGCAAGGATTCTCCCGGCGAAAAGTGGCAGGGAGCAGAAAGCAGGGGCAATAAGCATAGGGAGCACAAAGCAGGGATTTAAGTGGCTCTGAGCCATTTAACTCACTGCTTTCTGCACCCTGCTGCTTTTCTCAGGGAGTAGAAGAAAAGGAAGAAGAGATTGGATTTATACCCCACCCTTCACTGCCCGAAGGCGTCTCAGAGTGGCTTACAAACTCCTTTCCCTTCCCCTCCCCACAACAGACACTCTGTGAGGTAGGTGGGGCTGAGAGAACTTCTGACAAAAATTGTCCTTGAGAGAACAGTTGTGCCAGAGCTTGTGACTGACCCAAGGTCACATCAGCAGGTGCAAGTGGAGGAGTGGGGGAATCAAACCCGGTTCTCCCAGATAAAAGTCCGCGCACTTAACCACTACACCAAAGCTTCCCCATGAAAAGTGGTGAGGAGCAGAAAGCAGGGGTGTAGATGGCTTGCAGCCATTTAAACTCCTGCTTTTTGCTACTGGCAAAAAACCCCACCACAACAACAGCTGAGCAGTGGGAAGCAGAAAGCAGGGATTTAAATGACTCAAAGCCATTTAAATCCCTGCTTCCTGCTGCTTAGTTGTTTTGGGGCAGAACTGAACGTAGGGATTTCAATAGCTTGGATGCACTTAAAACCATGCTTTCTGGTCTTCATGAACTGCCCAAATCTGACTTAAAATCCATGGAAGATCATGGCAGCTCTTCAGTTCACAAACTTCAGTTTGCAAACCACAAACTGGCCAAAAGTAATCATGAACTTATGTGCATGAGCCAGTTCATGTCCATCCCTAGAGGACACTGCTACCGGCTGTGAAAGACAGTACCAATCTTTCTATTACATCACCAGCCTGGATGTTTTTGACACTATTTTACAATCTTTACAAACATGTACTTCATAATGGGAGCTGGAAGCTTTATCGAGTCGGACTCGACTGTGCGATTGAACAACAACAACAAATACTACATTCAGTGTTTAATGTTGAACCCATTGGTTCAACTTTGCCACCTGGAATTGTCACAGCATTCCCAGATGAAAGACTTGATGCTAGTGAGAGAGACCCTGTAATGATTGACCCATCAGATCCAAGCCCATTTCCCAGAGACTGGAAATCTTTACACTCAGTGTTCCTGAGCTATCTCCTCTTATTGACTGAGAGAACTCCTTTATGTTCTCCGTACTTTGAAAACATTCTCCAGACTTTAAGGATCCTCCTCCTCCTCCAATGAAATGAGAGGATAGAGCAGGCCGCCGCCCCTGCCCCCGCCGCCGCCCCCGCTCCCTCTACTCCTTCTGCCGCTCCCTCTACTCCTTCTGCCGCTCCTTCTGCTTCTTCTTCTGCTTCTGCTTCTGCTTCTCCTCCTTCTGCTGTCTCCTCCTTCTGCTTCTCCTCCTTCTGCTTCTCCTCCTTCTGCTTCTCCTCCTTCTGCTGCTGCTTCTTCTGTTTAATCTGCTTTTTCTGCTTCCTCTGCTTCTGCTTCCTCTGCTTCTGCTTCTGTTTAATCTGCTACTTCTTCTTCTGCTTATACTTCTTCTTCTTCTGCTTCTTCTTCTTCTTCTGCTTCTTCTTCTGCTTCATCCTCTGTTTCTTCTTCTTCTACTGCTTCTTTCTCTGCTTCTTCTGCTTCTGCTTCCTCTGCTTCTGCTTATGTTTCTGCTTCTGCTTCCTCTGCTTCTGCTTATGTTTCTGCTACTGTTTCTTCTTCTTCTTCTTCCTCTGCTTCTGCTTATGTTTCTGCTACTGTTTCTTCTTCTTCTTCTTCCTCTGCTTCTGCTTATGTTTCTGCTACTGTTTCTTCTTCTTCTTCTCCTTCTCCTCCTCCTTCTCCTCCTCCTCCTCCTCCTCCTTCTCCTCCTTCTCCTCCTTCTCCTCCTTCTCCTTCTCCTCCTTCTCCTCCTCCTCCTCCTCCTCCTCCTCCTCCTCCTTCTCTTTCTGCTGCTGCTTCTTTTCTGCTGCTTCTTTTTTCTGCTGCTGCCGCTGCTGCCTCTGGTTCTACTTCTGCTGCTTCTGGTTCTGGTTCTACTTCTGCTGCTTTTTCTGCTTCTTTTCCTTCTTCTACTTCTGCTTCTTCTTTGTCTTCTTCTTCTGCTTCCTCTTCTGCGTATGAGCCAGCAAACTGCATATAAAGGCAATAATGCTCCCTTCTTTATCTCCCAGCAATTGGTATGTGAATCATAGAATCACAGAATTGGAAGGGGCCATACAGGCCATCTAGTCCAACCCCCTGCTCAGTGCAGGATCAGCCTAGAGCATCCCTGACAAGTGTGTGTTCAGGTACTGCTTGAAGACTGCCAGTGAGAGGGAGCTCACCACTTCCCAAGGCAGCTGATTCAACTGTTGAACAACTCGTACCAGCTGGTACCTTCCTGCCCTTAATTTCAACCCATTCAGGTGAGTCTGCTCCTCTGCTGCCAACAGGAACAGCTCCCTGTCTTCCTCTAAGTGACAGCCCTTAAAATTCTTCAAGAGAGCCATCATGTCCCCCCTCAACTTCCTCTTCTCCAGACTAGACATTCTCAAGTCCCTCGACCTTTCCTTATAGGGCATATGGCATGCGATCTCTGAAAATGAGGTTCCATCTAGCCAACATGGCTAAGAGGTGCTAACAGAGCGGTCCTGCTTGAATTTAATGAATTCCCCTAAAAGCCAATTAATGTGCAAAATTATGGCTGCCTTCAATGTTGTCAACTGTAGAATAAAGCATTTGTGTTGTTTAAGACATAAAAAGACTGCCTCAATTGCTACCTGTAGGTTCTATCCCTCTCCTATTACAATGAGCCCTGTTTGATTGTCCTCTTGGCATCAAACTCAGAATGGACATGTCTAAGGAGGTCGTGGCAGCTACCAGGGAAGGCCCACTCACAAAACTCTTAAGACAGTTGGGGAGCAGTGAGGAAACCCCACAGGAAAGGTTACGTCTCCCCTCAGCAAAACCAGATTTCCCCAAGCCTGTAAGTTGTGTGACATCTCACTCACTTACTTGCTAGTTAGGTTCACAAGCAAGAAGACAGAGTATCCTGAGAGATGAGAGAGAGGAGATATGTTTACAGACTCTCCCACTGAGAGAATGGATTCACAGGATCCAGCCAGGTATCACATCATCTCTTTTTTGAAGAAATGTGTTAGCTGTTTAACCATCCTGTCATAAGTCACAGAATACATTTTAGATAATACTTACTCTGGGTTCCAGCCCTGTAGGCCTGTTCTCTGGAGGCCAGGTCTACCGATATAATGGAAAGGGGCAGGCAGACCTGTTCTCTGGAGGTCTGGTCTACCCCCATAGAGGACAATGTTTTCTGTAATGAAATTTGACTTGATTCTGTTTTCTCTTATAATGTTTACATTATTGTTAAAATATAGTTTAAATATAGTTTAAGAGAATTCATTCTGAGATTTTTACAAGGCTATGGAAATAATCTTCCATGGAACTAATTTATTGCAATAGTCAAATGTAGACTCATTCACAACTTCAATGCTACCAGCTTTTTTTCACTCACGAGGTCGAATTTTTGCTCACAACACTGTGGCACTTAGAAGGATGATTGCTCCGGAAATCAGTTTGCTTTATCTATTTTACTGAAGAAGTGATCAGTGACTCAGAAAAACTCATCCCCTGCCACAAATTTTGTTACTCTTTAGGGTGCTACTGGATTCTTGCTCTCTTTTTTCTGTTTTGTCCTAATTAAAATGGGTCCATTATGTGTGTGTGTGTTTGTATGAGCATGCATGTGTGTATTAGAACCAAATTTGAGGAATCACCTGTTGAACCTACTGAGTGAGGTCCTACTGTGCCAGTCTCATAGTCTTCTAAATAACAATTCAAAAACCCTTTTACAGTGGACCCAGAGGTTTTTGGGTTTTTTAAAGTTTGAGCTAAAATATATTCTTTATGTGGTGCAGATAGGTTTTCATTGTAAGTCATGTCTAGTGTCTCAGAAGGGCCTGATGGTACTTGAACTGCTAAGGATTTTCCTGAAGGCATCTCTGGGTGTGCTACAATTACAGGAGAAGACTGTGAGTGTTGTCCTTCAAGTCCAAAAGTCTACTCCTCCTTGCTACAGCCTCAAAAGTCTACTCCTCCTTGCTACAGCCTATCAGTAACAGACTTTTGTTTCACTGCTGGAAGACCTTTGATACATCACAGCAGGTAATAAACAAGGCGCCAGGATAAACCGGAGTGAACGAGGACCTGACAGATGAGTCAATTTACTGTCACCCCAAGGAGTTATCCCTGGATGAAGAAGATAGGTGTTGGATGCTCTCAGGGTCCTTTTGGCACTTTTCAGGAAATGGAAAGTCTGAAGTGAGACATCCGAAACAACAGGCTGAGGGCAAATGACTCAGTATGCTTCACTGATGAACATACGGCACCAGAAGCAGAATACTTTTGTGGGTGTAGCCTCTGATGCACTATCGTTGGCATAGCTGCATATATATATATATATATATATATATATATATATATATATATATATATATATATATATATATATACCCAGAGGCCTGGGATTCCTATACTTCATGGCAGAGAAGAGAAGAAGAAGAAGAGATTGGATTTATACCCTGCCCTTCACTACCCAAAGGTGTCTCAGAGCGCCTTACAAACTCCCTTCCCTTCCCCTCCCCATAACAGACACCCTGTGAGGTAGGTGGGGCTGAGAGAGCTCTTGATAGAAACTGCTCTTTTTCAAGTTTCTTATCAGAACTATGGCTTGCCCAAGGTCATCCAGCCAGGTGCAAGTGGAGGAGTGGGGGAATCAAACCTGGTTCTTCCAGATTAGAGTCTGTGCAGTTAACCATTACACCAAACTGGTAGTCATTTGGTTCTACAAAACCAGGAGGGATTAAAATGGAAGGAGGAGGAGGAGATTGGATTTATACCCCACCCTTCACCCAGAGTCTCAGAGCAGCTTGCAATCCCCTTTCCCTTCCCCTCCCCACAACAGACACCCAGTGAGGTAGGTGGGGCTGAGAGAGCTCTTTTGCGGACTGCCCTTGAGAGAACAGCTCTGAGAGAACTTATGACTGACCCAGGGTCACACCTGCAGCTGCATGTGGAGGAGTGGGGAATCAAACCCAGTTCTCCCAGATTAGAGTCTATGCTCTTAACCACTACACCAAACTGGCTCTCAACATACAATGTATGTGTATGTAAAGTGCTGCCACATCGCAGCCAATTTATGGTGACCCCATAGGATTTTCAAGGCAAGTGAGGAACAGAGGTGGCTTGCCACTGACTTCCTCTGCATAGCAATCTTGGGATTCCATGGTGGCCCCCATCCAAATACTAACCAGGGCCTAGCTAGTAGACAATACTGGCATTGATATATCCATGTCTGACTCCATGTAAGGGAGCTTTGTATTTATTAATGGGATAACAACCTTATACTTGATGTGCTAGTTTTGCCTTTTTTTTTCTCTTTAAAATGGTAGAAAGGCTCTTTATAGTCCACATGTCACCCCAGAAGGTAGGAGCAGAACCAACGGGTTGAAATTAGATCAGAAGAGTTTTCAGCTCAACATTAGGAGGAACTTCCTGACAGAGTGGTTCCTTGGTGGGTGGAACGGGCTTTCTCAGGAGCTGGTGGGCTCTCCTTTGGTGGTTTTCAAACTGAGGCTAGATGGATATCTGACAGCAATGCTGATTCTGTGAACTTGGGCAGATCATGAGAGGGAGGGCAGGAAGGGCTGCATCAGTGCTTAGTTCTTTTGGCCCTTTCTTACACACCCAGAGAAATGCTGATTGCCACTTTGGGAAAAGAAAGCAGTTTTTCTCTGGGAAGTTTGGCTAGAGGTCCTGTAGGTTTTTTGTCATTTCCTGGGCATGGAACAGTGGTCACTGGGAGTGTGGGGGGAGGTATTTGTGAATTTCCTGCAATGTGTAGGGGGTTGGCCTAGATGACTCTGGAGGTTCCTTCCAACTCTATGATTCTGTATAAACTAAGATCAAATAACACAGAATGAGGGAGTGCACTGAGTTGTCCTAGTTCTGGAGCTGCCATATTAGTCCTTTCTATGCACAACATCCACAAATCTCCTAGTGTGCACTTTCCCACAGCTCTTCTCTAGCTCAGCACCAAAGAAAACAAGCCACAAATTAGCCCGTCTGTTGATAGAGATGACCTTGGAGCCATCCCTCATTGGCTTCTCCTTTAAAACAGTTGTAGGTCTCTCCAAGGCCAGCTTATCTGATGAATTACCAAAAAGGGAAAGCTGGTTAGGGCACCTGGTAACCTATTGCCACTTTGAGGATCAAGATCACGACACCATCGTTAGAATGCAGATTAAGCTTTAATGAAAGTGGAAAGAAGTAAGATATTTGAACAAGAAGCAGGAGCTTAACAAGACAAAGAGTATCAACATTCTGCTTAAGACTTGTAGCTTTCGGCAAACAAAGAGGTGATAGGGACTGATGTCCAATTTTCATGCAAAAGTTCTTGAGTTCAGTGATGTTTCTTCAAGTTTAGCTTTTTGAACTCATCAATGGATCTCATTTCCAGATTCCTGATCATTACCATGACGATGGATACATTCTCTTCAGGTTCAACAGGGGGATGAACAGATACTGGCACGACTTCCCAGTAGAGCCCTGTTTCCAAGGATTCCACCCTGCCTCAGGCCAAAACGAGAACCCAAGCCCAAGCCTCCGTAAAGGCCCCCTAGCCCCCTGTAGTAGCCTGCTCCAGCCACACCAGTACCACTAATGGCACATGGAGCATTGCCTCCCACAAGAACTGGTTCCCCAGTAGCAGAGAGGATGGGCCCTGGGATGGTCACAACAGAGGGGGGTGGCTGGACCACGACTTCTGCAGGTGGGATCTGGTTGATGCAGGAAGGGTTGACTCCCTCCAGGGTGCCGAGACTGCCAGAAGTTTCAGCCACAGCAGGGCCATAGCCATAGCCAAAACCATAACCTAGACCACCATGTGCAAGGCCAAGACCTCCATATCCAGAGCCAAGACCTCCATATCCACAGCCAAGAGCTCCCAAGCCGAGCCCTGCGGATCCAAAGCCAACTCTTGGGGTGGAGGCGATAGATGGGACAGCAAACTGTGGACCACAGTAGCCAGACATTGTTTGATGGAGGTGGATCTGAAACGAAACATAATGAGACAGTAGTTGTGATTATTTCTTCATGTCTCCATCCTTCTGGATGCCCTCCAGGCTTTGCGTTTATATAACTTCTGTTTAACTTTCAGTTAAATCCCACAGTTCTTGACTATTACCATTTTCTTATTCATTGCTGATCTTTCCTGAGGGATAGGAACTTTCATCTGTTCTACCCTGCTATAATATGGATTTCATCATTCTGCCTGTTGGGACCAATCCTGAGGATCACTGGTGCTCCTAGAGTTGGATCCGGACAGAAGTCTGGATCCCCAGTCTTGGAATGTATAAGGTTATAGTTTGCCTATGTTAAGAGAATCAGAAGATCACCCTACAGGGTCACAGCTGAAGGGCTTGTAGTTAGTATAGTTAGATTAGGATTTCCTACAGTTTCAAATTATGTCCTTCCTCTATCCTGTTCGGCTCTTCTGGAGACTTCCTGCTCCTGCAGAGCTTCCTTGTTTGTTATTCCTCTCACAGCAGTGAGTTAAAGAGTTAAGGTTCTCTCTCTCTTCCAAGTTCTTCTTTAAGTAAACCTACTTATTTTTCTTTAAGCATTTGGTGCTCCACTTCCTTGCATATTTAAACTCTGCCGACACCCAGCCCGTGAGTTCAACAAGGGCACCACAACATGTGAGCTATTAGTTTAATATTACTTCACTGCACTGCTTTTTAAGATATCCTCTCAGCTATACTTGGAGGAGACCATGTTTGGGGCCACTGCCAATTCCACATGGGGAAATTCCTGGAGATTTGAGGATGGAGCCTTGCGGGGTGAAGAAGAAGAAGAGATTGGATTTATACCCCGCCCTTCACTTGGAGTCTCAGAGCATCTTACAAACTCCTTTCCCTTCCCCTCACCACAACAGACACCCTGTGAGGTAGGTGGGGCTGAGAGAACTCTAACACAAACTGCTCTTTCAGGAACAGCTGTGCCAGAGCTTGTGACTGACCCAAGGTCACATCAGCAGGCAGGGCCGGCTCGCCTAGGGCGCCGGCCCTGCAGGGGTGCCAAAATGCCCCCCCACCCCCCCAACACGTGAAAAGCCCCCCGCCGGTGCCGCCGCTGGGAGAAAAGGGAGAGCTGCGCCACCACTGGGAGGGAAGGGGCAGGCGTTCCAAACCTGCCTGTTCCCCAGCTCTCCCCAGGTGCCTCGCAGCTGTGAGGGGCCTGGGAGAGCTGCACCACCCTTTCCCCGGCTCTCCCCGGCGCCTCACAGCTGCGAGGGGCCCGGGAGAGCCGCACCGCCGCTGGGAGGAAAGGGGCGGGTGTTCCAGCCCGCCTGTTCCCCTGCTCTCCCCGGGTGCCTCACAGCTGTGAGGGGCCCGGGAGAGCCGCGCTGCCCCTTCCCCAGCTCTCCCAGGTGCCTCACAGCTGCGAGGTGCCCAGGACAATGGCTTGGGCCATCTCCAGGCCCCACCGGGAGGTTGGCGTCCCCGGTGGGGTGGGTGCCCCAGGCTGTCCTGCCTAGGGTGCCCAGACACCTGGGGCCAGCCCTGTCAGCAGGTGCAAGTGGAGGAGTGGGGAATCAAACCCGGTTCTCCCAGATTAGAGTCCACACACTTAACCACTACACCAAACTGGCTCTCTCGAGTTTGGAAAGGTGAGAGATCTCAGCAGGGACATAATTCCGTACAGTCCACCCTCCGAAGCTGTCTTTTCCTCCAAGGGAGCAGATCTCCGTAGTTTGGGGATCAGTAGTGATTCCAGGAGGACTCCAGGTCCTACCTGGTGATTGGCATCCCTGGAAGGCATCCCTCCCACACACCAAGAACAGTACAGCACAAACTCCATGTTCACAGTGCAACAGAGCTTCAAAATTTAACCAGATTCAATCAATTTAGTCCAACTCTGAAACTCTGACTCGCAGTATCTAGCCAAATATTTGTAAAATCCTAGCCGGAAGATTGTTTTCTGACCCATTTATATCACCTTCCAAAAGGATGGCTGGTGCCCATGAACCACTGAAACCCATTCTTCAATAATCAGGAAATTTCAGAATAATGACAAAGGGCCATGAAAGTTACCTCACTGAGTTCATCCATAAAGAATCATGGGCTGAGTTCAGACTGGCAGTTTGAAGTGGGAGCCGGTCGTGGCAAAAACGCCCCGGAACAAACTGTTCTGGGTTTTCCCGGTCACACTGTGCCGACTGATGTGGGAGCATACCGGGAGGAGGCATGCGGGAGCATTCAGACTGCTGGCCTGGAGGCACGACTATAAACGGCTTTTCCCTGAAAACTCAGCTATGTGTGTATGAGCGCATCCAGCCAATTTGGGGAGTATCCCATTGCACCAGCACCGCATTGGGTGGTAGACCGGAGCACAGCCAATCATATCACTGCTGTCTTATACGCAGTGTGGGTTGCTCCTGGCTTTTTGGGTTGGTGTTCACACTTCCCAGAAGTGGAATGAAGTGGAATAAATGGGCTCTCAGGGATTTGCTACCACTTTCAGCAGGTATCTTTTAAACGTGGGAGTGAAGCAGAACAGCACGGTTTGACTACAGGTGGGGGACGCCAGGCAGATGTGCCTGTGTGAACGCCCCCTTTAATCTGCTTGTAAAACGTGGCTGAAACATGGCTATAGCGGGGCAAACTGCCAGTCTGAACTCAGCCATAGTCACAGAGCTGCAAGGGGCCATAGAGGCCATCTAGTCCAACCCCCTGCTCAATGCAGGATCAGCCTAGAACATCCCTGACTAGTATTAGTCCAGCTGCTGCTTGAAGACTGCCAGGGAAGGGGAACTCACCACCTCCTGAGGCACCTGATTCCACTGTTGCGCAACTCTGACTCTCAAAAAGTTTTTCCTAAGATCCAGCCAGTACCTTCCCACTCTTAATTTAAGTCCATGATTGTGAGTCCTCTCCTCTCCTGCCAACAGGAACAGCTCCCTGCCCTCTTCTAAGTGACAGCCCTTCTAATACTTAAAGAGAGCCATCCTGTCCCCCCACAGCCTCCTCTGCTCCAGACTGAATATTTCCCTCAACCCTTCCCCATAGGGCTTGGTCTCCAGGCCCCCGATCATCCTCATCGCTCTCCTCTGCACCCACTCCATTTTATCCACCAAAGGAAGACTGA
The DNA here is from genome assembly GCA_029375565.1 of Gekko gecko. Classification (NCBI taxonomy): domain Eukaryota; kingdom Metazoa; phylum Chordata; class Lepidosauria; order Squamata; family Gekkonidae; genus Gekko; species Gekko gecko. The sequence goes on along the minus strand of JAPDNY010000020.1, from coordinate 836,119 downwards.
TTCCTTATACAAGGTTAGCATTGTGCATTCCACCCTTCCTCTCAAACCGCACAACCTTCCTTTCAAACCGCATGAACCAATGATCCCTCTAAGCTGAGGAGTCTTGTGAGCAAAAAATTCTACTTTGTGAGCTACTGGCATGAAACCTGTGAGCGAGAGATTTGGCTGCTGCATAAATTAGTTTGCTCTGGAGCCATCCTTCCGAGCTAAGACAAAAATGTGTGAGCCGGAGGCTAGAAAACCGTGAGCTAGCTCACACTAACTCAGCTCAGAGGGAACACTGCTCTGGAGCCCTCCTTCCTGAGCGGAGACAAAAATGTGTGAGCCAGAGGCTAAAAGACTGTGAGCTAGCTCACACTAACTCAGCTTAGAGGGAACACTGCCCTGGAGCCCTCCTTCCTGAGCGAAGACAAAAATGTGTGAGCCTGGGACTAAAAAACCATCAGCTAGCTCATATTCACTCAGCTTAGAGGGAACACTGCACATGACCCTGAAAGCCCTCAAAGATGGGCTTCTTGAATCCCACCAACCTGAACCAAAAGACCATGTCTGTCCTTCAAAACTGGGAAAAGGATAGCCCTCTTTCGAAATCTTTCCTCCTCTTACATTCTACTCTGACACACTCTCTTTTGGTCCTCATCTCTGGGAACCTTCTCCCACACTCCTGTCTTCAAGCCATGCTACTCCCTTTCCCCTTATGCTCTTTCCTCTTGCAGACTTCTGAACTGCCACACTGCCCATCTCTCCCTCTCCTCTCCCTCCCCAACAAACCTTCACCAAGATTGTCTCACCAAAGAGCAGAAGCCAAGAGAAGGAAGGAGGATCGGGTGAAGCTGTTGGAAGATTCCAGTCCAGGGAGCCTTTTTATACCATCCGGTCTGTATCCCCTGCTAACTCCTCGAAAGCTTTGTATCCGCCCCTTTGTGCCGGAGGCTTTAATTTGCAAGCGACCCAAACTAATTTGTGCATGGCATCAGGATTACTTTAATAAGTGACAAACGTTAACCAAAAGGAGTTAATTGAACGTCCGCTCCAGACAAGGCTGCTTATAATGTCACTTTGATCTTCTTAGATTCATTGTTCCGCATGGTATTTGGCTTGTTTGCTCTTTCCCAGCGGTTACAGTAATGGAAGCTCTGATGATGGCATTTGTTTGCTTCAGAACACCTGAATAAAGTATGTTTCTTCCCCGAGATGTCACCTGATGATTCCATGCTTGTCCCCCGCCACCAGTTCCCAAGTGACAGTGAGCAAATGGGTCTTTTCCTCCTTATTATATTTTCTTTCTCCCCATTCTAGAATTGATGCACCTAGATTTGGACCGATTTCACACAAGAGCTGTGCCACCATCACGCCTCCCTTTGTCCCATTTCTATTGGTCGATTTCCCACTTGAAGCCTCGTGGCTGCATCTTGACCTGCGGCTTCACCCGATTTTCTCAGCAGTTTTGTGATCCTCAAAAAACAGGATCGCGGAAACATGGGGGGAAATCAGGCGAAGCCGCGGGTCAAAATGTGGCCGTGTGGCTTTGAATGGGAAGTTGACCAATAGAAACAGGGCAAAGGGAGGTGTGACGGCGGCGCAGCTCTTGTGTGAAATCGGTCTTGGTGTTTCACTGATGTCATTTGATGCTTTTCCACACATTTTTTTTTACTGTATATATACTTGCAGGCCCTGCAAGATGGAGCTCTTCCACCAGGCTTTTAATTAGGAGCTGCCCAGCACCACTACTATTAACATCTGTGATCAGGGGCTGGCCCAGTATGGATATCAAACCATAGTGTCGTGGGAGGCCAGAATACTGAATCAGGATCCTAGTAAGATAACTTACCATCTTAATTTCTTGCAAGGACAACCATCATTTGGGGCACTTTAATTGCTTATTGTTTATTGTAGTTTATTATTGTTTTAGCATGTTTTTAAATGTTTTATGCTGATATGGCACAAGGGAAAGTGATGGAGGAATGCAGGTACAGGTGCAGGGAGAGCCATCCCTGTGGAAAATGTCCAAGACCTGTAAAACCCAGGTTCCAATTCTCGTTCTGCCATGGAAGGTCACTGGGTAACCTTGGGCTATTCATATACCCTCATCTTAATCGATTTTACAGGACTGTTGTGAGGCTAAAATGGAGGAGAGGGGAATAATGTATACTGCTTTGGGTCCCAGTTGGGGAGAAATGTATATTTACATGGAACTTATAATGCGACTGATATAAAAATACTTTAAATGGTGTATATTTAATCTGAAAATTCTTTGCAAGGAAACTTTAAACATTAGATGCCATACAGTTTTGATTTGCACAAGACTGAATAGGGGATCTTTAAGGTGAAGTGGTGGGTTGCAAAATTCAGTAGCACCTCTAGACCCGCAACATAGGTTTACAGTTCACACATATGGATTAAATCCAAGGCATAAAAAAGTCTGCGTGAATAACTAATAACCGATAAATAACTGGATTTAATAATGATATATTAATATAATAATATGTAAATAACCTATAACCACAACATATTGCATAAATCAGTACATATATACAACACATTAAATGTATGTTTAAAGGAGTCACATGTATTATTTGGAATCCAATACACATGCATGTGATTTAGACGCTTTGTATGGGATATATATTACATAGTATTTATGAAGTATTGATTTACGCACTAGGTTGTGGTTACAGGTTATTTGCATATTATTATATTAATATATCATTATTAAATCCATTTATTTATGGGTTATTAGTTATTCACACAGACTTTTTTTTATCTTGGATTTTCTCCTGGTTTCCATGTTCTCCTTTTGTCACACCTATGGATTGGCATTCCAAATACAGCAATGGTTCTCAAAAGCTATCATGGATCTTCAAGAATCTGGTTCGAACAGCTTCCAGCCCTTGCGGCCATGAGGCTTGGAAATGCCTTTGCCTCCTGGCTGGAGAGGCGGGCCATTATTTTCAGTGGCAAAAATGCCGCATATGGATCCTTTTGGGGGGTGGGGCTGAAGAGCTTATAAATCAGCTCCCACCCTCCTCAGCCGCAGTTCCGTGGTGGATTTCAGCCCACCCTCCTGCCCTATGAATGGGATTGAGCAGGTTGAGAAAGAAGTACTTTTCTCCCTTTCTCACAATACAAGAACTCGTGGGCACTCTATGAAATTGCTGAGCAGTCGGGTTAGAACAGATAAAAGGAAATACTTCTTCACCCAAAGAGTGATTAACATATGGAATTCACTGCCACAGGAGGTCGTGGCAGCTGCAAGCATGGACAGTTTCAAGAGGGAATTAGATAAACATATGGAGCAGAAGTCCACCAGTGGCTATTAGCCACAGGGTATAGATGGGAACTCTCAGTCTGGGGCAGGTGATGCACTCTATTCTTGGTGCTGGAGGGGGCAGCAGTGGGAGGGCTTCTGGTGTCCTGGCCCCACTGCTGGACCTCCTGATGACACCTGGTATATTTTGGCCGCTGTGTGACAGAGTGTTGGACTAGATGGGCCATTGGCCTGATTCAACATTGGCTTCTCTTATGTTCTTATGTTCTTATGTTCTATTAGTAGTGCAGGCTTCAGCTGGTCGCCTGGTTTTGGGGGGCCGGGTAGGAATTTTTTGCCCCTTCCTGATTGGAATCTGGGAGGGGGTGTTTTTGCCTACCCTGTACTGCAACAGTGATGCAGGGTTTTGTAGGGGTGGAGCTGGGTTAGTTAGATTGGTCACTTATAGATGGGTGGGGTTTTATGCGGAGACAGATTGCGGTCTGGTGAGCACCAGCTGACACCCCTTCTTTGGGGTTGAAGTGGTCAAGTAAGTACAGTCTTTGTCTCTGGCAGCATGGGGTGGGGAAGACAGACTGCCTTTAGGACTGCCCTGATTTGGTCCTCCCTTTGGGCCCTGTGGTTCAAGGGATGGGCCTATGGGATTGTCCTACAACAGCTAGCCAGCTGGGCGGGAGCCACAGCTGATGGCTCTCACTTCGGGCAGGTTGGCTCACCTTATTTCACATGGCAAGGGAGAGGTTGTTTGACCCCTGGCCTTGACCGTACCGCAAACTGTATTGCCCTTGCTGTTAGCCTCAGTTAAAGTTGATTGTTGAAAAAGTGGGCCTATAGTTAAGCCTACATTTCATGTCCGCCTCCTTATTCCAGCTTGAGGGGCAAAACTAAAGGGGGAAAATGATAAAGTTGTATCAGGATGTTGCATTCATTCATTCTCAGATGTGTGAAATAGGTGGAGAGGCAATAGCACAGTCTTTTGGGAAACAGCCCACAACCGAGGCAAAATGATTAATTCAACAGTGATAAGGAACAGCTAGCCAAGGAAGTTATAATCTAAAACTGGATTCAGTTGGAAGCCACAGAAGAAGGGGAGGGAGGTAGATTCCTAAAGCTGGAAGCATCCTTAGACATAGAATTCTAGAATCATAGAGTTGGATGGTGCCATCTAGGCCATCTAGTCCAACTCCCGGCTCAATGAAGGATCAGCTAAAGTACCTCTGACAAGTGTTCATCCAGCTGCTACTTGAAGACTACACATGAGACCACCAGGAAGCTGTAAAAAAATGCTAAATGTCCAAATGAATTAATGTTACAATATATTTAGCAATCGCTACATATGTATACAGTGCGTAAGAGGTCCAGTGATAATTCTGATGTGACAAAGTTCTCCGGAATGTCGTTTTGTTTTGTGGGGACTTCTTCTGAACAAGACAATCTAAACAATAACGGGTCTTATTCCATGTTCAACATTGGAAACATTATAAATCATAAATGTTAGAGTTGGAAGGGACCTTGCAGGTCATCTAGTCCAACCCCCTGCAGGAGCGTAGCCGAAAGATAGCCCTACGTACCTACAACCTGACAGCAGCTTCTTTCAGAAACATTTCATAAGTTGTCACATTTATCACATAGTATAGTCAAACATATATGGCTTGCCCGTTTTGAATATACTATGGTTGAAGGCTGGCTCTTAGTCTTTAGCCAAAATTGATGTCATTTAAAATTTGCTCCCATTGGTTCTACAGTTTTCCTTTGGAGTGAGAGACAACATGTCTGCATCAACTTGAGTGTGCAATTTTTTTCAAATATCTGCAGCCATGAGATTATTTATATGTGAATGCACCCTTACGGAGTTAAGCCTCAGAGACTGTATTAATGCTCTAACATAGAGGCTCTAATGGGACCTCAGTGGCTCAGAGGTTAAGACGCTGAACTGCAGACTGGGAGGTCAGTAGTTCAGCAGTTTGGGATCCGAGTGCCGCATGATGGAGTGAGCTCCCGTCTCTGGCCCCAGCTCCTGCCAACCTAGCAGTTCAAAAGCAAGAAATTGCAAGTAGATAAATAGGTACCTCTTCAGTGGGAAGGTAATAGCATTCCATGAGCCTTGGTGTTTAGTCATGCTGGCCACATGACCATAGAGAAGTCTTTGGACAGCGCTGGCTTGGAAACAGAGATGAGCACTGCCCCCTGGAGTCGGATTCGACTGGGCTTTGAGCAAGGGAAACATTTACCTTTAGAGGCTCTAATCCTCTTGATTCATGGTGGACAGAACCTTCCTGAACAATGTTAACCTTCTCATGAAAATGATGGTCCTCTTCCTCAAACGTCCTTGGAGGAAGGGCTGTGGGTCAGTGGTAGAACATCTACTTGGCCTACAGAAGATCCCACGTTCAATCCCTGGCATTGCCAGTTAAAAGGACCAGGGAGTAAGTAATGTGAAAGACCTCAGCCTGAGACCCTGGAGAGCTGCTGCTGGTTTGAGCAGACAAGAGGAACCTTGATGGACCAATGATACGATTCAGTGCAAGGCAGCTTCTAACGTGTTCATGTATGTACCTCAACTAGAAACCTGTGTGGGGTAAAGCATGCTGAAACCTGCAACAGGATTCTAGTAATTTATTGGGAACCGTGACGGAAGAGTCACTGTAATGTTTCCAGACACAATCCATGTCATCCATGCCAATGTCTTTGGCCATGATTTGCCATTTCTGGTGTAGGTCTTCATTGTGATAACTCAATCCAACACTTGTCTCTTATGGTTCTGTGGTGTAGTAACCGTAGCTGAAGAAGATGAGGGAGTCTGGGAGATTGTGAGGCACTCCAAAGGGATCTGTCAAGGATGGGCGAGTGGGTATCAGTGTGGAAAACAGGGTTCATTGTGGCCAAGTGCAAAGTGATGCACATTGCGGCCAAAAATCCTAACCAGAAATACACGTTGATGGAGTCTGAACTGGCAGAGACTGACCAAGAGAGAGATCTTGGAGTTGTACTAGATAACTCACTGAAAATGTCGAGACCACGCTATGCTGGGGATTATTAGGAAGGGAATTGAAAACAAATCAGCAAGTATCATAATGCCCCTATATAAATCAATGGTGCAACGTCATTTGGAATACTATGTACAGTTCTGTACAGTTCTGGTCACCACACCTCAAAAAGGATACTATAGTATTGAAAAAAGGGCAGAAAAGGGCAGTTGCTATAATGCTACAATGGAACACTTTCCCTATGAAGAAAGGTTAAAGCGCTTGGAACTCTTTAGCTTGGAGAAACGATGACTGAGGGGTGACATGATCAAGGTTTACAAGGTTATGGACGGGATAGAGAAGGTAGAGAAAGAGGTGCTTTTCTCCCTTTCTCACAATACAAATACTCGTGAGCACTCCATGAAATTGCTGAACAGTTGGGTTAGAGCACATAAAAGGAAGTACTTCTTCACCCAAAAAGTGATTAGCACATGGAATTCACCACCAGAGGAGGTGGCGGTGGCTACAAGCATGGATGGCTTCAAGAGGGAATTGGATAAACTTATGGAACAGAGCTCCATCAGTGGTTATTAGCCACAAGGTATAGATAGGAACTCTCGATCTGGGGCAAGTGATAAACTGTATTCTTGGTGCTGGGGGGGGGGCAACAGTGGGAAGGCTTCTAGTGTCCTGGTCCCACTGGTGGACCTCCTCATGGCACCTGTTATGTTTGGCCACTGTGTGACAGAGTGTCGGACAGGATGGGCCTTTGGCCTGATCCAACAGTGGCTTCTCTTATGTTCTTATGTCTGGGCTTTGGGAAGGAGTTCAATCCACTTGTACTTCTTCAAGCTCCCAAATCTATCTTGAGGGTGGGTATGAAAAGAAGCTGTTCAGGGTTATTCTAGATTTACACGATAGCCTGGAGAGTCGTTTAATGTTTAAGCTGTTACTGGTCATAAATGTATCAAAGTATTTCTTTGTACTCCACATGACATAATGAGTTTCTTCCTTAGACGGGTGTAAACTGTTTTAGTTTCTTTGAACACCCGCCAGGAGTGCAAGATACCAATCAGGCTTTTCCTTGTAATGTCTTGTTCGGAGAAAGAATTATCCCCATCAGCAGGAAACGGTGATGAATCACTTGCAGCATGTTCTCCATGTTCCACTCTCCAGTGTTCCATGAGGCTTGTTATGTTGGATGGATCCCGCTGAGAAATTCTCCCAGTGTCGATCCATGCTCCTTTGGTTTCCCTCGACGACCTTTAGATTTTCTTTCAATGATCCTTGGATTTTCTTTCCAATGAGAAACTGTCAATTTCATCTCCAGTGCTCCTTTTAGATGAAATCCCCATGCCTCCTCATCTCAGGTAATTTCTCTCCTGTGCCCCTTGCACAGAGAGTTCCCTCACCATTCCTAGGCTATTAATGTGGTGTCCAATTCCAGTAAGCTGTGTCTTCATTCTTCCATGAGAAGAAGAAGAGGAGGAGGAGGAAGAGGAGGAGAGGTTGGATTTATACCCCACCCTTCACTACCTGAAGGAGTCTTAGAGCAGTTTACAATCCCTTTCCCTTCCCCTCCCCACAACAGACACCCTAAGAACATAAGAACATAAAAGAAGCCAATGTTGGATCAGGCCAATGGCCCATCCAGTCCAACACTCTATCATACAGTGGCCAAACATGCCAGGTGCCTGTGAGGTAGGTGGGGCTGAGGGAGTTCTTTCAAGAACTGCTCATGAGAGAACAGCTCTGAAAGATCTTGTAACTGACCCAAGGCTACACCAGCAGCTGTATGTGGAGGAGTGGGGAACCAAACCCTATTACCCCATATTACAGTCCACACTCCTAACCACTACACCAGATTGGCTCTCTGTGTGGGCTTTTGGTCATGAGTGGCCCACAATTTGCCTTTCCATTATGGCTCTGACCTGGTGGACCACTTCATCTGAGGAGACTCCTGCCCCGCAGTACATGTCTGCATTCCAGAGGGCACCTAAGACAGAGTTATCCCGCCAGGCATTCCACTAATGTAATTTTGTTGGACTCCGCCATCAACACCACTGATTTTTTTTTATGCCAAAAGCATTACTTTCCATGTGTGCTGAGTTTTCAATTAGATTTTATTGAAATTGCAGTTCTGTTTTGTTATCATACTGCTAGATTGTTAGCTGCCCCAGGCCCCTTTCTGGGTGAGGGTAAGGGATAAAAACCCAGTAAATAAAAAAATAAGTCTGAGGTGGGGTCAAGAGGAATAGTATGACTGAATTTTCACTGTAGATCACCCACTTTCTTCTGATCCCCCAAGTGATAATTTTCAGACACCCACCCGAGCAAATTCAGAGTTTGTATAAAATGATTATTTGCTTCATGGGCCAGTTTGGCTGGAGAACCTGGATATATATATATATATATATATATATATATATATATATATATATATATATATATATATATATATATGTTACCATCTGGGCATAGAGCGGGGGTCATTGGCGGTGTGGGGGAGATATTTGTAAATTTCCAGCATTGTATGGGGGATTGGACTAGATGACCCCAGAGGTCCCTTCCAACTCTATGATTTTCTAAAATCCCTTCACACACACCCCAGCAGCAACTTTAAAATCCAAGATGGTGGCTTTTGATTCTATATATTGTGGTCCAGAATGGCCTGTACGCTAAGTCTGTCTCCATTATGATTGTGGGTGATAATACACTGAGTGTTTCAGAGGGTTGCCATCTGGGTCTGTGGTAAAACATTAGATTTGAGTCCAGTAGCACCTTAGAGACCAAAAAAGGGAGTTTTGATTTTTAGAATCTTATATCCTGAAATGCCTGTTGGTTGAGAGCTAAGTTGGTGTAGTGGTTAGGAGCGTGGACTCTAATCCAGAAGAACCGGGTTTGATTCCCCGCTCCTCCACTTGCAGCCAGCTGGGTAACCATGGGTCAGTCACAGTTCTTTCAGAACTCTCTGTCCCACCTACCTCAGAAGGTGTGGGAAGAGGAAAGGAAGGCAATTGTGAGCCACCCCGAGATGTCTTCGGCTAGTGAAGGGTGGGGCATAAGCCCAACTCTTCTTCTTCTTCTTCTTCTTCTTCTTGGATTTATACTCTGCCCTTCACTCAGAGTCTCAGAGTGGCTTACAATCTCCTTCCCTTCCTCTCCCCACAACAAGCACTCTGTGAGGTAGATGGGGCTGAGAGAGCTCTGAGAGAACTGTGGCTCACCCAAGGTCACCTAGCTGCCTGCATGTGGAGCAGTGGGGAATTGAACCCTGTTCTCCAGATTAGAGTCCGCCGCTCTTAACCACTACACCAAACTGGCTGTCTATATTTGTTAATTTATATTCCGCCAATATAGATCTTTATGTGCATATATTTTTTCTTGTTTCATTTAAAAGAGTGTGTGTGTCACAGTAACACACATTTCTCTTTCATTGGATATAAGCATAGTATTACCCATATTTGGAAAGATCTCACCCAGCTGCCTATGTCGGATTCAAAATGCCAGCACATCTGCTATAAGCACTAAAAAGTTTGGGTCGGGATACCTGAATGACTACCTTCTTCAGGCCCGTAGCCAGGGTTTTTTCATTCAGGGGGCCTTTAAATAAGTCAGGGGGAACTGACATCACTAAATAAAAAATAAAATATATTTTTTTTAAAATCTCACTTCTGCAGTGTTCGCACTCAGCTTGCCTACATGGGGAAGGAATGGTGGTGGGGAGTCTTCCAGGCAACCCAGAGAGTTGGGAGGCTTCCGGGTGGCCCAGAGAGCCAGGGGGCTGGATGGAAGTCGGGGGGCCTTGGCAGTTAGTCAGGGGGCCAGGCCCCGAAATGCCCCACTGTAGCCACAGGCCTGACCTTCTTCCATATTGTTTAGCCCACTGGTTAAGTTTATCATCTCAAGTCCTACTCCGTATGCCCCAAACTGCAGAAGTGAGGCAAGAGGAGAACAGGTCCAACCTTTCTGAGCGGTGGTGTCCTTTCCACATGTTAACTTATTCCTTGATCAGCCAGTTATCATTTTTCCCACCAGGTTAAGACATTTCTTATTCAGCCAGCTTTTGGACTGCACTATCCTATCATTTTTATGGTTTAATCTGGCCTTCTATTCATCTGCCGAGGCGTTTAAGAGATGATTGTATGGCCAGTTTTTTTACGACTTTGGTTGCTTAACTGTTGTTGATTTCATCAGTCAACCGAAAGTTTGAACAGGTATGTTCAGAAGGTTTTACTGCCTGAGATAAATTTGAGTTTGTGTGTGTGTGTGTTTTGATAGTATGGCTTGGATCCAGATTCAATTTTCTAACAAGGGGAGGTCCTTCCATCAGTGGAGCTCTGCGGCTTCCCTCCTCCCACTTCCTGGAAGAGAATGAACCATTCTGGGGGACTTGGCAGATGACAAAGGGAAGGGGGTGGGCAAATAATTTCTATCCCTCTGGTGAAATGTCTTCCTTTAATGGAAAATCCAGTCTGAATCCTATCCATATTTATTTATATAAATTTGAACTTTTATTATTGTTAGTTGTTTTTTTTCTGCTAGCTCCCTCAGTTTGGTGTGGTGGTTAAGTGTGTGGACTCTAATCTGGGAGAACTGGGTTTGATTCCCCACTCCTCCACTTGCACCTGGCTGGATGACCTTGGGCAAGCCGTAGTTCTGATAAGAGCTGTTCTTGAAAAAGTGCAGTTTCTGTCAAGAGCTCTCTCAGTCCCCACCTACCTCACAGGGTGTCTGTTGTGGGGAGGGGAAGGGAGTTTGCAAGCCGCTCTGAGACTCCTTTGGGTAGTGAAGGGCGGGGTATAAATCCAATCTCTTCTTCTTCTTCTCAAGAACTTTTATTATTGTTAGTTATTTTTTTTTGGGCTATTTTGCTTTTTTGCTCAAGAAGATTCTGCAGTGGTGTAGAGAAGGAGGAGAATCTAACACAAGGTACTGTGTGAGCCATGCTACAGATATAAAATTCCCAGATATTTTGAAGCCGTGGGGAAAAAATATCCATTTCCCCCCAGAAAAAAAAATAGGAATTTAGGGAGAAAATGAAATATATGCAATATTTACTCCTTATTAAACTTGGACTTCATTTTTTGATCTACCAATATAAAATATTTCATTAATAGCTTAACATATGAAATTTTACTGTCATATTTACAGAATGCAAAACAATGAATATCTTTGTTTTCTGTAAGCAAAAATTGCAACTATACCCAAGAAAAAGAGGCAAACTGTTGCATCTTATGCTACTCTAGCACTTATGTATTATTATTATTATTATTATTATTATTATTATTATTATTATTATTATTATTATTATTATACAGGTAGGATAAATTGAAGGCATAAAACAAAAGAAAGTGTGTTATTTGAACAGAAACTCTGTCATAGAATAATGATATGTAGGATCACCATCATGTTGTGATAGCCAGCTATACTTAACAACATTGGAAAAAACCTAAAATCATTGGTAATATGTTACCAGGATGACTTGGTTAGCTGTCACCAGGGAAAGAGCCTTCACAGTTGTGGCCCCTATCCTGTGAAATGCACTTTCCAGGGACACCCATTCCCTACTGGACTTGCTTAGTTTCTGAAGGGCATGCAAAGTGGAATTATTTAGGCTGGTCTTTGGAGGGTAACCACATTTTGGGGCTGTTTTAATAGTGGTATGGTGATAGTGATGTATTTTGATATTTTAATGTTAAAATTTCATATTTGTTATTTCTTTTTTATGTTGGTTTTTTTTTACCTTATTGGTTTTAATGTAAGTTGCCACAAGCCCCTTCGGGTGAGTGGTGACTAAAAAATATAATTAACACGTTATAACATGTTGTCGTCAAAATTATTTACATTTAAACAAAAAGAATTTGTGAAAATGTCGCATGTCTAAAAAAAAAGACTTGTAGCAGGAAATTTGTTTTGTTCCTTTTATTTTTGTTGTTATTTTGAAAAGGGTCTGTTTTGTTGTAGTATTTTTTACGGGTTTGTTTCCTTATTGTTTCTTTTCTTATTATTTCATTTTTCATAATGCCTTTTTGTTATTATTTGTCATTGGTTTCAATGGATGACCCCTTCCATTTTGCTCGGGTCTGTATCCTCGCCGTCTTTCACCCAAATTGGAAAAAAAAGCAAAGGGATTGCACTACTCCCCAAGGGCATCCATACTGCCAAATTTCAGACAGGTGAACTCTTTTGAGGCAATGGAATGGCACCATGTTCAACACAAAAAGTTCTGGGAGAACTGATGTGAAAGAATTTGCATGCATAGTAACACAGATAGCAGCACATAGCAAGAGAATCTGGCACTGTAGCCGCTTGGTGTCAAGAGCAAAAGCATAAGGAAGAGGCAGGCTGACAAGGTGAAGACATTGGGTGATTCAAGGAAGACAAGGAATTTGGACAATTTTGAGCTGGTCTTTGGAAGAGCGGGCTATAAATTAAATAAATAATGGTAGATAATAGGCAGTAGCCAGAGGACCTTGAGGTAGATTTGCTTGGGAATACTTCGACTCTTTTCTGTGTGACCAATAGGATGAAGAGACCTGCTTAGATCCCTGGCATTTATGCTACGAGGTATTATCAAGTTCCATCTTGTTCCCCATACTCTTGAACATCTACTGGAAAAGGGCATCAATGCTGGCTTGACAAATAAGACCTCACTGAGGACATTGGTAATTGAAGGAATGGGAGAGCAAACTGGCCACTGCCCCTGTGGTGAGGGTTCTACATCCCCTATGACTCTCTTCCATAGTCATCTCCCCTCCTACCACTTCTTTTCAGAGATTTTCCGCAGGGACGGTTCTCCCTGCGCCTGCGCTTGTGTTCCTCCACTGCTTCTCTTGGATTCTGCAGATATTTTTGCAGTCCCAGGTGCAAAAACGCAGTTTGTCCCCACTTGCTCCACAGCATCAGACTTCCGAGTTTCCGGGAGTTCTCATGCTGCATCACAAGAGGGGGCAAACTGCGTTTTTGCTCCTGGGACTGCAAAAACATCTGCAGAAACAAGGGAAAGTGGCAGAGGAATACAAGTGCAGGTATGAGGAGAGCCAGTCCCTGCAGAAAACATCTCAGTGTCACAGACTAGGTAGCTACATTTGGGGACTTCAATCAGATTGGTGGGGGAAGTTAGGTCCAGCGTTCCCTCTAAGCTGAGTTAGTGTGAGCTAGCTCACAGTTTTTTAGCCTCTGTCTCACACATTTTGTCTTTGCTCAGGAAGGGATGGCTCCAGAGCAAACTAATTTATGCAGCAGCCAAATCGCGTGCTCACAACTTGAATGCTGGTAGCTCATGAAGCAGAATTTTTGTTCACGAGACCCCACAGCTTAGAGGGAGCATTGGTTGGGTCCTCCTAAAGACCCCACACCTAAACATGGTTACCTCGCATAAAACCTCCAAAGTGACATTGTGGGCAAAAATTTGGTGACATCTCTAATGTGCATGACGTTCCCAGTGGGGTTTTTCATCTTATTTTCCAAGCTGACAATGGCTGAGTTCTGTGCCTGACTCATGGCACTTATTAAAGTAATTTGAATCAAACATCCTGCAGATGCCTTGCTCAGGAGGTAATTATAAATCCAGGCTGAAAAGGGATTAATTTAACCATTAGGGACGCTGTCAAAATGGTATAAAAGCTCGGAGCATCTTCCAGTCTTCCAGCAGCTTCACCTGACTCTCTTTCCCTGCACTTCTCCGCCTTCAACAAGCAGGTAAGCTATCTTGTGCGGCAGCACCCACTTCTTTTACAAATTCTCTACTCGTATTGCTATGCGTAAAGGGCTGCTTCCATCAGGAATGCTTCCCAGATTCTCCTCTTTCTAATGTCCTCCTGGAATTTAGCATTTTGGATCCCCAAGCCTTGTTTCGCCATACTTTTACCAAGCTTGGGGGTAAGATCTGCTCCCCATTGACTTTATCATCCTGCAAAAATAGTTTCAGAGGGTAACTGTGTTAGTCTGCCATAGAACGGTTAGACTTGAGTCCACTAGCACCTTCAAGACCGACACTATTTCGGGATACGTGCTTGTCCGAGTGAAAGCTCCCTTTGTGAGAGACGAGTGAGCCACTTGTATCTGACGAAGGAAGCTTTAGAAATCTTAAAAATCTATTGGGCTCTCTGGTGCTACTGAACTTGGATCTACCTATCGCACAAGCTTCCATGTAAAGGTTCCGAGTGTGGATTCCCGGAACTGAAGAATTTAACCTTCTCCCAGCCCTCAATAACCAATCAGCCAGGAGTGCATGGTTCTCTCATCCTCAAATGCTTCAGGGTAGTAATGCTCCCTCTAAGCTCTGGAGTCTTGTGAGCAAATAGTCTACTTAGTGAGCTACTGGCATTAAAGCTGTGAGCGAATGATTTGGCTACTGCATAATTTCGTTTGCTCTGGAGCCCTCCTTCCTGAGCTAAGACAAAAATGTGTGAGCCGGAGGCTAAAAAACTGTGAGCCAGCTCACAGTAACTCGGCTCAGAGGGAACACTGCAGGATAGTTTACCAGTCGCATTGATCAGCAAGCACTTAACTCCAGTTAACCCAGCAATCACCTGTTAGGGTCTGATCAACTCCTCAGAATGAGGTTTACGCAGTTAACCATAATCTCACCAAAACTATATGAAACAAGCAAAGAGGAAGGTCCTCTCCAACCCAATCTAAAAAAGAACCCGCAGACTTCCTCTTCAGGCTCACAGCGTCAGAGTTCAGACTGGCATTTTGCAGCAGGAGCCAGTCATTGCACAAAAGCCCCAGAACAAACTGTTCTGGGGTTCCCCGGTCACACGGGGCCATCTGATGTGGGATCTTACCGGGAGAAGGCACGTCGGAGCGTTCAGACTGCTGGCCTGGAGCTGCTGCTATTAGCGGCTTTTCCCATGCACAGTTCGCCAATTGGGGGAGGATCCCAGCACTGCATTGGGCAGTAGAGCAAAGCACGACCAATCAAACCACTGCTGCTGTTCCGGCTTGCTCCTGGCTTATCGGCCGAGTAGTCACACATTGAGGAAGCTGAATGTAGCGGGATAAAGGCAATTCTTCAGGATTTGCTACCACTTTACAGAGGTACTTTTTTAATGCGGGGGATAAGCAGAATGGCACAGGTTGCCTATGGTTGGGGAACACCAGGCAGATGTGCCTGTGTGAATGCCCCCTTTAATCCGCTTGGGGAATGGGGCTGGAACGGATTAATTGCCAGTCGCGGAGCTAATTGCCAGTCTGAACTCAACCAGTATTTGTCTAATCCTGTATAATTTTAGAAGGGAGGGTAGCATAGGATGTTCCGTGGCAAATCATTGTTTTGGGGTAATGGAAGGTTAAATAATCTGGCTGGGCTGTATTTTATTATCTCTATCCCTTGTCTTCTACTACCATTTATCACAAGGCAGTAGGTAGCAAAAGCAATTCCCCACATCAGTTTGAGATGATTTTCA
Source organism: Gekko gecko (assembly GCA_029375565.1). Lineage (NCBI taxonomy): Eukaryota > Metazoa > Chordata > Lepidosauria > Squamata > Gekkonidae > Gekko > Gekko gecko. The sequence goes on along the minus strand of JAPDNY010000020.1, from coordinate 820,469 downwards.
TATAGTATTTCTGGAGATGACGATGACAATTTTAATGTGAAGTTGGGCATTGATTACAATTGACAAAATAAGGAAGTGGGAAATATTCCAGACTAAAACCTGATCTGTTCGCATCACAAATATCAAATGTCATGCATTCCAGCATGACTCTGTATTTTATTTTAGCCCCTCTCTCTTTTATGGCCTTGATAACCAGTTGAGTTATGGCATTGGGATAGTTTGATGTAGTGGTTAGGAGCATGGACTCTAATCTGGAAGAATTAGGTTTTGATTCCCCACTCCTTCACAGACAACTGCTGGTGTGACCTTGGCTCAGTCTCAAGTTCTCTCAGAGATGTTCTCTCAAGAGCAGTCCTTGAAAGATCTTTCCCAGTCCCACCTACTTCACAGGGTGTCTATTGTGGGGAGGGGAAAGGAAAGGAGAGGAGATTGTAAGCCACTCTGAGACTTCGAGTGAAGGGTGAGGTATAAATCCAATCTCCTCTTCCTCCTCCACTTCATTACCCTCACATCTGTTATCCTTATAACAGCTCTCTCAGTTAGTTTAGCCTAAGCAGCCAAGACAAGCCCAAGGTGATCTAGCACATTTTATGGCTGATCAAGCAGAAGAACAAGGAGACCCAAGTCCAAAGTCAAAGCATTAAGTATTATGCCATATCCTCATCACCGTAGGTAAGTTATTCCCTTTCATTACCCACTGTTTTCTGTGCCTTCCCCTTAATTCTTTCCTTCATGTTATATTTCAGACACCTCTCCTTCAAGCAATGGCTGCTGACTGTGGTCCACAGTTTGCTGTCCCATCTATTGCCTCCACCCCAAGAGTTGGCTTTGGATCAGCAGGGCTTGGCTTGGGAGCTCTTGGCTGTGGGTATGGAGGTTTTGGCTCTGGATATGGAGGTCTTGGCCTTGCACATGGTGGTCTAGGTTATGGTTTTGGCTATGGCTATGGCCCTGCTGTGGCTGAAACTTCTGGCAGTCTTGGCACCCTGACTGGAGTCAACCCTTCCTGCATCAACCAGATCCCACCTGCAGAAGTCGTGGTCCAGCCACCCCCCTCCGTTGTGACCATCCCAGGACCCATCCTCTCTGCTACTGGGGAGCCAGTTCTTGTGGGAGGCAATGCTCCATGTGCCATTAGTGGTACTGGTGTGGCAGGAGCAGGCTACTACGGAGGGCTAGGAGGCCTTTACGGAGGCTTGGGCTTGGGTTCTCGTTTTGGCCTGAGGCAGGGTGGATTCCTTGGAAACAGGGCTCTACTGGGAAGTCGTGCCAGTATCTGTTCATCCCCCTGTTGAACCTGAGGAGAATGCATCCATTGTCATGGTAATGATTAGGAATCCGAAGACAAGATCCAATGATGAGTTCAAAAAGCTAAACTTGAAGAAACGTCACTGAACTCAAGAACTTCTGCATGAGAATTGGACATCAATCCCTCTCACCTCTTTGCTTTATGAAAGCTACAATTCTAAGAAGAATGTTGATATTCTTTTTCCTGTTCATTTCCTGCTTCTTGTTCAATTGTTTTGCTTAATTTCTTTCCCATTTTCATTAAAGCTCAATCTGCATTCTAACATTTGTGTCTTGGTTTTATTCCTGAAAGTGCTAATTATTTATAGCATGCCAAGAATTATCTCTACCTGTTTGGGTTTCATTGGCCAATCCAGTTTTCCACATCTAATTGGGTTCAAGGGAGATTAAATGGGGACATTCTCTTTTGATTACCACTTTGGGAGAAATTATTATTTGGGGGTGGGGGGACTGAAGCAATAAACTCATCAGATTTCAGAAGTCCTAAGCAACAGGAAGGTGGGATTGCTAATTCTGAAGAAGACAGAGTCAGGATTCAAGATGATCTAGATAGGCTGGAACAGTGGGCTGAGACAAATAAAATGAATTTCAATAGAGATAAGTGCAAAGTCCTACACTTAGATACAAAAAATCAAAGGCACAGATATAGAATGGGAGGGACATGGCTTGACAGCAGCACATGTGAAAGGGATCTAGGTGTTATAGTTGATCACAAGCTAAAAATGAGCCTGCAGTGCGATGTGGCCATGAAGAAAGCTAATGCAATCTTAGGATGCATTAACAGTAGCATTGTGTCCAGATCATGGGAGGTAGTAGTCCCACTTTATTCTGCTATGGTCAGGCCCTACCTGGAGTACTGTGTCCAGTTTTGGACACCACATTTTAGGAAGGATGTTGACAAGCTCGAGCGTGTCCAGAAGAAGGTGACCAGGATGGTGAGAGGGTTGGAATCCAAGTCTTATGAGGAAAGGCTGAAAGAGTTGGGTATGTTTAGCCTGGGAAAGAGGAGGCTTAGAGGGGACATGATGGCAGTCTTCAAGTATTTGAAGGGCTGTCATGTAGAAGATGGAGCAGATCTATTCTCTCTTGCTCTGGATTGCAAGACTAGATCTAATGGGTGGAAATTACAAGGGAGTCGTTACCAGCTAAATATCAGGAGAAACTTCCTAACTGTAAGAGTGGTTGAGCAGTGGAACAGCCTGCCTCAGGAGGTGGTGGATGCTCCTTCCCTGGACGTTTTCAAGAGGAGACTGGACAACCATCTTCTGGGTATGTTGTAGGTATGTAGGTATGTAGGGCTATCTTTCGGCTGTGTTCCTGCAGAGTGCAGGGGGTTTGACTAGATGACCTGCAAGGTCCCTTCCAACTCTAACGTTCTATGATTCTATGATTCTATTTCGAGCAAAGATTAGGTGAGCTCCCTTTTTGTAGACAAATTGGCAGCAGGGCTTTTTTTGTAGCAGGAACTTCTTTGCATGTTAGGTGACACACCCCTAATGTAGCCAATCCTCCTAGTAATTACAGAGCTCTTCTTACAGGGGCTACTTTAAGCACTTGGAGGATTGGCTACATTAGGGGTGTGTCACGTAATATGTGAAGGAGTTCCTGCTACAAAAAGAGCCCTGATCGGCAGCATACTGATGACTATTTGACCATCTTCTTGGAAGAGGCAGTATAGATGGCTACTGAGATATCTTCATTGGGTCATGAAGATTTTGGCACACAGACCTTGATTTAATTGCAGAAAACATGCACAACAATAGACTTTGGAAATGAAACCCAAGTTCGTGACACATCAAAGTGAAGCCCTCCCAGGTGGGGCAGAAAGCATTAAAAGACCCGGGTATCATGTGAGAAACATAGAAGCCAAGAACTGGGGAACGGGGGATAAACTGAATGAAATCTGTCTTCAACAGCTCCTCTTTTCAAAGTTCCAGTGGTCTTATGTACCTTCCATGGACAAAGAAAAAAGTTTCACTGTATAACGGAAAGTAAATGATGGCACCCACTTTGTGGCTGGCTCCGCTTCCTGCAGCAGCCATTTTGTGGCAGCCATTTTGAGACTGCACCCATCACCCTGTGTCAAGAATTCAAGAGGTGTTCACAGGCTCAAAAATGTTGGGGACCCCGGTCTAGGCTACTCCACAACCTTCTGTGCAAAGCATTTTTTTTTAAGGAATGATGATGTTATTTAGCTTCATCCTTCCATGATGAGGAGTATTAACCTCAGTTGCTAGAAAAATATGAACATTCAATCCCACAGAGATGGTAACGGATGTTTGGTGAAGTGTTTTGATGATATCCAGTCCCTTCCTTTGAGTTAGGGTTGCCAAGTGATTCACCTTAAAAGCGGAGGAGAGTTGGTCCCATCCCGGGACATCCGTCCGTGCACAAAAAGCACTCGCAGTGATGACGTCACCCGGAAGTGACATCATCACGTTGGGCACATCGCCAACTGATGTTCTAGCAATCAGCCTGGAAACTCTATGGTACCATAGAGTTTTCAGGCTGATTGCTAGAGCATCAGCTGGTGGCATGCTCAGCACGATGACAACACCTCCGGATGACGTCATTGTGTTGCGCACATCGGCTCAAACCGGGCACTTTGGGGGTGGGGTTCCCCCCACTGGCCTTTTCCAGACCAGTGGATTAGGGACCCTTTGAGTGGGGGAACCTCTGCCCTCCTGGGGGACCTGGCAACCCTACTTTGAGTGTGCTCCCCCCACACACAGCAGGCAAATAGAAGTGACCTAAGGACAATGAAACAAAAAGATTGTGGGGAGGGAAAAGTTGTGGAGAGTTTCATGCTGAAACAAAACAACAGATCAATTCCTTACATCTTTGTGCTTTGCAGGATAATATTGTTACCCCCTACCAGCTTTGAATTTCTGGGAGAAATTAGTCAAATGGTAGGCCTCAACAAGAGGTGGGGTAATAGTGAAGATCAATGTTTACGGGGATTTTCCCTTTAAGAGAGCTCTTAATAACCAGTACAAAGGGAAAACAGAGAATGTTTTATTAAAGGATATTCAGGCCACATACATGAAACATACACACATACAAGATCTATGGAAATAAAGAGAGTGGTAGGATAATAGTGGGGAGTTGAGGTGATAGCTACCTTTCCTGGAGACATCCTTGAAGAAGGAGTCAGACAGGTAGAATGGAGTCAGGTAGAGAGGAAGTGAGAGACCAAGCAATGGGGAGGGACTCTATTCCAACCAGGGAGGGATGTCCCAGGTCATGTTGTCCCCAGGAAGTTTCAACAAAAAATACTGGTTTCAGGAGGAAGGGGACTTAATGGTTGGGCAATGTTACTTCTATTCATTCTAACAGTGGCACCATTGGGGGAAAATAGCTGGAACAGTAAGAGTCATTAGCATTGATGGTCCAATGATTTCTCTGGTGATAGGCTTGGCTAGTACGTGTCAGCCACCATGGCTGAGTCCTGACTGGCAGCTTGAAGTGGGAGGGAGTCATTGCAAAAAAGACCCGGAACAAACTGTTCTGAGTTTTCCCAGTCACACTGCGTGGACTGATGTGGGAGCATGTTAGCCCCGATGCCATTATGGGGCTTTGCTATGGACTGTTTGCTGTTGCCACATGGTCTGTGTACTTGCTAGACTGTAAAATGGATGCCAAAGGGAAGCCCATAGAGAAGGGAAAAAGCTGTCTTTTTACTCTGAGGGACTCCATTGCATACCTGCCGCATGTCACATACATGGATTAAGGGCCATACAGCAGACAAAGGACTTTTCCTCTGCCAGTCATTTGCATGAAGGGATTAAGTGCCTGCCCCACCCAAGCCATACACACGAACAATGAAAGAGCCATCCGCTACCTGAAGAGACCATCTGCTTGCCAGCCAGCTTCCTCTGTCCAGCCCCCAGGTATCCAATGGACAGTGTAGCCAATAAGATTTGAAATTGTCACTGACATAGCTGGCTGGGAGGGTCAGTAGGTGTACACTGCCTGGCCTTCTCCGCCCAACATCCAAGACGCTATAAAAATGCGGTCTCTGGGTTTGCTCGCCCTTGCTGCCCTCCTCCTCCTAAACCAACGCTCTCAAACCACGACCTCTGTCTGTCTGCTTTATCCTCTTATGCCCCCATCCTGTACCTTAAACCCTTGCCTCGCTTCGTTCCAGTCTGCAGCTGGAACTATACACGTGTGTTATTAGCTGGTCTATACCATGTGCCCCTTCTTCCATCCTTCCTACCCACCCTAACCCCATTTGCTGGAAGATTTAGGAGCCGCGCCTTGGAGGTAAATATCTCCCTCAACGAATCAACGTTTACCTGCTCATGCAACTGTGCTATGTCTATCTGTATTTCCTAGTTCTTGAATGTATGCGTGTATGATTTGATATTGTTGAGTGTAACTATTATTAGAATTGTGTATTTAAGTAAACTAAAACATTATTCCGAGTCCTGTCTCTCACCTCTTCACTGGGAAGGTCCCGCGGCAGCCCATTCCTCGTAGACATAGACCAAAAGATCCCAAAATTAATTATACCTGTTGCAAGGTGCTCTACCCCTAGAGAGCATTTCGCCCAACAGAAGTGGGGACTCGTCCAGGATTGGTCCTGCTCGTCTGAATGAACACGGGTGTCATAAGAACATAAGAACATAAGAACACGTGTCTCATTCCAGCGACCAGACGTAAGGAATCACATCCAATCATATCACTGCTGCCTCTCCAGGGCAATCAAGTGCACCTTATGCAGAGAAACACCAGGTGGACATTATTGCCACGGGTTGTTCCTGGCTTTTTGGGTTAGAGTTCACACTTCCTGGAAGTGGAATGAAGCGGGATAAACGCGCTCTCCGGGATTTGCTACCACTTTCACCAGGCATCTTTTAAACGCGGGAGTGAAGCAGTACACAATGGGTTGCTCACATGCGGCTATAGTGGGGCAAACTGCCAGTCTGAACTTAGCCCTAATCTCTTCATGGGAAGCAGTTCCTTTGTTATGCTGGAGAACATATGTGCAACATCTGGTGGAGGTGGGGGGGGGAGGAAGATGCCTGTGTGCTGGAAGAGATGTCTGCTTATGAAGTTTCTGTAAAGATGTTCAGGGCTCTTCAGCAAGCTGTCACTGGTTTCTGTGTATTTCCTTGGCTAGGGAGACTGGCTCTCTTCTTACTGGGATGCAGGTGAGAGGCATCAGGTAATCCATGGATCCATTTCTGGTCTGGCTCACTGTCTCAGGAGGAGGCTTCCTTCAGCTGGGCGCATGTCTGCAGTCCAGGTAGCTGGCATCAGTGCATGGTCACGTACAGTATACTTATTGCACAGTCCAGTTATTAATCACGGTGCATGAGTCCATTACAAGCTACTTGCAAAGCAACAATACCATGGGCCACCAAAAAGACAAATAAATGAGTTCTAGATCAAATCAAGCCTGAACGCTCCCTAGAAGCTAAAATGACTGAGGCCATCATACTTTGGTCACACTATAAGAAGACAAGAGGACGATAATGCTAGGGAAAACAAAAGGAGCAGGAAAAGAGGAAGACTCAACATGAGATGAATTGACTCCAGATCACAAGATGTCACAGTCCTGCCATACACTGCATTGGTCAGGCCACATCTGGAGTCTTGTGTGCAGTTCTGGAGGCCTCTCTTCAAGAAGGATGTGGACAGAATGGAGCGGGTGCAGAGGAAAGCGACGAGGATGATCGGGGGGCTGGAGACTAAGAAGCCCTGGGAGGAAAGGCTGAGGGGCTTGGGAATGTTCAGTCTGGGGAAGTGGAAGCTGAGGGGGGACATGATTACTTTCTTGAAGTATTTGAAGGGCTGTCACTTAGACGAGGGCAGGGAGCTATTCCTGTTGGAAGCAGAGGAGAGGACTTGAAAGAAGGTACCAGCTGGATCTTAGGAAAAACTTATTTATAGTAAGAGGTGCAACAGTGGAATCAGCTGCTTCGGGAGGTGGTGAGCTCCCCCTCCCTGCCAATCTTCAAGCAGCGGCTGGACAAACACTTGTCAGGGATGTTCTAGGCTGACCCTGCACTGAGCAGGGGGCTGGACTAGATGGCCTCTATGGCCCCTTCCAACTCTGTGATTCTGTGATTCTATGATTCTGTGACTCCATAAAGGAAGCTACAGCCCTCGGGTTGTGAGACCTGAGGAAGACATTAATTCATAGAGTCACCATAAGTCAGAAGCAATTGGATGGCACTTCACACCCACACACACTTTTAATGTGGCAACTCCACTCTAGTTCCAAACTTACCCACCCTCACCGCTGGCTCCGTTTACCCTACCTTAACCACAAAGCTGTGTCAAGCCTCACCCCCTTCCTCCGACATTATCCATGGTTCAAATTCCGATGATGTTCTTCAGCACCCAGAAGTCTCCTCTCTTTTATCCTCACTCCAGCCACATGCTCAAGAAAAGGAAAAAGCTCTCTTAACCTTAGATGCCATGGGGTAAGGTAAAGGTAAAGGTTCCCTTGCTCGAAAGCCAGTCGAATCCGACTCTAGGGTTGCGGTGCTCATCTCCGTTTCAAAGCCGAAGAGCCAGCGCTGTCCGAAGACGTTTCCGTGGTCATGTGGCCGGCATGACTAAACACCAAGGCGCACGGAACGCTGTTACCTTCCCACCAAAGTGGTACCTATTTATCTACTTGCAATTTCTTGCTTTCAAACTGCTAGGTTGGCAGGAGCTGGAACTAGAGACAGGAGCTCACCCTGTCATGCGGCACCCGGGTTTCGAACTGCTGAACTACTGACCTTCCACAGCCTGCAGTTCAGCGTCTTAACCACTTGAGCCACCGCAGCTCCTTGACAATTAAAAACGGTATAAGCGATCAGGCAGTAAAGGTAACTAACTAAGATAAAACTGTGTGGAAAAGGACACTACAGTAGTAAAGACTAAATGGTAGAAACTTTATTGTTGTTCAGTCGCACAGTCAAGTCTGACTCTTCGCTACCCCATGGACCAGATCACACCAGGCCCTCCTGTCTTCTGTCGTGCTCCGGAGTTTGCTTAATTTCATGTTCGTTGCCTTGATAACACTGTCTAACCATCTCATCCTTTGCCGTCCCCGTCTTCTTTGACCTTCAATCTTTCCCAGCATCAGTGTCTTCTCCAGTGAGTGCTCCCTTCTCATTTAGTGGCCAAAGTCTTTGAGCTTCAGCTTCAGAATCTGGCCTTCCAGGGAACAGTCAGGGTTGATTTCTTTTAGGATTGACTGATTTGATCTTCTTGCGGTCCAGGGGACTCTCAAGGTAGAAACTATAAAAGCTTGATTACTAGAATTTTACAAAAATGCAAGAAATTACAATTCAACCAGTGAACTCAAGAAACCAACAGGTAGGTATAATACATCAATGCAACAGGTGAACTCAATATAGATAATTCAAGGTAAGTTCAATCGGTATATTCAGTAATCCAATAAGTAAGTATAAATACAAAAAATAATTCAACAGGTATATTCAATAATCCAGCAGGTAAGTATGAGGCAGTAATTCAACAAGTAAGTATAATGGACGAAGGCTCCAGATATCCAAAACTTTAAGAGAGTCAGTTTGGTGTAGTGGTTAAGTGTGTGGACTCTAATCTGGGAGAACTGGGTTTGATTCCCCACTCCTCCACTAGCACCTGCTGATGTGACCTTGGGTTGGTCACAAGCTCTGACACAGCTGTTCTTGAAAAGAGCCAGTTTCTGTCAGAGTCTCTCACCTCACCTACTTCACAGGGTGTCTGTTGTGGGGAGGGGAAGGGAGTTTGTAAGCTGCCTGAGACTCCAAATGAAGGGCAGGGTATAAATCCAATCTCTTCTTCTTCTTCTTCCTCAGTAGAGACTGATACTAATACTCCATTAGAGAATTATTCAAAAAGTTCAGAGGTAGATATCATCAAAAATATTTCCAAAAAGTTTAATGGAATAACTTGAGTCTATTAATGGGTGACCAATCAGCACATGCTAGGGGAGAACTCCATTTTCTTTAGTTGCTGGTGTGTACAAATAGCCCTAATAGTGCCATAGGAAAAAAGTATAGGATGGGGGAGCATGCTTGTGTTTTGCTTGCATCTTCAGCTAAATACAACCCTGCTTCAGACCTTAGAACACTTCACCCAGGCAAAGTAGAGAATACTGATATTGACAAACCAATGTCTGTCTCAGAGTAAGGTAGCTTTATGTGTATTCATGGGATACCAACTTTATGCTTGGTGTGCAGGAGGTTTTAATTTTAGATGTGGGGGGAGATTTTTTTTTTTTTAAAAAAAATAGAACTCTTCCATTGAAACTTTAGAATTTTACCAGTTCATTACAGTACACATACAGACCACACTGAAATAACACAGAAAGAGGGAGTGGAATGAGTTCTGCTACTTCTTAGTATTCTGGATATGGCCAGGAATATTGGGGAACAGTTGCCCTTCTTGACCAAAAAGAACATGGAGGATGTTTTTTGCACATCAGAAATGGAGCTGGCCTACTCGTTCAGCTAAACATACCAAGAAGGGGCTCTTAAGACCCAGAATACAATTGCCTTGGGAAAGGGCAAGGAAAAAAAAAGCAGTAACACAATAACATTACATTTTGCAGATTGGAAACATCTAATCAATATTAATGGATAACATGTGTTCAGGTGCAGGTAGAGAACCTGTTGAGGCCCTGGCTCCTGCCTGGTGGAACTCTCTACCTGGAGGTATCCTCACCCTACAGGACCTTATACAGTTCCACAGGTGTGCAATAACTAATCATTTTTTGTCCTTTTTCTTTCTTAAGTGATAGCTTGTTTTGGGGGCTACCGCCCCAATGCTGAGTCTGAGTTCTCATCAGAAGATGCCACTGCTCCGTCTTCATCACTTTCTTTGGTGCTGTTGTCTTCCTCCTTTTCTTCTCCTTTTGCTGGACGATTATGAAGATGCAAAAACTCATGTGCTCTTTCAACAGAGTCATTTTTTTCTTTTCTTCTTTGTCCATAAATTTGAAGATTATGCCTTCGGGGACAGTCCATCTGTAGGCGATGTTCTTTTTCTGTACAAATAGAACCAAGTCCCTATATTTCCTCCTTTTCCTTCTTATTTCAAACAGACTATCCTTCAACACTTTTATTTTTTTGTCCTTGATTTTCAAGGTGGCTCCATTTGTCACTTTAAGTATTTGATCCGTCACTTGTCTTCTGGAGAATCTCACCGTTACTTCCCCAGGCAGATTATTTTTTCTTATGAATTCTGAATATGACCTAAAGATCTTATCAATTTTGCTTTGTAATATATCCATTTTAACATCTGCAATCGGGCCCAAAGCATCATACATAATCTTAACTGGCCAATGGCCCCACCCCTTGGAGGAAGGCAACCACATGCAGAATGCCATGTGAGACTGAGGGCAATTTGATTGTACTAGTTTTATTGGAAATTGTGATCGGCTGTCTGGTCATATAAATTAAGTTATTTATTATGATGTTCTTATTAAACTGTATGTTGAATATGATGGTCCAGAGGAGGGCAGCTTAGAAATTCAATTACTACCACCACCATCATTACTACCACTGCTACTACTACTATTACTGATCTGGAAATGTTAATAATGTCCAATGCCATAGAAGTGAAGGTATAGTTTAAAGAAGGGATGTATTATAGAGGACCAACAGATAATGATATGTATGAGAAATGAGGACAGTATTTTTAAAGAAATTTTGTTATGACAAAATGTAGAAAGAGTGAACTAACACTTTCCATATAGTTTAAGAAGATATTCAAGTTATCGATAGCTTTATATTTTGCTTGAAGATATAAATGATTAGTCAGCCTAGAATATGTATCCTTATCAAGAGGAAAATTTACCTATTCCCAGAAGATGATACTAAAATCCCATAAATATGGCAGTCGGAACAAATTGGGAGCTTCTATTTAGAAGGGTCTCCTTGCTTGTAATCTGCTTTAGGTAACCTTCACTCTAACCATATCTTAAGGTATTCATGATGTACTCAAGTAACTGATCTACTCTAATTTCTGTAGCAGTAATGGATGGTATAATTTCCTTACCACAGATTCAGTGTTAAAAATGTATGGTGATAAAATAAATGGTATAGGTATATGTTAATAAAGGGTAAAATGAAGACAAAGATTGCTTAGTAGCATAACCTGTTTCCTATACCCATAACAAATCAGAAATATTGTTGGGGTTTGCCTCTTGTTAGAAATTTAATGTTCTGATACAGAAAAGCTGACTAGATGCCCAGGATTTCTTAAGTGCACACCTATATCAGACTAAGAATAAGGCCTGTCATGGAAATAAATACAATGAGCTCTAGAAAGAGGCTCTGGGAGAGTACCCTGGACTTGGGCACTCAACGTCAATTTGCTGTGGCAACCTCAGCAGGGTATAATGACACAGACTCCACCATTTTCTCCAGAGGAACTGATCTCTTCTACCTCACGCGGAGATTGGCCACAATGGTTCCCCAGGAGGAAATGGCTGATTTGGAGGGTGAAGTCTATGGCATTGTACCTGTCTGAGGTCCCACCCCTCAAATCTCCAGGAATTTCTCAACCTGGAGGTGGCAACCCTATCTCCTTCCTAGCCAACCATCAGCCTACATTTATCTGCCCCTCTGATTTCAGCTTTCCATCTCCTCCCCCCTCCCTTCTGGATAGCAGTTGTAATTCTGAGTGATCTCCACCCCTCACCTGGAGATTGGCAATAATGGTTCCCCATGATGAAATAGCTGGTTTGGAGGGTGAAGTCTATGGCACTGTACCTGTGTGAGGTCCCATCACTCCTCTAACCTTACCCTCTCCAGGCTACACCACTGAAATCTCCAGGAATCTCCAAACTTGGAGTTCGCAACTCTATCTCCTTCCCAGCCAAGCATAAACCTGCCATTATCTGTCCCTCTGATTTCAGCTTCTATCTCCTCCCCCCTCCCTCCTGGACAGCAGTTGTAATTCTGAGTGATCTCCAGCCCTCACCTGGAGATTGGCAATAATGGTTCCTCAGGAGGAAATGTCTGATTTGGAGGGTGGAGTCTATGGCATTGTACATCTCTGAGGTCCCACCTCAAACCCCACCCTCTCCAGACTCCGCCCAGGAAGAAGAGTAGTCCTTCTCTGCAATGGGGACCAAAGCACCTTACATCATTCTCCTCTCCCCTTTTTGACTTGCACAACAACCCTGTGAGGTAGGTTAGGCTAAAAGTCTGTGACTGGTCAAAAATCACCCAGTCAGCTTCCACAGCAAGAACCTGAGTCTGGCAGATCCTGCTCTGAAGCACTGACTGTTACACCAAGGGTAGCCAACCTCCAGGTGGAGCCTGAAGATCACCAGGTATCACAACTGAACTCCAGATAACAGATCTCTCTCTCCCCCTGGAGAAAATTAACTGCTTTGTATAGTGGCCTCTACAGCATTCTGTTCAGCTGAGGCCTGTCCCCTCCCCAGACACTGGCTTCCTTGGACTGGCTTCCTTAATACAGAATCTTCCTACTTGGAGCTGGCAACCCTAGTCAGGACTGGCCCCAATGAGTTTTCACCCAAAGACTAAAATGCATGTGGAAAGGACCTTTTACTGACAGAACCAAGCTTGCACTGAGGGGAAAGTAGGGTTCCCAGCTCTGAGAAGAGAAATACCTGGAGATCTGGGGAGTGGATTTTGTGAAGGGTGGTGTTGGGGGGGCAGAAGGACTCAGCAGGAATTTCCCAACCTGTAGCCAGGCAATTTTAGTAAGGACTGGCCCCAACGAGTTCCTCACACAGGCATGAAAAGGTTTTCGTTCCTCTGTCTTTTTACTGACAGAACCAAGCTTGGTTGCCTACCAACAGCCACTGAGGGAAAAGTTAATCCCACAGAGGAGCCAAGCAGGCAAAGTGTCTTCCTCAGGAGAGAGAGCATATTCTGGTAGGGAACAGTGACTGGAGTGGGCAGAGAAAAGGAGCAGACCCAGCACCTGGCCAATAGCATGTGAGTACTCTTGAGTGGGGGCTGACAGGCCAATGGCTGATGGAGTGCACTGTGTGCGGGACTCATGCAATGCAGCCAGTGGATAGGGACAGCTTCTGAGTGACACATAATGGAGCCAACTGATTTAGGAGTGTGTGGAATGTTCAGAAAGTGCCACCCACTACTCAATTACATATAAGGAAAGATTCAGGCCAGATCAGGGTCATCCAGAACACATGCCTGCTATAATTGTTCTTTCTATGAATGCAGTACAGCAAGGTCAGGGACTCTCTGTTCTTTCTCACAACAGTTCAGGTTCATCAGCAAAGAGACCAAACCACAGGCATCCCTTCTGAAGATATAAAGAACACTCGAACCATCCCTCATTGTGTTTGCCTAATGCCTACACTTCTTACCCTTCACAAGAGTTATTCATCTCTTCAAGGCCAAATTACCTGGTGAATTTCTAGAAGATCGAAGGAATTCTGTGCATGCTGTAAGTATCTAGCACTTTTATAAGCAAAACCAAGACACAGAAGCTAGGATGCAGACTGAACTTTAATGCAAGAAAGAATCAAGGAAAACAGTTACACAAGGAGAGGGAAATGAAACAGCCAAAGGATGTCAGCATTCTTCATAGACGTGTAGAAGAAAAGATGGAGAGTTCATGCAAAAGATCTTCAGGTCAAAGATGTTTCAGCAAGTGTAGCTTTTGAAACTCATTGATGGGTCTCATCTTCCAGTTCCTGATCATTACCGGGATCGTGCATCGAGTCTTCTCAGGTTCAATAGGGGAATCAACAGATGCTGCCACAATTTCCCAGTAAAGCCCTTCTTCCAAGCAATGTGCCCCTCCTCAGGCCAAAACCAGAACCCCAGCCCCAGCCTCCATAATGGCTCCCTAGCCCCCCATAGAAGCCTGCTCCTGCCACCCCAGTGCCACTAATGGCACATGGAGCATTGCCTCCCACAGTGACTGGTTCTCCAGTAGCAGAGAGGATGGGTCCTGGGATGGTCAAGACAGTGGGGGGTGGCTGGACCACGACTTCTGCTGGTGGGATCTGGTTGATGCAGGAAGGGTCAACTCCAGCCAGGGTGCCGAGACTGCCAGAAGTTTCAGCCACAACAGGGCCATAGCCATAGCCTAGGCCATAACCATAACCTAGGCCTCCATGTGCAAGACCAAGCCCTCCATGTGCAAAGCCAAGATCTCCATATCCACAGCCAAGAGCTCCCAAGCCGAGCCCTGCAGATCCAAAGCCAACTCTTGGGGTGGAGGCAATAGATGGGACAGCAAACTGTGGACCACAATCAGCAGACATTGTTTGACGGAGGTGAATCTGAAACAAAACCAAAGGAGGCAGCAGTTGTGGTTATTCCTATTTTCCCATCCTTCATGGTCCCCAAGCAGCGTTTGCATATCTCCAGCTTAACTCTCAAAGATAACCCCGCATTTCTTGACTTATATAACTTTCTCATCTTACTTGAAAGACAGAAACTTCCATCTGTTCTACCCTGCTATATTATGGATATCAACTTTTGAACATCTGAGTTTCCAGGTGCACCTTGAGCTGGAATTGAGCAAACATCTGGGTCCCCAGTTCGTGGGTTCAATAATGGTATACCCATACAGCAGGCTGTTCATCTAACTACTTAACCACACTATTTCCTTGGATAACTCCTCGGCGGTACCTCAAGGAGACAATTAGCCCCTTTCCAAGTCCAAATTTGGAAATGCCTAGAGATTTGGGGGTGGAACTGGGGAAGGATGGCATTTGGGAAGGGGAGGGAACTCAGCACAGGTACACTGCAATAAAATCCACCCTTCTAATGTGGCCATTTTCTCCAAGGGAACTGATCTCTGCTGCCTGGAGATCAGTTGTAATTCTAGGAAATCACCATTCCCCTCTTGGTGGTTAGCAACTCTGGAATGCTTCCCTTTCACCTGCCAAAAAAAAGACATAAGTATAGGCACAGCACAGCACAAAGTTCATCCCTGCAGGCCAAGAGAGCTTCAAAATTTAACAGTAAAATAATTTATTTTGAGCATCTGTGAAACTCCCATCCACAGTACCTAGCCAAAGATTTGTAAATTCTGGCCAGTAATATCTCTTCTCGCCCACTGAGATCGTCCTCCCAAAAGATGACTGGTGCCTGTGAACCATCAAAGCCCATTCATAAATAGTCAAGGGAATTTGAGAGCCATTATGAAGGGCCATCAAATGACCTTTCCTAGGCTCATCAACAAAAAGAAGAAGAAGAAAAGAGATTGGATTTATGCCCCACCTTTCACTACCCAAAGGAATCTCAGAGTGGCTTACAAACTCCTTTCCCTTCCCCTCCCCACAACAGACACCCTGTGACTTTGGTGGGGCTGAGAGAGCTCTGATAGAAACTGCTCTTTTTCCAGAACAGCTGTGCCAGAACTATGGCTTGCCCAAACTCATCCAGAAGGTGCAAGTGGAGGAATGGGGAATCAAACCCGGTTCTCCCAGGTTAGAGTCCACGCACTTAACCACTACACCAAACTGACTCTCATTTCCTTTTCCTCATAACAGGTGAACACCCAGCATTGCCCTTCTTCTCAAAACCATGTGAACGAACCAATAGAGAATGTCTCGGACCATCATCCCACCACAGCCTCAGCCAAAAGGCCATGCTCATGTTTCAAAACTATGCAAGGCTTGACCTCCCTTATATATTCAGATGGGTGGCCATTTTGTTCCGAACCAATGGAACAAAGTTTGAGTCTGGTGGCACCTTTAAGAACATTACCTTTTTGTGTGCCTGCACACCCTGAATTCTCCTGAAATTGCATCAGGTTTTTTTAGATGTCACTTACCAATGTCTCCAAAGACCAGAAGTCAAAAGAAGGAAGAAGCGTCTGGTGAAGCTGAAGTATGATCCGAGCCCAGAGAGCCTTTTTATACTGTCTTGTCTGTATCCCCTGCTGGCCCCTCAATGGATTTGTATCCACCCCTTGGTGCCGGAGGCTTTAACGCACAAGCGACACAAACTAATTTGTGTACGTCATCAAAATTACTTTAATGAGTGACAAGCATCAACCAAGAGGCTGAGAGTCATGTCAGCTCCACGAAATGCTTCTTATAATTTCAGACACTTTGATCTTCTCATTTTCATTCTTCTGCAAGATATTTGGCTTGTTGGTTCCTTCCCAGAAGTTACCTTCCTGGGAATTCTGTTGGCATTCGTCTCGCTTCAAAATAACTGAACGCAATCTTGTTCCTGCCAGAGATTCTAATTGATCATTCCATTCACACAGATTCCCCCCCCCAAAACTTGTGAGTGGCAAAGTGTTGTGCTGATGCAATTTTATGACATTTTAAACATTTTAAGAACACACACACACAAACACACAACTTGTTTAACTTGGAAATTCTTGCAAGGAGACTGAAAATGGTACAGATCTGAAGACTGCACTTTTAATTAACACAAGTCATGATCATACAACGGGCCTTTCAAGGTGAAATGATGGGTTGCAAAATTCACTAGCATCTCTAGGATAGATCTGATGTTCACAACTGTGGATGGACATTCCAAATACAGGGACAGTTCTCAAAAGTTATCACACATCTGTCCCCCAAAGGAAAAATGCTAATGTTCTCAGATTTGTGAAACAGGTGGAGATACCGGAGTTTGGTGTTTTCGATAACAGCCTAGGACCATGCAAAATAATGAACTGAACAAGGGCAAGAAATTTCTTGCCAAGGAACTTAAAATCTAAAATTAATTTAAATGAGGAAGTGGCCAAGGAAGGGAAGGGAAGCTAGCGTTAGAGTGCTAGAAGCAAACATGGCCATCAGCTAGACTAACATCCTGATGAATGCAGGAGTATGCCACTATGCCCTCCGCCTGAGAGGTAGCCACTCAACTTCCGCTTCAAGACCACCAGGGAATGAGAATTCATCGTCTCCCATGGCAGTCTATTCCACTTTGTAATTTCTTTATATCGTTTTATTGGATTTATATCCCACCCACCCCGCAAGCGGGCTCGGGGCAGGTCACAACAGTTTGAGTAACGATAAAATAATAAATACAGTACATGCAGAATTAAAATTTAAAAATCAACAACAGCCCAAACTCTGTTCCTGTTAAATACCTCTTGAAGTGAGGACATTTCCCCTAATAATATTTTCCCTAATATTAAGCCAAAATCTATTTCACAGATGTTCCCTCTCATTAGTTCTACACCTCTTTTCTACAGTGAGAGGAAACAGATCTCTGTGAATTCTTCAGAGTTTGGCAGCCATCTATCATCTCACCCTTAGTGTTCTTTAGCTTGGAGAAATGACAGCTGAGGGTTGACATGATCGAGGTTTGAAAGATTATGCATGGGATAGAGCAGGTTGAGAAAGAGCTGCTTTTCTCCCTTTCTCACAGTACAAGAACTCGTGGGCACTCAATGAAATTGTTGAACAGTTGGGTTAGAACAGATAAAAGGAAGTCCTTCTTCACCCAAAGAGTAATTAAACACAGAATTCATTGCCACAGGAGATGGTGATGGCTACAAGCATGGAGAGCTTCAAGAGGGAATTGGATAAGCAAATGGAGCAGAGGTTCATCAGTGGCTATCAGCCACAAGGTATAGATAGGAACTCTCAGTCTAGGGCAAGTGATGCTCTGTATTTTTGGTGCTCGGGGGGGGGGACAGTGGAAGGGCTTCTAGTGTCCCGGCCCCACTGCTGGACCTCTTGGTGGCACCTGGTATTTTTGGCCACTGTGTGACCCAGAGTGTTGGACTGGATGGGCCATTGGCCTGATCCAACATTGGCTTCTCTTATGTTCTTATGTTCTTCTCTTCTCTTCTCCAGACTAATCAGCCCCAGCCCTTTAAATCTTTCCTTACTGGGCATGGTTCCCATCCTCCTGGTCATTCACTGTGCTATAGTCTGTGTTGTCCAGAACTGGACAAAATGCTTCAAATGAAGCCTGACCATTGTATCTTAGAGCATATACTTCTTGTGACTTGAACACCGTGTTTCTGTTAATGCAGCCCAAATTTGCATTAGGGTTTTTTTGTTTGTTTGTTTGTTTGCTTGTTTGTTTTAGCATTTGGGGAAAAAATGACACAACTCTAACTCCAGTTCACTTACATGTATTTTGGATTAGTCCTAGAAGGGAGCAAAAATCAATAGCAAAAACTAAATAGGGAGGCTGTTTTGTATGTTTAGTCGAGATTATAGCACAGGGGATGTTTCCCAGTATCTTAATGGGTTGAATTCCTGATCAAAGGATAGACACAGAAATACCAAAACTCAAAGTGTCCTCTCTTGTGTTCTAACCAGAGTGCACTTTTGGGCTTCATTTCATGGCTTCGACATCAAGAGTTGACTTTCATGTGTTGAATCAGCCCACGTGGATTTAACTAATCCTCAAGCACAGAACTATTAATCCCAGAAGTTTATTCCACACCATATTAAATCCAACACTTGGCTGAAAATTCTTCGGAGCTGAGTAATCAAGCGAAGGGGGGGATATGAGTGAATTTCATTTTAGTTTTTATATATTGGCTGTAGGCTAAAAGAGAATAACATGAAAAATAGTTGTCATTTTAAACATAATGTTGAAAGAACACATGCATGAACCAGACTTCATTTGACTTACAGACTGAGCCAGATATCCCACAGGGATTCCATTCCCCCCCTCCATTTGCATGGGAAGAGGAATGGCTAAAGGTGAACAAAAATGGTTAAAGGTGAACAAAAAGCATTGTTCTCTTCCTTTTTTATTATTACAAAAGCCCTTGCTCTACTTATTGCTCTAATATATTATTTCATTCTTTTGATTCATAATGGAACCCACTGAATAGTCTTACCATTCTTGTCGAAACTCTTGCTCTCTTCCTCAACATGCCTTGAATATTTGTCTCCGTTGGAAACCTCTTAATTCGCCCAACACTTATTTCAAGATTTATCAGGATGACCCACTTAATGATGCTATTATCTCTAGATCTCTCAAAAGGATATCCAGAAGCAGATGACATCTTCCCACTGTTGCTCCCCCAAGCTCCAAGAATCCAGAGTATCCCTGCCCCAGACACAGTATTCCATCTATACCTTGTGGCTAATAGCTACAGTTGGACCTCTGCTCCTTATGTTTATCCAGTCCCCTCTTGAAGCTTTCTATGCTTGTCGCTACCACCAGTTCCTGTGGCGAGGAGTTTATTTCGTTTTGGGGGTTTTTTTGAAGCATTTTTATTTTATATCAAACATACAAAAAACAAACATACATACATACATATAAGTTGGGGGTTCCATATACATATCTGTTTTATCTAGTTTGCTACCTCTTACATTGTTTATTTATATAGTAACCATTATTTAGCACCATACAATTCTGTATAAGTATTTTGCATTAAAATTACAAATGTATTCTATATTCTCTTCTAATGTATTTGAATATTGTTTGATATATTTGGAGGCTGGATAACCATCTTTCGGGTATGTTGTAGGGCTATCTTTCGGCTATGCTCCTGCAGAGTGCAGGGCGTTGGACTAGAGGACCTGCAAAGTACCTTCCAACTCTAACATTCTATGAATGTCAATATTGTTCATTTGTTATAGTCTTCAAACCATTTGTTATAGTCTTCAAGCCATTTATAAAACCTTGACAATGTATTTTGGAATCTCCCTCCTTTTTGTCCTCTCTGTATTAAATCCAGTTGATCCATCTCTGCAGTTTCCAGAATTCTATTTATCATTTCTTCTTTTGAAGGTATTTCTTTTTTCCTCCAATATTTGGCATATAATATTCTTGCAGTGGTCGGTACATGTATAATGAGATAAGAGTCCTGGTTTTTTTTATAATTTTCTGGTACTATATTCAATAAAAATAATGCAGGCATAAATGGTATGGTACATTCTAACATTTTTGGTAACATTTCATGAATCCAAGACCATTTTTTTTAAAAAAACACTGTCACATGTCCACCATATATGGAAAAAAAATGAACCAACTGTCTTTTGACATTTCCAGCAATCATTTGGTAAAATCAGAATAGGAAATTATTTCCATAGATCCAGGACTCATATGATCTAGCCGTTGTTTATATGTGGAACAAAGTGCTGAAGAATTCTATTGGGAACCATGATATAAGATGCACCTCTATGTGTCCTTCCTCCCATCCCCAGACTCTCACATGCAAACAAACACACATACTCAATCCATTTGATTGATGCCAATGTCTTTGGCCATGATTTACACATTTTTGGTTTAAGTCTTCATTGTCATTGCCAGTTTGGTGTAGTGGCTAATCTGGGAGAACCAGGTTTGATTCCCTACTCCTCCACTTGCACCTGCTGGATGACCTTGGGCAAGCCATAGTTCTGGCACAGCTGTTCTTGAAAAAGAACAGTTTCTGTCAGAGCTCTCTCAGCCCCACCTACCTCACAGGGAGTCTATTGTGGGGAGGGGAAGGGAAAGGAGTTTGTAAGCCACTTTGAGACTCCTTTGGGTAGCGAAGGGTGGGGTATAAATCCAATCTCCTCCTCTTCCTCCTCTTCCTCCTCTTCCTCCTCCTCTTCTTCTTCTTCTTCTTCTTCTTCTTCTTCTTCTTCTTCTTTCAGCTGAACACTGTTTCATATGGTTCTGTGGCATACTAGCTGTTGCTGATGGAGTTGAAAGCAGTTGTGGGGTAGAGAATGGGCTTTGGGTAGGAGTTCAGTCCGCTTGTACTTCTCCAAATGCTCACATTTGTCCTGAGGGTTGATGCCATTCAGGAATATCCACATGAAAGGAAGCTGTTTAGGGTTAGTCTTGTCTCACATGCCTTGAGTTTCGTTCAGTATTTAATCTGATAATCACCACAACATTAGCAAGGTGTCTGCTTGTACTCAACAGAATAAAACGATTTTCTTCCTCAAAAAGATTTGATTTCTCTGAATACATGCCAGCCATGCAAGATACATATCAGCCTTTTTAATGATGTCCTCTTGTGACCCAGAATGATCACCATCAGAAGGAAGTATTAATGAGTAATTTACAGTTCAAAGAACGCCAAAGTAATGTAGAATTGAATCTCAGCCTGCTCATGAGTTTCCCGCGTGAATTCCTGTAGGCATCTTTTTTTCAAATGGTTTCACTGTCCAGCATTCCATGATGGAGGCCCACTGGGTGAGATGGACCTCTTTGAGAGCATTGTTCCAAGCTGTTTTGGATTCCCTCAATTATTCTTGAATTTTCTTCCCAAAGTGTCAAGTTGTCCTCCATGTTTCCTTTTACGTGAAATCCCATGCCATCTAATCCCAAGTATTTCATGTCACATATGCCCCAAGGGACCTGAGCTGGAGACCTCTCTCTCTCTCTCTCTCTCTCTCTCTCTCCCCCCTCCCAAGTAATGATTTTCAGAAGCTCACATGTGCAAATTTGCAAGTCCAACATAATTATTGATAGCCGCCCTGAGCCACCTCGGTGGGAGGGCAGGGTAAAAACCAAACTAATAAATAAATAAATAAATATTGTCAGGGGAAAAAATGGATTTTTACATGTTTGCTATAGCTAAGTCTAAGATGGAATATCAGGTTTGTGATTAGCAACAAATCATAGAGATATTCATGGGTTTTAAACAGACAAACTCATACTCTTCATAAATTGTCAGAACCTGAGATTAATCATTTATTTCAAAATGGAAGCATTCCTAAGATAAAATACAGTTGGGCAATTCTATCTCTGCTGAGGAAATCAGAATGACTATTAACTAATGCGGGGGGGGGGCAAATACAGTTCCTGGTCATATAGAACATCCATACATATATAGAATGTCCACAAATAGGATTCTCAATGGGGAAGATTAAGAAATCTCTTGGATATGGTACATGTAAATAAGAACCCCACAGTCTTTTTATTTTTTCGATGCTGAAAGGTGATAGAAAGGGATGGGCACGAACCAGCTCATGACAATAAGTTTATGATGAATTTTGTGAACTGAAAAGCCACCACGAACTTCACCTAATTTTTAAAGCAGTTCAGTCAGTTTGTGAGGAGAAGAGAGCAGGGGTTTAAATGGTTTAAAACCATTTAAACTTCTTCTGTCTTCTCTTCACTAAAAAAGAAAAAAATAACACTGAGTGGCAGAAAGCAGGGGTTTAAATGGCTCCGAGCCATTTATATCCCTGCTTTCTGCTCCCAACCGCTCAGCTATTTTTCACCAGGAGCAGAAAGCAGGGGGTTAAATGGCTTGGAGCCATTTAGATCCCTGCTTTTTGCTCTCCACCTCTTTTTTTGGGGGAACCCTTGCTTTCTGCTCCCCACATAAAGAACTGCTACTAACTGATTTGGTTCGTGAACCAACCCCCTGGGGTTCATATTAGTTTGTGGTTTGTTTGTGGTTCATGCAGTTCCCTAGTGTTTGACTAGATTAGCTATTCTGTTCCTTTGTTTTGTTTTTGTTTTCCTGGACCAGGAATTGGTAAAGATTTGGCTCTGGAATGAAATATGTAATATTGCCTCTAAATATGGTCAATGAATTTCAAGTTGCACTGTTTGAACCGGAGGGACAAATCAGGCAAGGATGCCCACTTTTACCACTTCTCTTCAGTTTATGTACTGAAGTTCGTTCCAGGAGTATTGAGACAAATTACAGGATTAGACATTAGAGCACACAGACAAATATCATGATCTATACTGATGATGTAGTTTTTTGACATTCCCTTCCCCAAATTGCAATAACCCCTAGATTAGAAGCTTTCTTGGTGCTGTTCAGAATCTTCAGCTGAATTCCAGGAAACAAATTCAGCTCAGACAGATAAATTATTTTCATAGTTAATATCCAGTAAGGTGATAAATTATGGAAAAAAAAAAAAAAACTAAGATAGGAGGATCCAAATTAAAATCCCAGAATATTAGTTACTTAGGGGTGTGTTTTTTGGGGGGAGGGAACTATTGGAGATTTGGCACTGAACAGTGTAACAACAGTAATACGGAATGCAGAACCAGATTTAAAAAAGACAGCCAAACTAAATTTATTTTGTTGAGGCTGAATAACTGTCTTAAAAATATTGCCAAATGTTTTGTTCCCTTTTTAGGGCCAGTTTACTATTGTAACCCGATAAATTATTATTTAAAGTTCAGAAAATTGTTGTTCAGCTTTTTGGGGGGGAAACAAAAAAAAAGGAAGAAAAAAAGAAAAGCTAGAATTCAAAGAGGGTTAAGGCAAGCCCCGAGAAAGAAGTGTGGTGTCTCATCACCTTATACAGAAAAAAAAGTTATCAAGCTTCTAGGTTAATGAATATTTGGTACTAGTCTAAACAGGATGAGAAGTGGGAAAGAAAGCAGATTGACTTTACAGTGCTTCACGTGACATGGTAGCAGTCTCAGGAAACAGATTATTTAGGAGAAGATCAAAACCCAAATTCAAATAAGACTGCACTGATGACTACATGGAACAGATTTGAAAAGGGGTTGACACCCAGTGGTTCTACATTAATGACACTTATTTTTAATAAGCAATTTGGATATGTTAAATTATCAGGTAATCTGCCAAGCTGGATAGAGGGTGGTTTAAGATGACCTTAAAAGAAGGTGAAATAATATATTGGGAGCGACTCGGGCTAAAAATGGAAGACAAGTTTTGGAAAAGTTTTAGAAAATGAAAAACTAAAAGTCTGCACTTTTTATATTAAGCCTCTGAACATGTTTGTGCATATCATGGTGTACTTTAGGGCATCAGATTTTGTTGTTTGAATTTGATCTTGATGGAATTAGGGTACACGGAACATGTCTAGAAGGTGAAATGAAGATGTGGTTGTTCAAAAGAAATCACAAACACAAGTAGGAACAAAATCTATAAAGATATAATGAGTACTTTGGTTAATGTCAACATAACAGAAAACTATCTGAAATGGCTCTGTAGATGGTATTAGATTCAAGATATATATCAACATTGGTGTTTCATACAGGTGAAACATTCTGTCATTCATATAGTGAGGAGCTGATCAGCTGTAATGCACATTTGACTAAATATGGCCCCGGTCACATGGGCCAGATAACGTAGGGGGGAGGCATGGCTATTTGTGCTGTCACTATTAGACCAGCCACAATGCAATCAGATGTGACGGCAGGGAACTGCGTTTTTTTTTTCAGAAGCGCATGTTTCTGGCGCGCTTCAACGAGGCAAGAGGAGCACACTGGAGCGATCAGATGGAGAAAGTCCATCTGTGGCCTGTCGCAACAGTTTGATAGTGGGCTTTCACTGATACTTTTTAACTCCGGATCTTTGGCTGGATGATCTGGGTTGGCGACGGGTGTGCAACGCTTGCCAGATGTGTCTGTTTGATCTTGCCCTTAAACTCTGCCTGGCATTCGTGATTATCCCACAGCACATTCTGCATGTGATCAGGCCCTATGTATAGTTTATTGCCCCTTTCCGCACTCTCCTTTTAGTCCATGTTCACAGCGGTGCCTTCCAAGCAATTCTGCACTAAAATTGAATTCAACCTTCTTTTTAATCCAGTTCCCCACCCCCATTCTGCACTAAAATCAAGTCCTCTAGTGAAGCAAAAACTGGCTAATTAATAGGAAACAGAGAGTAGGTATAAATGGGCAATTTTCACAGTGGAGGGTGGTAAGCAGTGGGGTACCGCAGGAATCAGTACGGGGTCCGATGCTTTTTAACTTGTTCATTAATGATTTGGAGTTGGGAGTAAGCAGTGAAGTGGTTAAATTTGTGGATGATATGAAGATGTTCAGGGTGGTGAAAACCAGGGAGGATTGTGAGGCACTCCAAAGGGATCTGTTGAGGATGGGTGAGTGGGTGTCAATGTGGCAAATGGGGTTCAATGTGGCCAAGTGCAAAGTGATGTACATTGGGGCCAAAAATCCTAACTATAAACACACATTGATGGGGTCTGAACTGGCAGATACTGACCAACAGAAAAATCTTGCCAGTATCATAATACCCCTGTATAAATCAATGGTGCAACCTCAGTTGGAATACTGTGTGCAGTTCTGGTCACCACACCTCAAAAAGGATAATATAGCATTAGAAAAAGTGCAGAAAAGGGCAACTAGAATGATAAAAGGATTGGAACATTTTTCCTTAAAAGAAAGGTTAAAGCACTTAGGGCTCTTTAGCTTGGAGAAATGATGACTGAGGGGTGACATGATCAAGGTTTACAAGATTATGCATGGGATAGAGCAGACGGTGAAAGTACTTTTCTCCTTTTCTCACAGTACAAGAACTCATGGGCACTCAATGAAATAGCTGAGCAGTTGAGTTAGAATGGATATAAGGAAGTACTTCTTCATCCAAAAAGTGATTAACTCATGGAATTCACTGCCAGAGGAGTAGGTGGTAGCTACAAGCATGGACAGCTTCAAGGGGGAATTGGATAAACATGTGGTGGTTATTAGCCAAAAGGTATAGATAGGAACTCTCAGTCTGGGGCAAGTGATGCTCTGTATTCTTCTTGCTTGGGGGGGGGTCAACAGTGGGAGGGCTTCTAGTGTCCTGGCCCCACTGCTGGACCTCCTGATGGCACCTGGTATTTTTGGTCACTGTGTGACTGAGTGTTGGACTGGATGAACCATTGGCCTGATCCAACACGGGCTTCTCTTATGTTCTTAATATGTTGTTGGTACCTGTTGTTACCCGCCTTGAGCCCTGTTGTGGAGGGGGGACGGACTATAAGCAAAATATAATAAATAAATAAATAAAAGTCAAAACCTGAGAATCTCCACCTGAAACGAAGTTTTTCAGATATGTATTCGGTTTAGTTATATCCAAGCACAGGTCCCTGTTTCCTCTTCAGACAAAGGCTCTTTTATTCATCCAGGATTCGAACTGTACTATGGTATCATTATTATCTCTTAACCTTGCTGGTTACTTGCCTCCTGAGGCATTTAAAGGAAGCTTTTATGGCCTGTTTTATGGATCTGGTGGTTTAACAGGGCTGATTTAATTAGTCAACTAATGTTTTTAAGATTTATATCAAAGGGTTTTACTACTTGAGACAGATGTTACTGATTCTTTTTTAATCTTATGGATGGATGGATCCAATCTAAACCTTCCATTAATGGAGGACACTTCCATCAGTGGAATAAAATTTTCTGCCACTCTACCGCACTTTCCCAATGTAACCCACTGATCTTTCTTTCTTTCTTTCTTTCTTTCTTTCTTTCTTTCTTTCTTTCTTTCTTTCTTTCTTTCTTTCTTTCTTTCTTTCTTTCTTTCTTTCTTTCTTTCTTTCTTTCTTTCTTTCCTTCCTTCCTTCCTTCCTTCCTTCCTTCCTTCCTTCCTTCCTTCCTTCCTTCCTTCCTTCCTTCCTTCCTTCCTTCCTTCCTTCCTTCCTTCCTTCCGAACATAAGAGAAGCTAATGTTGGATCAGGCCAATAGCCCATCTAGTCCAACACTCTGTCACATAGTGGCCAAAAATACCAGGTGCCATCAGGAAGTCCAGCAGTGGGGCCATCAGGAGGTCCAGCAGTGGGGCCATCAGGAGGTCCAGCAGTGGGGTCCTCCTTCCTTCCTTCCTTCCTTCCTTCCTTCCTTCCTTCCTTCCTTCCTTCCTTCCTAATATTTCTATGCCACCTCTTCAGATTCCTGCCTGTGGCAGTTTACAGTTAAAAGCCACAATTTAAAACAGTATAAATGTTGCTCCTTGAGGGGAACAGAAATGTTTTTGGGAGCTCGGTGGGCCCTGGTGGGAACTGGGAGGCAAATATTGATCTTCTGTTTTCTGCCTCAAGAGGATCCTGGACAGGTAGAGTGTAAATGAGCAGACAAACAGATCTCTAACACAAGGCACTGCATGGGCCACGCACACTTATATAATGAAATATCTTTTGCTGTCAGTTTTAAACATTTACACCACACTTATCTTCCGCTGTTGTCCTTCCTGCAAGTCACAGTTAGTGCAGTTAGCTATTTTTTTACTCTGGAGTTAATGGACTGACTGGGGTCCCTCTTTAGATGGCAATGCATGCTTTTCAAAGGTAAAATAGAGACTGTTTTATTAAAGGGTATTCAGGCCGCACACATGAAGCATACACACATACAAGATCTATGGAAATAAAAAGAGTAGCAGGATGATAGCGGGGCTTGAGGTGACAGCTACCTTTCCTGGAGATGTCCTTGCAGAAGAAGAAATAGCAAAATGGCCAGCACTCTACTGAAAGGAAGGATCCAGAATACTGGGGGTGCGTATTAATGGGTCCCTGAGATAACATGTACTCGAGTTCCGCTAGGCTAGTCCTCCCCAAAAATGTGCCCAGAAGGCTTGCTAATGTGAGGGATCCCTCGGAACAAAGAATTGATGAGATTAATTAGGGCTATGATGGAATTACTTAGGGGTATGACAATCTAGCTTTGAAAGTGTGATAATGAGTTCCCAAGACTGAACAAAAGAGGCCACGGATTTCTTCTGCATGTAAAGTAGATATTGGGCTGGGTTCCTGATTAGTTCTCTGGGGTTCAGAAGGCTTGCTAATTTAATCAAAATGGAAACAATACGGCTTGATCTTGGGGTGTGGGAAAGGGGTAAAAGCCGGAAGAGTTCAGGGCCCTAAGGGACCTCTTACAGTTCTGTAGGGCCTGCAAGATGGAGCTCTTCCACCAGGGTTTCGACTAGGAGCTGCCCTGATCATCATCATCAGCAAGCCCGGCCCTTAGCCTAACATGCGGCCTAGGTCATCGTGCGACTTAAGAAGACCATGAGCTGGATTGTCTGCTGCAACACTCTTAGTACACCATCTTAATTAACTAATGATGGACAATTAGCACCTACGATTTTAGGACTCATTCGTATCTGAACTGAATTGTTTTAATGTGATTTCATTTGATTTTATGTGGTTTTACTGGTATTGTGTACCAACTGTGTGAGCTGCCCTGAGTCTGCTCGCTGGGAGGGTGTGGTACAAACTGAATTAATAAAATAAAAATAAATAAATGCAGGAAGGAAAAATGAGATCAGATTGATGGGAGATTGAAAAAAGTCTGGGACCAGGCAGGTCCATTGTCCGGAATATGCAGATGTTAGCAGGGGAGGGTAGTCGCAGCTGTCAGGGCAAAATCTCATGTTCTTTTCCCAGGGTCATGCTCCAGGCATAATTATATGGCCTACCAGTCCTGGCTTCCATCTTTGTGTTCACTCATGTCAAGTTGCCTGGTATATGGGGCCCATTGCTGGCTGAAATGACCCCTCCTTTTAGATGGGGAGTCAGTATACTTACAACTGTACACACGAAAAGGAAATTGTCACTAGTTCAATAAAATGTCAGCCAAAAGAGGTAGTCAAGCAACGCTGCTAAAACAGTATAAGAGCCCAGACTTCTACAAGCTCTTCCGATAAGCTTTTAAGACCTTCCTCTCTTTACTACATCCTGTACAGGTTCACAGAGTTGTTGTGAGGATAAAATGGAAGTCAGATGAGTATAAGATACTTTGGGCCCTTGTTGAGGAAAGAGGCAGGATTTGAATTTTTGCTCCTAATCTAATATTGTCTACAGTTTTGTCAGGAAATTATTGTCTCTGGACATTTTACTTTATTTGTTGTTGCCGCAACTCTTGTCAGGAGGAAAAGGTAGGCTTGACAATCCAGTGTGGGGAATTCCTGAAGATTTGAGGGTGTAGCCTGGGGTGGGCAGAGTTTGGAGAGGTAAGAAACTGTGGGGGTGTAATGGTATAGATTCCCCCATTAACAGAGAACTGATCCCTGTAGTAGTAGTAGTAGTAGTAGTAGAAGAAGAAGAAGAAATGGCTAGAAATGTCTTATTGTTCAGTTCATTATCATGCATGGTACTAGGCTGTTATCTAAAAGACTGGACTCTGGTATTTCTACCTATTTCACAAATCTGAGAATGAATGATACAACAGCCTGGAACAACATTAACATTTTTCCTTTGTAGGGGGCAGATCCGTGATAACTTTTGAGAACTATTCCTGCATTTGGGATGCCAATCCACAGTTGTGAACATCAGATCTATCCTGGAGATGCTAGTGAATTTTGCAACCCATCATTTCACCTTGAAAGGCCCATTTTATGGTCATGAATTTTCTTGTGTAAGTTAAAACTGTATGGCTGAGTTCAGACTGGCAATTTGCCCCACTATAGCCACTTTTCAGCCACGTTTCCCAAGCAGATTAAAGGGGGCGTTCACACAGGGACATCTGCCTGGCGTTACCCACCCATAGGCAACCCGTGCTGTTCCTCTTCGCTCCCACGTTAAAAAGATACCTGACAAATCTCAGAAAGCACCTTTATCCCACATTATTCCACTTCCCGGAAGTATGAACACGAAGCCGAAAAGCCAGGAGCAACCCGCTTCTATAGTGTGCGCCAGGTGTTTCTTCGCATAAGGCAGCAGTGATCAGATTGGCTGTGCTCCACTCTACTGCCCAATGCGGTGCTGGTGCAATGGGGTCCACCCCAAATCAGCTGGATGCGCTTATGCGCATGAGTGCATATTTGCCCATGCACCCATAGAGGAAAAAGCCATTTACAGCCGCGCCTCCGGGCCAGCAGTCTGAATGCTCCCACGTGCCTCCTCCCAGTATGCTCCTGCATCAGTCAGCCCCGTGTGACCCGGAAAACCTGGAACAGTTTATTCCGGGACTTTTTTGCCATGACTGGCTCCCGATGCAAACTGCCAGTCTGAACTCAGCCTATGGTCTTCAGATCTGTACCATTTTCAGTTTCCTTGCAAGAAACACACAACTTTAAAAGTTTTGTCACATCAGTTGCTTATACATTTCATATAAATAGTATAAAATGTGTGTGTGTGTATGCTCTTAAAAATGTCTAAAATGTCATAAAAATGCATCAGCACAAAACTTTTCCACTCACAAGTTGGGGGGGGGGAATCTGTGTGAATGGAATGATCAATTAGAATCTCTGGCAGGAACGAGATTGCGTTCAGTTATTTTGAAGTGTGACGAATGCCAACAGAATTCCCAGGAAGGTAACTGCTGGGAAGGAACAAACAGCCAAATATCTTGCAGAAGAATGAAAATGAGAAGATCAAAGTGACTGAAATTATAAGAGGCATTTCGTGGTGCTGACATGACTCTAAACCTCTTGGTCAATGCTTGTCGCTCATTAAAGTAATTTTGATGCCGTACACAAATTAAGTCGCTTGTGCGTTAAAGCCTCCGGCACCAAGGGGTGGATACAAATCCATTGAGGGGCCAACAGGGGATACAGACAAGATGATATAAAAAGGCTCCCTGGGCTCGGATCTTCCAACAGCTTCACCAGACGTTTCTTCCTTCTTTCGACTTCTGGTCTTTGGAGACGTTGGTAAGTGAGATTTAAACAAAAAACCTGATGCAATTCCAGTGGAATTCAGGGTGACTTGAATTTGATGGCAAGTTCCTTTGTCATAAATTATGTGTGTGTGTGTTGCATATGGATTCAATAATATAATTTCCATTTGGTAGGTCATGGAGTCTAACTGGGCTTTGATTGGGGTGGATCCAGTCTTCTTTCCAGGAGCCTTCTTCCAATTTAAAGAGCTCTTTCTTGAACTGAGGAGCAACTTGAGTTGGAGAAAGTCTCCTCAAACTGGATGAAGGATTCAACTTTTGGTCAGCAGAGTGGTAGGACAGGGGTAGGATCAACTCCACTGATATTGCGTGGTCCATCCTATTCTCCAACTTTCTGACATAATAACCAACACATTTGTATTCTCCCTTCTGCCTTTCAAGAGTCCTCAGCTCTCCCTTTTACTCAGAATTAAGCTTTGCTGGTCCTAACGGTGCCACTGGACTCAAGCTTAGTTCTTTCATCTGTTAGCTCTGTGATTATTCACATGCAAATATGCTGCTATTCAAAGGTCTTACCAACTATTCTAGTCCAATCTTAGCTATACTTATCACTGAGTTACTTATGCACCTTGACTCTGATTACCCTTCCTGGCAACTCCCCCCTCACCCTCTCTCTACCTATATTTAATGGTTGCAGAAGTCTTTTTCCAAGGTATCTAAAGACATGTGCATGCACACAAAAGGTAATGTTCTTAAAAGTGCCACCAGACTCAAACGTTATTCTGTTGCTTCGGAACAAAATGGCCATCCAGCTGAATATATAAGGGGAGGGACAACTGTAAAGGAAGGTCAAGCTTTGCATAGTTTTGAAACATGAGCATGGCTTTTTGGCTGAGGCTGTGGTGGGATGGAGGTCCGAGACATTCTTTAACCATATATTGCTTCGTTCACGTGGTTTTGAGAAGAAGGGCAAAGCTGAGTGTTAGCCTGTTATGAGGGAAAGCGTTCTTTTTTTTGATGAGCCCAGGATAGGTTGTTTTGTGGCCCTTCATAATGGCTCTCAAATTCCTTTGACTATTTATGAATGGGTTTTGATGCGATGGCTCGCAGGCACCAATCATCATATCAGACAATGATCTCAATGAGTGAGAAGAGAAACTGATGGCCAGAATTCTGCAAATCTTGGCTAGATACTGTGAATGAGAGTTCCACAGATGTTCGAAATAAATTATTCTACTGTTAAATTTTGAAGCTCTCTTGGCCTGCAGAGATGAAGTTGCACTGTTCCTGTACTCATGTCTTTTTTGACAGGTCAGAGGGGGAAGCATTCCAGAGTTCCTAATTTCCAAGAGGGGAATGGTGGTTTCCTAGAATGACGATTGATAGCCAGCCAGCAGAAATCAGCTCCCTTGAAGGGAATGGTCACATTAGAGGATGGATTTTTATTGCACTACACCTCTGCTGAGTTCCCTCCCCTTCCCAAATATCATCTTTCCCAGGTTCTACCCCCAAATCTCTAGGCATTTCCAACTATGGACTTGGAAATGGGCTAATTGTCTCCTTGAGATACCACTGAGGAGTTATCCAAAGAAATAGTGTGACTAAGTAATGTTAGACAAAAAGCCTGCTGTATGGGTATACCATTGTTGAACCCACGAACTGGGGACCCAGATGTCTGCTCAATTCCAGCTCAAGGTGCACCTGGAAATTCAGACAGTCAAAAGATGAAATCCATAATACAGCAGGGTAGAACAGATGGAATTTTCTGTCAAGTGAGATGAGCAATGAATAAGTGAACAGTAAAAAGTCAAGAAATGTGCAGTTATCTTTGAGAGCTAGGCTGAAGATATGCAAATGCTATTTGGGGACCATGAAGGATGGGGAAATAGGAATAACCACAACTGCTGCCTCCTTTGGTTTTGTTTCAGATTCACCTCCATCAAAAAATGTCTGGCTACTGTGGTCCACAGTTTGCTGTCCCATCTATTGCCTCCATCCCAAGAGTTGGCTTTGGATCTGTAGGACTCGGCTTGGGAGCTCTTGGCTGTGGATATGGAGGTCTTGGCTTTGCACATGGAGGTCTCGGCCTTGCACATGGAGGCCTAGGTTATGGTTATGGCCTAGGCTATGGCTATGGCCCTGCCATAGCTGAAACGTCTGGCAGTCTTGGCACCCTGGCTGGAGTCAACCCTTCCTGCATCAACCAGATCCCACCAGCAGAAGTCGTGGTCCAGCCACCCCCCACTGTCTTGACCATCCCAGGACCCATCCTTTCTGCAACTGGAGAACCAGTTACTGTGGGAGGCAATGCTCCATGTGCTATTAGTGGTACTGGGGTGGCAGGAGCAGGCTTCTATGGGGGGCTAAGGGGCCATTATGGAGGCTGGGGCTGGGGTTCTGGTTTTGGCCTGAGGAGGGGTACATTGCTTGGAAGAAGGTCTCTACTGGGACGTCGTGGCAGCATCTGTTGATTCCCCTATTGAACCTGAGAAGGCTTGATGCACAATCCCGGTAATGATCAGGAATTGGAAGATGAGACCCATCAATGAGTTTTCAAAGCTACGC
This sequence comes from Gekko gecko, assembly GCA_029375565.1. Taxonomy (NCBI): domain Eukaryota; kingdom Metazoa; phylum Chordata; class Lepidosauria; order Squamata; family Gekkonidae; genus Gekko; species Gekko gecko. The sequence goes on along the minus strand of JAPDNY010000020.1, from coordinate 787,475 downwards.
TTGCAGAAACATCATTGAACTGAAGAACTTTTGCATGAACTCTCCATCTTTTCTTCTACACGTCTATGAAGAATGCTGACATTCTTTGGCTGTTTCATTTCCCTCTGTTTTCCTTGATTCTTTCTCGCATTAAAGCTCAGTCTGCATCCTAGCATCTGTGTCTTGGTTTTGCTTATAAAAGTGCTTCATACTTACAGCATGCACGGAATTCCTTTGATCTTCTAGAAATTCACCAGGTAATTTGGCCTTGAAGAGATGAATAACTCTTATGAAGGGTAAGAAGTGTAGGCATTAGGCAAACACAATGAGGGATGGTATGTTTAGCTGAATGACAGGCTCACCAGCACTGATACCTGATATCGTGGAAGAATTTAGGGACAGGAAAACTAAGCAGAACCTTTTGGAAATTGCCAGGAAGAACAGAGGTCTGAAGCTCGAGGACACTTTAGTTCAGCTGTATCCAGATATTCCTTTTGAAACATTAAATGCCAGGAAAAATATCTGCCCAATTGCTCAAAAGTTTGCAGAGAAGTACTATAGGTACCGCTGGCTTCTGCTTGGCCATATATCAGTTATACACTGAGGACACATATATACTTTATTTAGGTGTGCCAATTTCTATCAGACTAAATTAATGGCTATAATATACAAATGAAGTAGAAGCAGAATAGAGTTGGCAACTTGTAGTAAATTATTACTAAAGAATATTAATTTTGTTTCCTTGTTGTAAAAAAGCTTGTAATTAATTTGTAAGATTTTGAAATTAATATTTTTTTTTTAAAAAAAAGGTCTTGTAACAAGTCCAGATGCTTGTCAGAAGTCCAGATGCTGCTGAAAGCCTGCCAGGGAGGGGGTGCTCACCAACTCACTGTTGCAAAGCTCTTACTGTAAAGAAAGGTTCAGATCCAGCCGAAACCTTCCCACCCTTAATTTAAACCCATAATTGTGAGTCCTATTGTCTGATGCCTAAAGGAATTGCTCCCTGCCCTCCTCATAGGGCTTGGTCTTGGAGTTCATTAACAATTAATCTAAAACAATATTTGCGTTTATTTCCCGGATTTTCTATTTCTGTCTCTTTAATTCATTCTCAACAAAAAGGAAGACTGCACCCAAGAAGTCAGAATGAAACTCAGTGTTAGCCAAATTGCCTTATTTTATTAATAAACATGGGGAATTATCATTATTAAATGGCACTAGGCATTAATTATAGGACCAGAACCTTTGTATACTAGAGTTTGAATTCCCAGTACCCAGGAGTAGATGCTGAGGCTAGATTACTAAAGCAGTGATTTCTTTACTGAAGGATACACACACTCAATACAGAACTAAGAATTCAGAGAGAAAAGTACAGAGACGTTTGCATTAGCAGGAAGTATCATTGGTAGGGTGATATTTTACCTGTCTGGTGAGCTGAGTTGATTCTGCAGTGAAAAAGAGATAAAAATAAGGGAAGGGGGTGTGATTTGAACAGCAACACACGTGGAGAGGTCCCAAACTGCAAAGGGAATGGAGCCAGCAAGAAATGGTGGGGTTAGGAGAGGTAAAAGCAATGGCATAAAGCTCTTCTTTTATGCCCAAAAGTATGACCAGAGGCAGGGCTGCTTTGATCCCCTGGTCCCGAGGAGATATTAAGAAAAATTAAACTAAGAATGGGGTAGAAAAAGGGACATGAGAGCCAGTTTGTTGTAGTGGTTAAGTGCATGGACTCTAATCTGGGAGAAACAGGTTTGATTCCCCACTCCTCCACCTGCACCTGCTGGATGACCTTGGGCAAGCCATAGTTCTGGCTCAGCTGTTTTTGAAAAAGAGCAGTTTCTGTCAGAGCTCTCTCAGCCTCGCCTACCTCACAGGGTGTCTGTTGTGGGGAGGGGAAGGGAAAGGAGTTTGTAACCCACTCTGAGACTCCTTTGGGTAGTGAAGGGCAGGGTATAAATCCAATTTCTTGTCTTGTCTTCTCTCTTAATGATTGGACAATTGCAAGTAACACCTCTTGGAGGATGGGTGTAGACAAAGGAGAGGAGGAAGAGAACTAATCAGGTTGCAAGACTGGTACTTCAGATTAACAACCAGATGTTTGGCAGCTGCGTTATCTTGATGGGTAGCAGGAAGACTTGATGGCTTGCTATTGTCTCGTCAGAAGAAGAAGAGATTGGATTTATACCCCGCCCTTCACTGCCCAAAGGCTTCTCAGAGCAGTTTACAAACTCCTTTCCCTTCCCCTCCCCACAATAGACACCCTGTCAGGTAGGTGGGGCTGAGAGAACTTCTGACAGAAACTGTCCTTGAGAGAACAGCTGTGCCAGAGCTTGTGACTGACCCAAGGTCGCATCAGCAGATGCAAGTGGAGGAGTGGGGAATCAAATCCAGTTCTCCCAGATAAGAGTCCGCGCACTTAACCACTACACCAAACTGGCTCATCTAGTCAGGCACATGCTTTTGTCTTAGTCTGGAAAGGAATAGGTGTTTCTCCTGGTGATGCTAACACGTGAAGGTGGGGGGAGATGCCTGCGTGATGGAGAATGGAGTTTTTCATGGCATCTGTGCAGGAATGTCTTGTCCTTTTTGCAGATCATGGCTTCCTTCTGTGATCCTCTGCTGTTTCTTCATGTATGGAAGGCAGGGCTGCCGGTCTGCATCCTAGTGCTGGCATGACTGCAAAGCTGCAAGGGCCAGGAGGCTTCTGTAGTCCAGGGACCCACATCTGGCTTAGCCTGCTGCTTAGGCACCAGGTTCCCCTTGGCCAAAGTACATTCCATAGTCCAGTACAAGGGCACTGATTTTGGGCTACAGTTCTGTCCATCGCCTTGACACCCTTTTTTAACAGTTCAGCTAAGTAGTCGTATTTAAGAGTCTTTAATGATAATGCCATTTGAAGTGCCATGGTAACATGAGACTGGGAAGGGCAGCCCTGAAAGAGTGAGAAAAGATTCTCAGGTGTAAGGATGTGTCACAGGCAATCAAGGACAAGTTAATGCATGCCATGATATCCCCTGTTATTATGCGCAGTTACGAAAGTTGAGCAGCGAAGGAAGTTGAGAGGCAGAAAGTTGATGCATCTGAAGTGTGGTGTTGGAGGAGAATTCTACAGAGACCACGGGCCACCAAAAAGACAAATAGAGTGCAGGGGGTTGGACTAGATGACCTGCAAGGTCCCTTCCAACTCTAACATTCTATGATTCTATGAAATGGGTTCTAGATCAAATCAAGCCTGAACACTCCCTAGAAGCTAAAAGGACTGAGACCATCGTACTTTGGTCACATTATAAGAAGGCAAGAGTAACTGGAAAAGACAACAATGGCCCCAGTCACATGGGAGGATTTGCTCCATGAAACGGACGGGTTGAGGGCACATCAAACGGGCACGATCATACAGCAACATCTGGGAAGCGTAGCGCACCTGTCACCGAAGAAGTGGATTTAAAAAGTACCAGCAAAAGGGTAGTAGCAACCGGAAAACGTGGGTCACAGGCGAGTGTCGGATCGCGGAAGCGGAGTCAATCCGGTGCATCCAGCACACGCCTGCGTCCCGTCATACCAGATGTGTTTTTTCCAAGCCTCCACAGTATGCGAAGCAATGTAAGAGTGCACATGCACAAGACCCTTTGATGCGCTTCAACATCGCCGTGTGATTGCCAGATATCGGCATCTGCGCGGCATCTTGGGGACCCATCTGATCGCGCTACCGTGCATCTTTTTGCTCCAGCTCTAATTTGCCTCCCTTCAGTGGAACAGTATCCTGCTCGTGTGACTGGGACCAATGCTGGGAAAAACCAAAGGAGTGGGAGGAGAGGAAAACTCAACATGAGATGAATTGACTCCAACTCACATGATGTCACAGTCCACTTGTACCCTGCCTTGGTCAGGCCACACCTGGAGTGTTGTGTGGAGGCCTCACTTCAAAAAGGATGTGGGTAGAATGGAACGAATGCAAAGGAGAGTGACGAGGATGATTAGGGGACATGGAGACCAAGAAGCCCTGTGAGGAAAGACTGAGGAGACTGGGAATGTTCAGCCTGGAGATGTGGAGGTTGGGAGGGGCATGATCGCTCTCTTGTATCTGAAGGGCTGTCACTCAGAGGAGGGCAGGGAGCTATTCCTGTTGGCAGCAGAGGAGAGGACTCACGAGAATGGGTTTAAATTAAGGGCAGGAAGATACTGGCTGGATACTAGGAAAAACTTATTTACAGTAAGAGTTATGCAACAGTGGAATCAGCTGCCTTGGGAGGTGGTGAGCTCCTCCTCCCTGGCAGTCTTTCAGTAGCGTCTAGACAAACACTTGTCATAGATGTTCTTGGCTGATCTTGCACTGAGCAGGGGGTTGGACTGGATGGCCTGCATGGCCCCTTCCAACTCTGTGATTCTATGATTCTGTGACTCCATGAAGGAAGCTACAGCCCTCAGGTTGCAAGACTTTTTAAAATTATTTTTTTAATTAATTTCAAAATCTTACAAATCAATTACAAGCTTTTTTTACAAGGAAATAAAATTAACATCCTTTCGTAATAATCTGCTACAAGTTGCCAACTGTACGCCGCTTCTACTTCATTTGTATGCTATAGTCATTAATTAAGTCTGCTAGAAATTGGCACACCTCAATAAATATTTCTGCCTCTCAAAATTACTCCAGTACAAATGCAATTATAAACTCTATTTCCCATAATTTTCCTTATAGCAGTTTGAGTAATGTTTTGTTAGGTCTCCTCATGTTTATGACCATTTGTTCTGTATGTATTTCATTTTAAAATTTATATTACAAGATCAAATACAGTAAAGTAAAATAGAAAGAAAAAAAAGGAATATATTATGCCATTTCATTACTCTGCTATCTTAATATCTTTTACTTTAACTGGAGCTCTTCTAATTGGCATTCCCTCCCACCGGGACTCCAAAGCAGTTCCAAAGAAGACTCATAAAGTGAGTCTTGCCAGTTGGGGAGGTGTGTGTGTAAGGGTGTCCCATTAGCCCTTCCCACGTGTTCCTCTGCTCTTTGTATTCTGGACTACTTTACTTAGGGAAAAGATAGAAAGGAAAAGGGGGGGGGACTCTGTAACTGCAATCTCCTCCAATGTAATTCTTTACAGTCTTATGGTACTTTCCTCTTCTTCTGGTTACCAGTTTTTAGCTTCCTAGCCCGAGTCCAATTCCAATGCTTTCAGAAGTTCCTCACCAGATGTTAGTTCGTGGGCTGTATATATGCATCCTCGGTGTGTAACTGATATATGGCCAAGCGGAAGCCAGCAGTACCTGCAGTTCTTCTCTGCAAGCGTTTGTGTAATTGGGCACATATTTTTTCCTGGCATTTAATATTTCAAAAGAAATATCTCGATACAGCTGAACCAAAGTGTCCTCGAGCTTCAGACCTCTGTTCTTCCTGACAATTTCCAAAAGGTTCCACTTAGTCTTTGTGTCCTTAAGTTCTTCCACGATATCAGGTATCAATGCTGGCGAGTCCATTCAGGGAAGATTTAAAAGGTAAGCATTTTTTTACCACTGGCCCTGGAAGCTGTATAATTCCCTCATTTAAAGCGGCACTAAGGTTCTTGTTTAAATCCAGGTTCAGGGAAATTCCATGAAATTTTACTTTAGTTTGTTAGGAGATGTACTTTTTTTATTTGTTGTTTGCTGACCTGCACACACACCTGAATGGTGCTTACAAGTGACTTTGGTTTGGGAGAATTGTGTACTTTGTTTGATGTGACTCTCTGCACTAGGAAGTTGCCCTTCTGTCTGCACTTTCATGCTAATGAAGTCACACACACACCTATGTACATACGCCTACCCATCATGCACTTGGAACAGGAATAGCATCTCCATTATGGTCTGCCAGAAGGATGATATAAACAACAACCTGCCTACCATCAAGGAATTCAAAGTCATCACGTAACCCACAGGATGCTTGGCTTTTGCAAGTGTTAAGACTGTTTCCTGTTTATGACTTGAACCAAGCCAGAGTCATCTGCAGTTCTAAGGTTTCCATGACAACTCATCTTCACACCTTGGACCAAATGTCCCCTTTAGTGAAAGGTGTAAATTTCCAATATTGCCCCCCCTTAGTAGGAGGGTACCCCACATCCTATAGCCAATGATATAGGAATGGGATGGACTGGAAATTGACCCTAATGCCAGCCCCCAAAATAGCTGATAAAAGCAAGGTTCACCTTTTGTTAGGCGTGCCTTCCCCAGCCAGCTAGCTAGTCATCTAATCCTCACATGTGTTGGCAGGTTCCAACTGTGTGCAGTAAGAGTTTCCCTTAGTTAGAATCAACTCTTGTATTCTTCACTGTGAAAGTCGAGCTTCAGGAATCAGATAAGTATCACGTGTTTTCCCCCTCCTAAACATCTCTAGACTTAAGACCCCATATTGTTTTCCATTTCTATTGTATCTAAAGGAACTTGTGTGTATGTGTGAACGCATCTGTTTTGTTTGCCCGTGATTCAAAAGATATTACTCAGTAAAGAGAATAACTGATTTTACTAAAGAAACCTTGTCACGTGTTCTCTTTGAAATGGGTTCTCTGAGCGAAACTACTTCCTCTGTATACATAGACCAGAACTCAATTTAAGTTTAGACCGATCAATGCGTAGATAAGCATTTTGGCTAACAATTTCCCCGTGATTTAATTTCTAATAACATTAGCTTGCTTTTCACCCATCCTTCAAAAGTTTTCAGTTCAGCTATTTCTTTAGAGTTCTTTCGTATACTGGCAGCTGCTGTCTCCACCTTCATCTGTGCATCCAATAACTTTTTGTTAACTTCATGCAACATTAATAACAGGAGTGATGCTATTTCTTATCTCTTCTTTTAAATCTTGTTTTAGGTCTGTAAGTATCTCCTGTAAATGCTTTTTAGTTAAGGAGTCTTCTTTTTTTCCTTTTACTTGCCCGGGCTTCTTCTTCCATTTCCAATGGGGGGGAGAGTCTTCATTGGAAGAGTTTTGGATTCCTTGCAATGTTCTAGGCATCAGTTAGGAGGAGTTCTTGCCACCTTTTGGTCCCTTCATTTCCTCCATAGTTTTAGTAAGGTTATAATATTTGGCTTGCAGTCCATTTTTTAAAATTCTTTTGTAGGAGCTCAACTTGGAGGAAATGTTGGGTGTGCCTGCACAGCTCAGCTGTAACTCCACCCTCTAGGTTGCAAGACCTGAGGAAGACATTAATTCACAGAGTCACCATAAGTCGGAAGCAATTGGGTGGTACTTCACACACACACACTTTTAATGTGGCAACTCCACTCTAGTTCCAAACTTACCCACCCTCACCACAGGCTCCATTTACCCTACCTTAACCACAAAGCTGTGTCAAGCCTCACCCCCTTCCTCCAACATTATTCATGGTTCAAGTTCCGATGATGTTCTTCAGCACCCAGAAGTCTCCCCTCCTTTATTCTCACTCCAGCCTCACAGTCAAGAAAAGGGGAGGGGAAGCTCTCTTAATCCTGAATGTCATGGGGTACTTGACAATTAGACCCACCTGCGCCATGGAAAAAGTATAGGATTGTTAGGGTTGTGTATTCATGGGATGCCAACTTTATCCTTGGTATGCAGGATGTTTTAATTTTAGATGTGGGGGGAGATTTTTTTTTTTTTTTTAGTAGAACTCTTCCACTGAAATTTTAGAATTTTACCAGCTCATTACTGTGCACATACAGACCACACTGAAATAACACAGAAAGAGGGAATAGAATGAGCTCTGCTACTTCTAGGTATTCTGGATATGGCCAGGAATATTGGGGAACAGTTGCCCTTCTTGACCAAAAAGAACATGGAGGATTTTTTTTTGTGTACTAGAAATGGAGCTGGCCTAGTCTTTCAGCTAAACATACCAAGAAGGGGCTCTTAAGATCCAGGATATGATAGCCTTGGAAAAGGGCAAAAAACAAAGCAGTAACAGTATAACATTGCATTTTGTAGACTGGAAACCATCTAATCAATATCAATGGATAACATGTGTTGAGGCCTAGGTAGAGAATCAGTTGAGGCCCTGGCTCCTTCCTGGTGGAACTCTCTACCTGGAGGTATCCTCACACTACAGGACCTTGTAGAATTCCGCAGGGTGAACAAAACAGGCTTATGGCTGAGGACAGCAATGGTTTTTCCATCTTCTCTGGCACATGGCCCCTCCCCTTGGAGGCAACCACATGCAGAATGCCATGGGATACTGAGGGCAAATGGTTTTACTTGTTTTATTGGAAATTGTGATTGATTAGCTGGTCTTATATAAATTAACTTATTTATTGTGATGTTCTAATTAAGTTATATGTTGAATATGATGAACACCACCCTGAGCCCTCCAGGGGAGGGCAGCTTAGAAATTCAATTACCACCACCACCACTATTACTGCCGCTGCTGCTGCTGCTGCTGCTACTACTACTACTACTACTACTACTACTAGTAGTAGTAGTAGTACCAATAACACAACATCTTTTGGTTATTCCAGGCCTCAAGGACATCAAGTTGGCTGCAAACAGGGCCAGGGCCTTTTCGGTGGTGGCTCCTGTCTGGTGGAATGAGCTCTCAGAGGAGATCCAGGTCCTGTGGAACCTTATGCAGTTCCACAGGGCCTATAAGATGGAGCTCTTCCACCAGGCTTTTGCATAGGAGCCGCCACCACTACTGTACCACCACCAAGTTGCCATCTTTGGCGGTGGATTCTATCGGGATGTGAGCTGGCCCTGGAAGGACGATCAGATGACCTGAAGAACTGGTTATGAAAGGTGACAGTACTATCCAGAACTTATACTGATGGGTTACGCTGGTTTATGGAACCCCATCTTGGATCAATGAGAGCTTATTATTCAGAGCACTGGCACTTAGTTTGTGGTTGACTGTTTTAATTGATAAGAGTTGTTTTAATCTGTTTTAGCTGCTGAATCATGGCATATGCCTCTTTTGTTAGCCGCCCTGAGCCCGTTTGGGGGAGGGCAGGATATAAATTTATTAAATAAATAATAAATAGTACTAATATTATTAATAATAATCCGGAAATGGTAATAATTGCCAGTGTCACAGAAGTTAAGGTATAGTTTAAAGAAGGGGTGTACTATTGAGGACAAAACATCATATATATGAGAAACTGGTGCTTGCTATTTTTAAAGAAACTTTGTTATGATAAAATATAGAAAGAATGAACCAACACTTCCCATGTAGTTTAAGAAGAAATTCAAGTTATCGATAACTTTATATTTTGCCTGACGATATAAATGATTAGTCAGCCTAGAATGTGTATCCTTATCAAGAGGGATGTTCACCTATTCCAAGAAGATTCTTCCAAAATCCTATCAATATGGCAGTCAGAACAAATTGGGAGCTTCTACTTAGAAGGGTCTCCTTGCTTGTAATCTGCTTTAGGTAACCCTCACTCTAACCATATCATAAGGTATGCTTATGTACTCAGGTAACTGATCTACTCTAATTGCTGTAGCAGTAATGGATGGTATAATTTTCTTACTACAGATTCAGTGTTAAAAATATATGGTGATAAAAAAATGGTATAGGCATATGTTAATAAAGGGTAAAATGAAGGCAAAGATTGCTTAGTAGCATCACCTGTGCGTTATACCCATAACAAACCAGAAACATTGTTGTGGTGTGCCTCTTGTCAGGAATTAAATGATCTGGTGCTGAAAAGCTGACTAGATGCCCAGGATTTCTGAAGTGCACACTTATATCAGATTCAGGCTAGACCAGAGTCATCCAGAATATATGCCTGCCGTAACTGTTCTTTCTATGAATGTGGTACAGCAGGGTCAGGGACTCTCTGTTCTTTCTCAGAGCAATTCAGGCTCATCAGCAAAGAGACCAAGCCACAGGAATCCCTTGTGATGATGTAAAGGACACTGCAACCATCCCTCATTGTGGTTGCCTAATGTCTATACTTCTTCCCCTTCACAAGAGTTACCGGTCTCTTCAAGGCCAAATTACCTGGTGAACTTCCAGAAGATCAAAGCAATCCTGTGCATGCTGTAAGTATCTAGCACTTTTACAAGCAAAACCAAGACAAGGGTGCTAGGATGCAGACTGAGCTTTAATGGAAGGAAGAGTCAAGGAAAACAGTTACACAAGGAGAGGGAAATGAAGTATACTTCATAGACGTGTAGAAGAAAAAGATGGAGAGTTCATGCAAAAGTTCTTCAGTTCAATGATGTTTCTGCAGGCATAGCTTTTCAAACTCATTGATGGGTCTCATTTTCCAGTTCCTGATCATTACCGGGATCATGCATAGATTCTAGTCAGGTTCAGTAGGGGAGTCAACAGATGCTGCCACGACGTCCCAGTAGAGACCTTCTTCCAAGCAATGTACCCCTCTTCAGGCCAAAACCAGAACCCCAGCCCCAGCATCCATATTGGCCCCCTAGCCCCCCATAGAAGTCTGCTCCTGCAACCCCAGTGCCACTAATGGCACATGGAGCATTGCCTCCCACAGTGACTGGTTCTCCAGTAGCAGAGAGGATGGGTCCTGGGATGGTCAAGACAGTGGGGGGTGGCTGGACCACGACTTCTGCTGGTGGGATCTGGTTGATGCAGGAAGGGTTGACTCCAGCCAGGGTGCCGAGACTGCCAGAAGTTTCAGCCACGGCAGGGCCATAGCCATAGCCAAGACCATAACCTAGGCCTCCATGTGCAAGGCCGAGACCTCCATGTGCAAAGCCAAGACCTCCATATCCACAGCCAAGAGCTCCCAAGCCGAGCCCTGCAGATCCAAAGCCAACTCTTGGGGTGGAGGCAATAGATGGGACAGCAAACTGTGGACCACAGTCAGCAGACATTGTTTGACAGAGGTGAATCTGAAACAAAACATAATGAGACAGTAGTCGTGGTTATTCTTCTTTTCCCATCCTTCATGGCCCCCAAGCAGTGTTTGCATCTCTTCAGTCTAGCTCTCAATGATAACCGCACATTTCTTGACTTTCTACTGTTCACTTATTCATTGCTCATCTCACTTGAATAACAGAAACTTTCATCTATTCTACCCTTGTGTATTATGGATTTCATCTTCTGCCAGTTTGAATTTCCAGGTGCACCTTGAGCTGGAACTGAGCAGAAATCTGGGTCCCCCATTCTTGGGTTCAACAGTGGTATATCATTTAGCAGTCTGTTCATCTAACATTACTTAGCCACACTATTTCTTTGGATAACTCCTCAGTGTTATTTCAAGGAGACAATTAGCCCCTTTCCAAATTTGAAAATTCCAAGAGATCTGGGGGTGGAACCTGGGAAGTATGCAGTTTGGGAAGGGGAGGGAACTCAGCACGGGCATCATGCAATAAAATCCATCCTCTAACGTGGCCATTCCCTCCAAGGGAGCTGATTTCTGCTGGCTGGAGATCAATGAAATTGCTGAACAGTCAGGTTAGAACACGTAAAAGGAAGTCCTTCTTCTCCCAAAGAGTGATTAATAAATGGAATTCACTGCCACAGGAGGTGGTGGCGGCTACAAGCATGGATGGCTTCAAGAGGGAATTGGCTAAACATATGGAGCAGAGGTCCATCAGTGGCTATTAGCCACAAGGTATAGATAGGAACTCTCAGGCTGGGGCAAGAGGTGCACTGTATTCTTGGTGCTTGGGGGGGCAACAATGGGAGGGCTTCTACTGTCCTTGCCCCATTGGTGGACCTCCTGGTGGCACCTGGTATTTTTGGCCACTGTGTGACAGAATTTTGGACTGGATGGGCCATTGGCCTGATCCAACATTGGCTTCTCTTATGCCCTTATGTTCTTAATTGTCATTCTAGGAAATCACCATTCCCCTCTTGGCGATTAACAATTCTGAAATGCTTCCCTCTCACCAGCAAAAAACAAACAAACAAACATAAGTATAGGAACAGTGCAGCAGAAACTTCACCTCTGCAGGTCAAGAAAGCTTCAAAATTTAACACTAAAATAATTTATTTCGAACATCTGTGAATCTCCCATTCATAGTATCTAGTCGAAGATTTGCAAAATTCTGGTCAGCACATTCTCTTCTCACACACTGAGATTGTCCTCCCAAAGGATGTCTGGTGCCTATGAACCAACAAAACCCATTCATAAATAGTCAAGGGAATTTGAGAACCATTATGAAGGGCCACCAAACAAACTTTCCTGGGCTCATCAACAAAAAGAAGAACCCTTTCCTCATAACAGTTTAACACCCAGCATTGCCCTTCTTCTCAAAATCATATGAACTAAACAATATATGTTTACAGAATGTCTTGGACCTCCATCCCACCACAGCATGAGCCAAAAGTCCATACTCATATTTCAAAACTATGCAAAATTTGACCTTCCTTTTGTAGTGGTTCCTCCTCGTTTATATTCAGGTGGGTAGCCATTTTGTTCTGAAGCAAGACTTCCGCAACCATTAAATACAAGTAGAGCAAGGGCGAGGGGGGGAGTTGCCAGGAAGAGTAATTAGAGTCAAGATGCATAAGTAACTCAGTGGTACGTACAGCTAAGATTAGACTCAAATAGTTGGTAAGACCTGTGAATAGCACCAAAATTGTATGGGAATAATAACAGAGTTAATAGATGAGAGAACCAGGCTTGAGTCCAGTGGCACCTTTAAGACCAGCAAAGCTTAATTCTGGGTATAAGGGAGAGCTGAGGACTCTTGAAAGGCAGAAGGGAGAATACAAATGTGTTGGTTATTATGTCAGAAAATTGGAGAATAGGATGGACCATGCAATATCAGTGGAGTTGATCCTACCCCTGTCCTACCACTCTGCTGACCAAAAGTTGAATCCTTCATCCAGTTTGAGGAGACTTTTTCCAACTCAAGTTGCTCCTCAGTTGAAGAAAGAGCCCTTTAAATTGGAAGAAGGCTCCTGGAAAGGAGACTGGATCCACCCCAATCAAAGCCCAGTTAGACTCCATGATCTACCAAATGGAAATTATATTTTTGAATCTCCATCTGCAACACACACACATAATTTATGACAAAGGAACTTGCCATCAAATTCAAGTCACCCTGAATTTCACTGGAATTGCATCAGGTTTTTTTTGTTTAAATCTCACTTACCAACGTCTCCAAAGACCAGAAGTTGAAAGAAGGAAGAAACGTCTGGTGAAGCTGTTAGAAGATCCGAGCCCAGGGAACCTTTTTATACCATCCTGTCTGTATCCCCTGTTGGCCCCTCAATGGATTTGTATCCACCCCTTGGTGCCGGAGGCTTTAACGCACAAGCGACACAAGTTAATTTGTGTACAGCATCAAAATTACTTTAATGAGTGACAAGCGTCAACCAAGAGGTTTAGAGTCATGTCAGCACCACAAAATGCCTCTTATAATTTCAGACACTTTGATCTTCTCATTTTCATTCTTCTCCAAGATATTTGGCTTGTTTCTTCCTTCCCAGCAGTTATTTTCCTGCTGATGGCATTTGTCTCGCTTCAAAATAACTGAACGCAATCTCGTTCCTGCCGGGGATTCTAATTGATCATTCCATTCACACAGGTTCCCCCCCCCCAACTTGTGAGTGGCAAAGTGTTGTGCTGATGCAATTTTATGGCATTTTAGACATTTTTAAGAACACACACACACATTTTATACTATTTATATGAAATGTATAAGCAACTGATGTGACAAAAGCTTTTAAAACTGTGTATGTGTTTAACTTGGAAATCCATGCAAGGAAGCTGAAAACGGTACCGATCTGAAGACCATACAGTTTTAAGTAACACAAGAGAATTCATGATTGTAAAATGGGTCTTTCAAGGTAAAATGATGGGTTGCACAATGCACTCTCAGCTCCCGGCGACCCAGCAACGCCACTGGTCGTCGGGAGCTGCTTTGCCGCTCTGAGGAAGCTGGGCAGCAACAGAGCCACGATGCCTGGCATCGTGACATAGGCAGGGGGTGGAGCCGACCTGGATAAACGGCCAGGCTCCACTCCCACCTGATGACAGTTGCCCAGATGTGCTCACCCACCCTCCCACCCTGTTCTCTGTGTAGGCTACAGCTGGTTGCCTATTGGGGCCAGGTAGGAATTTTTCGCTTCTACCCAGTATTGGCGGAATGGGTGGAGGTGTTTTTGCCTACCTTGCACTGAGAGCAGTGGATTGGATAGTTGGTTGTGGTGGTCGACACCTAAATAGGCTGGTCACTTGGCAGGTTGGTGCGGGCAAGAAACCGGAACCAGTGAGCACCTGACGGCATTTTCCCAGTTAGGGAACAGGGGGTCATCAGGAACTGCCTTTGGATTTCTAAGGTCCAGGGTGGGGAACGGTGATCACCTCCTTTGGGAACTTCTTAGGGTATGCTCCTCTCTGCAAATTGGAAGGCTTCAGGGGTAGGTGCTCCTAGGTGGTGACCAGTTTGCTGGGCTGCCGGTCATGAGCCAGACCAATGGCTCTGGACTGGAGCTGGGTGACCCACCCGAGAAAAGGGCAAGGGGGTTGGTCAGGGGAGTGACACCTGCCTTGCCTGTTCCATGCTCGCTTAGCTGGTCCCTTGCCACAATGTTATATTAAATAGTTAATAAAGTGGCCCTCGTTTACTTCCAAACTGTTGTCTGTCTCGTTATTCTGACTGGGGGGGCAAACACCATTAGAATAGAGCTGATGTTCACAACTGTCCATTGGCATCCCAAATACAGGAATAGTTCTCAAAAGCTATCATGGATCTGCCCCCTTGAAAGGAAAAATGCTAATGTTGTTCCAGGCTGTTGCATCATTCATTTTCAGGTTTGTGAAATAGGTAGAGATACCAGAGTCCAGTCTTTTACATAACAGCCTAGTACCATGCATAATAATGAATTGAGCAATATCAAGAAATTTCTAGCCAAGGAACATAAAATCTAAAGGCTTCGTCCAGGAGGGCGGGATAAAAATCTGGAAAATAATAAATAAATATATAAAGTAATAAATAAAGTAATAAAGTAATGGGAAATGACCAAGGAAGAGAATAATAAATACAGTACATGTAGAATTAAAATTTTTAAATCAACAACAGCACAGACTCTGTTAAATACCTCTTGCAGTGAGGACCTTTTCCCTAATAATATTTTCGCTAATATTAAGCCAAAATCTATTTCACGGACATTTCCTCTCATTAGTTCTACATCTCTTTTCTTTAGTAAGAAGGAACAGAAGCCTGTGAATTCTTCAGAGTTTGGCTGCCATCTATCATCTTTCCCTTAGTATTCCCTTCTCCAGACTTATCAGGCCCAGCCTTTTAAATCTTTCCTTATTAGACATGGTTCCCAGACCTGTCATCCTCCTGGTCGTTCACTGTGCCATAGTTTGTCAACACCCTCCTTAAAATGTGGTGTCCCGAACTGGCCAAAATGCTTCAAATGAAGCCTGACAATTTTATCTTAGCGTGTCCACTTCTTGTGACATGAACCCTGTGTTTGCGGCTCCAGCACCTA
This sequence comes from Gekko gecko, assembly GCA_029375565.1. Taxonomy (NCBI): domain Eukaryota; kingdom Metazoa; phylum Chordata; class Lepidosauria; order Squamata; family Gekkonidae; genus Gekko; species Gekko gecko. Next base: position 772,127 of record JAPDNY010000020.1, on the reverse strand, counting down.
GGTGAAGGGCCAAGGTGAGCACCCAGGATGAAAATTCTGATAAAACACCCCTTCTATACTACTTTAATGTTTTTCCTAGTTGATATAACACGCATACAACTTTTTCCTTCAGAAAGAGTGGAATAAAATTGGCCACAACTTTATTGCTTACATCTGTAGTAAGCCTTGGCACAGCATGGGGCAAGGACCCTGCCCTCGACTGATCTGACCATCAGTCAATGCTCCATCGGTCATCTTGGGATGGCCGGTTTCGGATCCCAATAGGGCGGAAGTCCAGAGGTGGTCTCCCCTGCCACTTGGGCATGAGGGTAATTCCCCGGACACGCCCCTGGGCTGGTCATTTCAGTCACTCCTCATGCCAAGACCCCTTAAGGGGTCCCCACACTCAGGAAATGGGCACACAGGCCGTTTTCCTGACAGCCCCATGCTGACACAGCCAAGTTGGGACCAAGAAAACAAATATACAAAGCCGCTTGCAACCATTGTAAAAATTACCTATCTAAAGGGCTGGGAGGGCAGGCCAAGCTGTCCCCCAGCTAAAGATGGCAATCTGAGGTGGTGTGGTGTCACCCGCCCCCCGGCCACCAAGCCTTCTCATGGGGTCAGCATCGCATCTGGTGCATTCCTGCTTCCCGCGCTTGACTCAGACCCATTCCTTCTGCCTGGCAAAGGAGGAGAGGGGGAATCCATGGCTGCTTTCTGCTTTCCTCTTCCCTGCGGTGCTGCAAACAGCTTTCCACATGGTTCCGGGAACTGGCTTCTGTTAAGGCAGTTCAAGTTTGCATTAAGTGGGTTTTTTTAAAAAAAATTGAATTTGGGTAAAGAATGGAACAACTCTAACTCCAGTTCACATACATGTACTTTGGACTGGTCTTAGAAGGGAGCAAAAATCAATAGCAAAAACTAAATAGGAAGGCTATTTTGTATGTTTAGTCGAGATTATAGCACAGGGGCTGCCTTGCCGTATCTTAATAGGTTGAATTCATTTATTTATTTATTAGATTTATACCCCGCCCTTCCACACAGGCTCAGGGCGGCGAACAAGAGGCAGCACAATTCATTATCAAAGGATAGACACAAAAATACCAAAACTCAAAATGTCCTCTCTGTGTTCTAACCAGAGTGCACTTTTCAGCTTCATTTCATGGCTTCAACATCAAGAGTTGACTTTCGTGTGTGAATGAGCCCTCGTAGATCTAACTAATCCTCAGACACAGAGCTATTAATCCCAGAAGTTTATTCCACACCATATTAAATCCAACACTTGGCTGAAAATTCTTCAGCCAATTTACCAGTTGTCTTCAAGCTTCAGTTTTATTTTCATATTGGCCATAGGCTAAAAGAGAATAACATGACTAATGGTTGTAATTTTAAAGATTACGTTGAAAGTATACATGCTTGAACCATACTTCATATGGCTTCATGCTGAGACTGATATCCCACAGGGATTCCATTTCCCACACACAGAGTTTATTTTCCTTTATATCCAACTCTCGATCCACATAAATAAATTGGAATTGGAATTGGCTACAGGTGAACAAGAAGCATTGTTCTCTTCCCTTTTTTATTATTACCAAAGCTCTTGCTCTAATTATTACTCTAATATATTACTAAGGTGCTCTAATTCTTTTGATTCATAGTGGAATTCACTGAATAATCTTACCATTCTTGTTGAAACTCTTGTTCTCTTCCTTAATGTTCCCTGAATGTTTATCTCTACTAGAAACCTCCAAATCAGCCCAGTACTTGTTTCAAGATTTATCAGGTTGACCCACTTAACGATCCTATTTTCACTAGATTTCTCAAAAGGATATCCAGAACCAGAAGACATCATCCCACTGTTGCCCCCCAAACACCAATAATCCAGAACATCACTGCCCCAGGCATAGTATTCCATCTATACCTTGTGGCTCATAGCCACTGTTGGACCTCTGCTCCATATGTTTATCCAGTCCCCTCTTGAAGCTGTCTATGCTCGTCGCTGCCACCAGCTCCTGCAGAAGAGGAGTTTTATTTCCATAGATCCAAGACTTATATGGTCCAGGACCCTGCCATTGCTTATGCGTGGAACAAAGTGCTGAAGAATTCTATTGGGAACCATAATATAAGATGTACCTCTATGTGTCTTTTCTCCCATCCCCAGAATCTCACATGGAAACAAACAAACATACTCAATCCATTTGATAGATGCCAATGTCTTTGGCCATGATTTATGCATTTTTGGTTTAAGTCTTCATTGTCATTGCCAGTTTGGTGTAGTGGTTAATGTGTGGACTCAAATCTGGGAGAACCGGGTTTGATTCCCTACTCCTCCACTTGCACCTGCTGGATGACCTTGGGCAAGCCATAGTTCTGGCACAGCTGTTCTTGAAAAAGAACAGTTTCTGTCAGAGCTCTCTCAGCCCCACCTACCTCACAGGGAGTCTATTGTGGGGAGGGGAAGGGAAAGGAGTTTGTAAGCCACTTTGAGACTCCTTTGGGTAGCGAAGGGTGGGGTATAAATCCAACCCTCCTCCTCCTCCTCCTCCTCCTCCTCCTCTTCTTCTTCTTCTTCTTCTTCTTCTTCTTCTTCTTCTTCTTCTTCTTCTTCTTCTTCTTCTTCTTCTTCTTCTTCTTCTTCTTCTTCTTTCAGTTGAACACTGGTTCATATGGTTCTGTGGCATACTGGCCATTGCTGATGGAGATGAAAGCATTTGTGGGGTAGAGAATGAGCTTTGGGTTGGAGTTCACTCCACTTGTAATTCTCCAAATGCTCACATTTATCTTGAGGGTTGATGCCATTCAGGAATATCTGCATGAAAGGAAGCTGTTTAGGATTAGTCTAGTCTCACATAATAGCCTGGAGTTTCATTCAGTATTTAATCTAATCGCCACAATATTACCAAGGTGTTTGCTTGTACTCAACAGAATAAAACGATTTTCTTCCTCAAAAAGATTTGATTTTTCTGAATACATGCCAGCCATGCAAGATACATATCAGCCTTTTTAATGATGTCCTCTTGTGACCCAGAATGATCACTATCAGAAGGAAGTGTTAATGAGTAATTTACAGTTCAAAGAATGCCAAAATGGTACAGAACTGACTCTCAGCCTGCTCATGAATTCCTGTAGGCATCTTTTTTCAAATGGTTTGCATGTCCTCCATGTTTTACTATCCAGTGTTCCATGATGGAGGCCTGCTGGGTGGGATGGACCTCTCTTGGAGAGTTGTTGCATGCTATTTTGGATTCCCTCAATCATCCTTGAATTTTCTTTCCGAAGTGTCAAGTTTCCCTCCACGTTTCCTTTTAGATGAAATTCCATGCCTTCTAATCCCAAAAATTGCATGGCAAAGGTGCCCTATTGTATAGTTGTTTTCTCACCAATCCTGGACTACAAATAAGACATTCAGTTCTTGTAAATGACACATGTGGTGTGTGCCCATCCCTAGTGTTTTACTAGATTAGCTGTTCTGTTTCTTTGTTTTGTTTCCTGGACCAGGAATTAGTAAAGATTTGGCCCTAGAATGAAATTTCAAGAGTGGATAAACATCCGATATATTGCTCTAAATCTGATCAATGAATTTCAGCCTGCAAAATTTGATGTGGAGGGACAAGTCACACAAGGATGCCCGCTTTTACCGCTTCTCTTCAGTTTATGTATTGAAGTTCTTGCCAAGAATATTAAGACAAATTACAGGGATTAGACATCAGAGCACAGAGACAAATCTCTTGATCTATACTGATGATGTACTTTTTTGGCATTCCCTCCCCATTGCAATAACTATTAGATTAGAGGCTTTCTTGGTGTTGTTCAGAATCCCACTGCACTTCAGCTGAATTTCAGGACACAAATTCAGCTCAGACACATAAATCATTTTCATTGTTAATATCCAGTAAACTGATAAATTATAAATAACTAAATTCACAGGATTGAAATGAAAATCCCAGAATGTTTGTTACTTAGGGGTGGGTGGGTTTGTTTTTTTGGAGAATGTTGGAGATTTGGTCAGTTTACATTCCAATCCCAAAGAAGGGCAATGCCAAGGAAAGTTCAAACTATCGCACGATTGCACTCATTTCATATGCAAGCAAGGTCTTGCTCAAGATCCTCCAATTGAGGCTTCAGCAGTACATGGATAGAGAACTGCCAGAAGTACAAGCTAGGTTTCAAAGATGTAAAGGAACTAGAGATCAAATTACCAACATTCACTGGATTATGGAGAAAGCAAGAGAGTACCAGAAAAAGATCTACTTCTGCTCATTGACTACACTAAAACCTTTGATTTTGTGGATCACAATCTTCTTCTTCTTTCTTCTTTTTCTTCTTCTTTTTCTTGAGATGGGAGTACCAGACCACTTCACATGTCTCCTGAGAAACCTGTATAAGGGTCAAGAAGTGACAGTTAGAACTGGATATGGAACAACTGATTGGTTTAGAATAGGAAAAGGAGTATGACAAGGATGTATAATGTCACGCTGCTTATTTCATTTATATGTAGAGTACATCATGTGAAATGCCGGTCTGGGATTAAGATTTTTGAGAAAAACATCAACAACCTCAGATATGCAGATGACACCACTCTAATGGCAGAAAGTGAAGAGGATCTAAAGAACCTCTTGCCAAGAGTGAAAGAGGAAAAATTGGCTTGAAATTCAACATCAAAAAACCTAAGATCATGGCATCTGGCCCCATCATTCCTTAGCAAATAGAAGGGGAAGTTATGGAAGCAGTGACAGACTTCACATTCCTGGGATCCAAGATCAGATGGTGGCTGCAGCCATGAAATTAAAAGACACCTACTCCTTGGGAGGAAAGCAATGGCAAACCTAGACAGCATAATAAAAAGTAGAGACATCACCCTGCCAACAAAAACCCGTGTGGTCAAAGCAATGGTATTCTCAGTAGTACTTTATGGCTGTGAGAGTTAGACCATAAGGAAGGCTGAGCACTGAAGAACAGATGCTTTTAAATTATGGTGCTGGAGAAGACTCTTGAGAGTCCCTTGGACTGCAAGGAGATTGAATCAGTCAATTCTAAAAGAAATCAACCCTGACTGTTTCCTGGATGGCCAGCTACTGAAACTGAAGCTCATATCCTTTGGCCACCCAATGAGAAGGGAGTGCTCACTGGAGAAGAAGACCCTGATGCTGGGAAAGATTGAAGGTCAAAGAAGAAGGGGACGGCAAAGGATGAGATGGTCAGACACTGTTATTGATGCAATGAACATGAAGTTGAGCAAACTCTGGAGGATGATGGAGGACAGGAGGGCCTGGCATGATGTGGTCCATGAGGTCGCGAAGAGTCGGACTCAACTGGGTGGCTGAACAACAACAACAACAACAAAGCATAACAACAATAATATGGAATGCAGAACCAGATTTTAAAAGCCAGTTAAACTAAATTTATTTTGTTGAGGCTGAATAACAGTCTTGAAAATATTGCCAAATGTTTTGTTGCATTTTTAGGGGCAGTTCACTATTGTCCCCCAATAATTTATTACTTAAGATTCAGAAAATTGTTGTTCAGGGTTTGTTTGTTTGTTTGTTTGTTTGTTTTTGGAAATACAATAAAAAGAAAATAAAATAAAAACTAGAATTCAAAGAGGAGTAAAACAAGCCCCAAGAAAGAAGTGTGTTCTCTTACCACCTTATACAGAAAAAAAATATATCAAGCTTCTAAACTAATGAATATTTCGTACTGGTATAAACAGAACCTTGTATTTTTGCCCACTTGGTGATGGACTGGATGGGCTATTGGCCTGATCCAACATTGGCTTCTCTTATGTTCTTATGAGAAGTGGGAAAGAATGCAAATAGACATGACAGTGCTTCAGATAACATGGCAGCAGTCTCCGGAAACAGATTATTTAGGAGAGGATCAAAACCCAAATCCAAATAAGACTGCACTGATGACTACAAGGAACAGATTTGAAAAGCGGTTGACACCCAGTGTTTTTCTATAAATGACTCTTATTTTTAATAAGCAATTTGGATATGCTAAGTTATCAGGTAATCTTGCAAGCTGGATAGAGGGTGGTTTAAGGTGACCTTAAAAGAAGGTGTAATGGGAGCAGGTCAAGCAACTTTGGACAAAAATTCACTTTTAGCAAATTTTAAAAACTAAAAGTCTGCACAATGTTATTTTAATCCTCTGAACATGTTTGCACATATAATGGTGCACTTTAGGGCATCAAATGTTGTTGTTTGGATGTTATGAGATCTTCATGGAGTTAGAGTACACAGAACATGTCTATGAGGTGAAATGAAAATCTGTTTATTCAGAAGAAATTGCAAATACAAGTAGGAACAAAATCTATAAATATATAGTGAGTACTTCGGTTAATGTCTACATAATAGTAAACGATCTGAAATGCCTCTGTAGATGGTATTACATTAAAGACGTATATCAACATTGGTGTTTCATACAGGTGAAACATTCTGTCATCCATACACCAAGGAGCTACTCAGCTGTGATGCACATTTGTCTAAGGAAATGGTTATTGAAATTTTCTTCCTTTTCGGAATCAGCAAAGTTGAGAGTTTTGCTGAGTACTCTGTGCCATAATTGTATAATAGATGTGGCACATTTCTGTTATGCTGTCTTTTAAAATGTCTAAAATGCTTTAAAAGTCTAAGTTAATTTTTATGGTGTATGGCCTACAGGCTTTTAAACCTGATAAACTGAACTGAACTGAAAAACTGACTGAACAGCTATAGTTTATTGAGTGAGCTAGTGAAGAGGAAAGTCGGTATGTAGTCTAGCATTGATGCTGTTTGGATAAATGGGAAAAGACTGGGGAAATATGGTCATTTCCAGAAGATCATTGATTGCAAAATATTTGAAATAATAACACCACAACAGAATTATAATTAAGGAAATGTTGGTAAAGTACGATCAAGGGCAAAATTTACGAATCCTCTTATCGTTTATCAGAATAAATCAAAACCAGAAGAAGACTTAAAAGTCTGAGAAATTTATAGTTTGTTTATATGTCTCACATTGTTATTTAAAAAGTGTCTCTGGGTTAGGCATATATATAGCCATATTTACAACAACTCACCTTTTATCTGATTGGGCCAGCCTTTCAAGGAGATCTCCTAGAAATCACCATGTTCCTCCCACCCCATAGCCAGTCAGGTCATTTGCGTACGTAGCCTGATTGGCCTTTGCCTCTAACATTCTAAACAGTTTGCTGTTGCTGTTGGGAGTCACTGAATGTGCCCTGAGGTAAAATACATATCCCAATCTTCCCTTAAATGGTCACTGGAGTTGCCAGTCTCCCTGTGGGGCCTGGAGATCTCCCACAAATCACCGTGATCCCCAGTCACAGCATATCATATCCCCTACAGAAAATCCCTCAGCTATTACAACTGAGCTCCAGGTGACCAAGATCAGTTCTCCCAGAGAAAATGGCTGCTTTGGGCAGTGGACTCTATGACATTATACCCTGCTGAAGTCCCTCCCCACCCCAAACCCTGCCCTCTCCAGGCTCTACCCCTCAGATCTACAGGTATTTCCCCAGAGCTGGCAACCCTGTAAATGGCTACAGAATCACTTTCCAGAATCTTGGAACCCAGAAGACATGACATGGGACGAAGTATTTTTCTACCTTCGCTGCCACTGCATAGCCTCAGATCAACATGTCAGGGGTGGAGGGAACCATACCTGTTGCCATGTGGCTCTCCTCCCATTCTACCCACTTGGGGCAGCAAAATGACATGCGGCAGCAAAATGACTAAGCAGAAGGGAATAAACATGGCTCCCCTTCCTCTATTTTCTCCTTCTCTCTACCACCCCACCAGTCACAGCCAGAACACTCACCTGAAGTGTCTTTCTAGAGCTCATTATCATTCTTCCCACCATGGGCCTTACTCCTAGTTCAGATATAAACTATTACTAAACAGAAATCATTTTGGTAGACTTTGCTAGACTTCAGAAACTATTGTATGACTCGATTGTAATAGTGCAAGGTAATATAATCGCACCTCGTGCAGCTACTTATCAGTTCTTGGACACAATTCAAGATTCCAGTGCTCTCGTTTAAAGTCCTAAAGAGTTTTCTGGTCAGGATGCTTGAATGACCCCCTTCTTCCACATTGCCCAACCCACTGTTCTTCCCTAGAACTGTGGTAAAAAGGAAAAGCTGAAGAGAAAACCTGAGAGGATTGTATTCTATTGTAATGTTTGTTGCATGTATTTTCTTCTTTTTTAAGGCACTGAATTGCATTCTACCTTTTAAATCAGGCCTATAACTACGATGGGGCATCTTGGGGCCCGGCCCCCTGACTTACTGCTAAAGCCCCCCTGATTTCCCATCCAGCCCAGGAATCTTTATTTGTCCAGGATTCGAACTGGACTTTTGTAACATTATGACAGCTTAACCTGGCCAGTTACTTTCCTGCTGAGGCATTTGAGGGATACTTTTATGGCCTGTTTTTATGGAGCTGGTGGTTTAATGCTGCTGATTTCATTAGTCAACTGATGCTTTTTTAAGATTTATATCAAAGGGCTTTATTACATGAGACAGATTTAACTGGTAGTTTTAAATCCTATGGATGGATCCAGATTAAACTTTCCATTAATGGAAGATGCTTCCGTCAGTGGAACAAAATTTTCTGCCACAGTAGCCTACTCTTCCACTGTAGCCCACTGATCTTCCTTCCTCCTCCCTCCCCCCTACCCCTCTCCCCTCCCTCCCTTCCTATCTTCTTCCTTCCTCCCTCCTCTCTCTCTCTCACTTTCTTCCTCCCTTCCTCCCTCTGTCCCTCCCTCCCTTCTTCCTTCCCTCCCTTCCCCCTCCCTCCTTTCCTTCCATTTCTATGCCACCTCTTCAGAGTCCTGCTTTACAGGTAAAACACAATATATATTTAAAAAGTATAAATGGTGCTCCTTGGGGGACACAGAAACGTTTTTGGGAGCTCGGTGGAATCTGGTGGGAACCGGGAGGCAAATATTGATCTTCTGTTTTCTGTCTCAAGAGGATCCCCGACAGGTAGAGTGCAAATGAGTGGACAAGCAGATCTCTAACACAAGGCACCGCATGGACCACACACACACTTATTTATTTATTTATTTTGTTAGACTTTTAGCCCCCTCTCCCCTGCACAGTGGGCTCAGGGTGGGTTACGGCATTCATAGGACATAAAGGTAAAGGTAAAGGTTCCCTTGCTCGAAAGCCAGTCGAATCCGACTCTAGGGTTGCGGTGTTCATCTCCGTTTCAAAGCTGAAGAGCCAGCACTGTCCAAAGATGTTTCCGTGGTCATGTGGCCGGCATGACTAAACACCAAGGTGCACGGAATGCTGTTACCTTCCCACCAAAGTGGTACCTATTTATCTACTGGCAATTTCTTGCTTTCGAACTGCTAGATTGGCAGGAGCTGGAACTAGAGACGGGAACTCACTCCATCTTGCGGCACCCAGGTCTTGAACTGCTGAACTACTGACCTTCCATAGCCTGCAGTTCAGCATCTTAACCACTTGAGCCACCGCAGCTCCTGATCATAGGACATACAAAGATGTAAAATAGAATATAATTCATAAAAAACAATTACAATACAATATCAATTCATGCAATATCAATACATTAGAACCCTCAGGGGGTGCCGGCTAAGCAATTTAATGAATTGGATGAAATTCCAGATTATGTGTTGCTGCAGATTGCGATAGAACAAGGGAAGTGGGTGGGCGAGGAAGCAGCTATGGTGGACTATAAATGCTGCTAGGGCAGAGCTAAACAGAGCAAAGCAAGGGAGGCCATTGCAGTGTTCTAGCTAGAACTGATGTCAACATGATAATGTACTGTCTCCAATGCTCCACCCCCCAAACTCTCCTGGGGGCTGCAGGCATGCGTCTGGCAACCCTTCATCATCACCCTGGAGACCTTGGCCCATTCTCCATCTAGCATTTGCTCCACTGTTTTACCAAACCCACACCAGAACAGAAAAAAGATGCAGCTCAAAGCCACATTCAAATACCCCGGACCAATGCCATACTGACTGTAGAGTCAGCCCTGAGCAGCCAAAAAATGGCCATACGTCTACGCAGACCATAACATAAAACCGAAAAAGCAAAGGAAATTCACAAATGCAAACATCCATCCCAGTCCTTCGGATTCTTTACTTTAACAACTGGGCCTCCCGCTCAGGTGCTTGCCAGTACAGGCTGTCTAAAGTGTCCACTTTATGGCCATCACAAAAGGGGTGGCAGACAAGGGTCAGGTCCTCCTATTGTCCTTCTCTCTGATGATGGAGAGGAAGAGGATAGGGCGAGATGTCTGAACCAAGGAAAACTCAAGTTCAGGCCACTGCTCCTGGGGCAACCCTGGGCTAGTTATTCATTCTCAGTCTAACTTACTCCGCAGGGTTCTTCTGAGAAAAAACTGGGAGAGGGCAACCCCACTGTACTTTGGGCTCCCCTGGCGGAAGAGCTCGAAGAGCAGCTCCTTGGTGACTTGCAGGTTCAGGTTGTCCTCGGCCACCATGGTGCCCATCACCTCCCCAGCCGGCCGTCTCATGGCGCAAAGGAAGTCAAAGTGGCATGGAGCATGGAGGCTACCACGAAAATCCAACAATCAAAGAACGTGAAAGTGGCATGCAATGCAGAGGGGAATTTCTGTTCCAGCATGGGCTTGGTAAAACAGCAGAGTGAATGCAAGATGGAGATTGGGCCCTTACCAGGAAAGGAAGAGGAGAATTGCAAGCTTTGAGTGCTAGTCCCTGAGTTTCAGACCATTTCCCCTGGTGAACGAGGGCCCCAATTTATGCTCCAAAGGACACCACTGCCAAGAGAGCTTGTCATCAGAAATGTCTCGCCTTGACAAAGTTTAAAGACTTGGCCTATGCAGCTTTCAGTGTCACCACAGACGCCCTGACAGTGAGGGAAGAGGAAGCCAAATGTTGCCTTGATCCCATGCCAGCTGGCATTCTCCCTCCCTTCTGTTCCTCCTGCTTTCAGCTATCCTTTCCATTATGCCCAGACAGGGAAGAAATCCCCCGTCCCTTGGAAGCTGATGCCAGCAGGACCCTCAACTAATTTTAAGCTTGGCAACCTATTTCTGGAGAGGTTTTTCTACCCATGCCTGCCACACCTGAAAATAAACAACAGGCAAAGCAGAAAATGGATGGTGTCTGTAGCAGAAAACATAAGAACAAAATCGTCTCACGAAATACATTAGAACTATCCATCCTTCTATCTGTCTATCTGTCTATCTGTCTGTCTGTCTATCCATCTATCTATCTATCCATCCATCCATCCATCCATCCACCCGTCCACCCGTCCACCCGTCCACCCGTCCACCCGTCCACCCATCCACCCATCCACCCATCCACCCATCCATCCATCCATCCATCCATCCATCCATCCATCCATCCATCCATCCACCCACCCACCCACCCACCTATCTATCTATCTATCTATCTATCTATCTATCTATCTATCTATCTATCTATCTATCTATCTATCTATCTATCTATCTATCTATCATCTATCTATCTATCATCTATCTATCTATCTATCTATCTATCTATCTATCTATCTATCTATCTATCTATCTATCTATCTATCTATCTATCTATCATCTATCATCTATCTATCATCTATCTATCTGGCTATCTGGCTATCTAATATCCAGCCAGTACCTTCATGCTCAATCTGCTTTCATTTCAGAAACAATAAAGCCAAATTCTGTTTTTGCTCTCACATCCTGTTGTTAAAAGGGGAGGGCATTGAAAGAATGGCAGCAGTGGGGCCTTTGACTGGTGGCATGATGAGAAGGATGATGTGGGGGGGAGTGAAATATAAATATGAGATTGCTCTCCTGAAGCCTCCTACCTGTTAAGGTCAATATCAAGGGGAAAAGAAATCCTCTGGAGAATTTTCGGCTGTGACCGAATTTTCAACGATTTACTTTGGTCACCATCCAGGTAGAGTTCAAGGCTGCGTTACTAACAATACTTACCAACAATTTAGATTCTGCTCCTTTCTGTGTAATTGATATGATGTAGACACCTGCTCAGGTCCCTGGTATTCATGCTATGAAATCCAACAAGGTTCCATCTTGATCCTGAGGCTCTTGAACATCTACTGGAAGAGGTCTTCATTTCTGGGCCTCACATATAAGACCTCACATATGACCCTGGGAACTGGATGGCAGAGGGAGCAAACTGTCCACTGCCTATATGGCCCTGACTATCCTATGACTGTCTTTTTTAGTCAACCCCCCCACTGCTTGCTTTCAGTTCCAGGGACACAGTACCTGCATTTGGGGACTTCCTCCAGACTGGTGTGGGTGGGTGAGTAGTCTTCCTAAAGCCCCACATGTAAAAAAGGTTTGCTCTCGTGAAACTTCCAAATGGACGATGAGTTCAAGTTGGGACAAAAGTTGGTGTCATCTCTAATGTGCATAACATTCCCAGCAGGTTTTTTTTTTTTTTCATCTTCTTTTGCAAGCTGATGACAGCTGAATTCTGTGCCTGACTCACCGTACTTATTAAAGTAATTTGAGTCAAATATCCTGCACATTAATTTGTTCAGTAGGTAATTAAAAATCCAGGCCTAGAGGAGTATATTTTAACCACCAGGGACGCTGTCAGAGTTGTATAAAAGCCCAGAGTATCCTGAAATTTTTCAACAACTTCCCTTGACTCTCCATCTCTGCAGTTCTCCTTCTTCAAGAAGCAGGTAAGTTCTCCCATGTTGGGACAAACATTTATTTTACAAATTCTCTACAGGTATTGCCTCCAACAGGAAAGCTTTCTAAATTCCCCTGTTCCTAATATCCTCCTGGGATTTGGTTTTCCAGATATTTGTTTCTCCATCTTTTGTTTCTCCATGCTCTTATGAACTTTGTACATAGAGAGGCTGTTCGCAAGCCCCATCATTCTGCACCAGTTATCTGCAGATAATTTCCAGAACAGAGGACCAATCAGTGATGTGTGGGTAGTTTGCATGGTTCCTTCATCGTAACATGCTTCAGCGTACTTTGCCAATCCAATTTATGCTCAGACACTTAATGTCCACTAACCCTGCCAACGCTAGTTAGTGTCTTACCAAGCCTGTAGCACCAGGCCTATGTCGATAACTGCAACCTCATCAAAACAATGTGAAGCAGGCCAAAACAATAGATGGCGGTTCTTCTCTATCCCTACTGGAGAAGAAGCACAAAACTTCCTTTTCCTCCCCAAAGTAAATACCATATAATTTTTAAAAAGAGAGGCTAGGGTAGAAAGATCTGTGACAAAATCATGCTTGGGGCAGTGGAACGTCTCAAAATGATTTCTCCTTAACAATGCCCACTGGCTGTGCAGTATTATATTACCTCCACCTGTTGGGTCTGTTGCTCCATCTATCACAGTGGGTGGGTGGCAAAAGCAACCCCCCATATTAATGTGAATGGATTCTTATATTTATATTATACTATACTATACTATACTATACTATACTATACTATACTATACTATACTATACTATACTATACTACACTATACTATATTAATATTAATATTTCTGCAGCTCATAAAAATAATATCAATCTAAGAGAGTGACTAATTATTCTTGGGGAAATAAAGAAAAGTGGAAGCATTTCACACACAGAGAAAATTGACCTGTTGGGCATGAGGACTTAGTGTTTAATTTTAGGCCCTCTCTCTTTTAAGGAGTTAAAAACAGCAAGTGTCACCCCACCCAGCCCCGGCATTGCTTATCCTTTTTTTTTTTTAAAGACAATTTATTAACAGGATATAATAGCATGTTCCATATTCAACAACCAATTCTTAGCATATCCTTTTCTAAAAAAAATTATCCCCCCTCCCCTGGCTTCCAACGATGCTCCATCCCCATTAACATTTCCGGCATTGCTTATCCTCATCATGTCACTGTGAGTTAGTTCAGTCTAAGTAACAGTGACTGGACCAATCTAATAGTATGTCTGGTGGCTGAACAAGTATAAGAACAGGGAGTTGGAACATCAACTACTATGCCACATACTTATCACCGTCGGTTAATTATGCACTCTCATTTCCCATTGTTTTCTATGCCTTGCCTTTATCTCTTTCCTTCATATTAAATTTCAGATCCACCTCCTTCAAAAAATGTCTGCCGACTGCGGACCACAGTTTGCTGTCCCATCTGTTGCCTCCACCCCAAGAGTCGGCTTTGGATCTGCAGGGCTCGGCTTCGGAGCTCTTGGCTGTGGATATGGAGGTCTTGGCTCTGGATATGGAGGCCTTGGCTTTGCACATGGAGGTCTTGGCCTTGCACATGGAGGCCTAGGTTATGGTCTTGGCTATGGCTATGTCCCTGCTGTGGCTGAAACTTCTGGAAGTCTCGGCACCCTGGCTGGAGTCAACCCTTCCTGCATCAACCAGATCCCACCTGCAGAAGTCGTGGTCCAGCCACCCCCCACTGTCTTGACCATCCCAGGACCCATCCTGTCTGCTACTGGAGAACCAGTTACTGTGGGAGGCAATGCTCCATGTGCCATTAGTGGCACTGGGGTGGCAGGAGCAGGCTTCTATGGGGGGCAAGGAGGCCTTTACGGAGTTTCCGGTTTAGGCCTGAGGGGGGGTTCATTCCTTGGAAGAAGGGCTCTACTGGGACGTTGTGGCAGCATCTGTTGATTCCCCTATTGAACCTGAGGAGAATCTATGCACGATCCCAGTAACAATCAGGAATTGGAAGATGAGCCCCATCGATGAGTTTGAAAAGCTAAGCTTACAGAGACATCAGTGAACTCGAGAGCTTTTGCATAACCGTTGGGGGTCCATCGCTTTCTCTTATTTTCACTTTGTTTTCCGAACTCTGCAAGACCAAGAACAAATTCTCTTTGGTTTATATTCTTTGTCTGTTCACCTCCTCATTCGTCTGTAATTTTTTTTTTCTTGACTGCTCTTCCAATTTTATTAAAGGTCTTTCTGCATCCTAGCATTTTGTGTCTTGGTTTAGCTTCTCAAAGCGCCAATTACGATGTATGCAGCATCGTTTCCACCTTTTGGGGATCCCTAAGGCAATGGCCTTGCACAAACCAGAAGTATTGTCAAGGGGCGGAAGTGGAGGCAAAGCCAAGTGAGGGGTGGCTTGGGTGTCCTTTGCATCACCACATGGGATGTTAAGAATATTTTTTAAAAGATCCCTGCTGGATCAGACCAGTGATCCATCTTGCCCAGTATCCCATTCCACACAGTGGCCAATCAGTTCCTCTGCCCATCAGCTTTATTAGATACCCTGATGTTCTAGTACACTGTGAGAGGAAGAAAAAAGTGCTCTTTGTTGACAGTTTCCAACTCATGCATTGTTTTATGTGGCTTGCTCTCTTTGAAGAAGAAGAAGAAGAGATTGGATTTATAACCTGCCCTTCACTACCCAAAGGAGTCTCAGAGCAGCTTACAAACTCCTTTCCCTTCCCCTCCCCACAACAGACACCCTGTGAGGTAGGTGGGGCTGAGAGAGCTCTGACAGAAACTGCTCTTTTTCAAGAACAGCTGTGCCAGAACTATGGCTTGCCCAAGGTCATCCAGCAGGTGCAAGTGGAGGAGTGGGGGAATCAAACCCAGTTCTCCCAGATTAGAGTCCGTGCATTTACCCACTACACCAAACTGGCTTTGATGTTGAGCCCAAACTTTTCTTAGAAAGTAGAGAAGAGAGAAGAGAAATTGGATTTATACCTTGCTCTTCACTACCTTAAAGAGACTCAGAGTGGCATACGATCTCCTTTCCCTTCTCCTTCCCACAACAGACACACATGCATCGTTTTATGTTCTGTGGCTTGCTCTCTTTGAAGAAGAAGAGGAGACTGGATTTATACCCTACCCTTCACTACCCAAAGGAGTCTCAGAGCAGTTTACAAACTCCTTTCCCTTCCCCTCCCCACAACAGACACCCTGTGAGGTAGGTGGGCCTGAGAGAGCTCTGTTGAGAACAGCTCTTGAGAGAACAGCTCTGGGAGAACTATGACTGACCCAAGGTCACACCAGCAGCTGCATGTGGAGGAGTGGGGAATCAAACCTAGTTCTCCCAGATTAGAGTCTACACTCCTAACCTCTACACCAAACTGGCTCTCACACAGTCCATAAACTTTTCTCGATATTTTGCTTGGAAAGAATTATTGAGCTGGAGCTAAAACTAGGGCATCTTACTCAGCTCTGTCATTCTGCATTTTTTAAAAAAATAAAAGTTATTTCAGACATTTTGTTGTTGTTGTTTTCCTATCCAGATTAGGATCCCCAGGTAGGAGAAAAGGCAAATAATTGAAACATGTTTTAATATGCATGTATACAACACAAAACCATTCAGCAAAACACATGCACACACAGAAACAGTAAAGCTAGTCAATGAGGAATACTGAGGAAATGCAAAAAAAGAAAAGAACAATTTTCACATTCTGGTGAAAATAATGATAAAGGGGGTAAATGAATCTCCCCAGGAGCCTGCAGTGTGATGTGACTGCGAAGAAAGCTAATGCAGTCTTAGGATGCATTAACAGAAGCATTGTGTCCAGATCACAGGAGGTGGTAGTTCCGCTCTATTCTGCTGTGGTCAGGCCTCACCTGGAGTACTTTGTCCAGTTTTGGGCACCACACTTTAGGAAAGATGTTGGCAAGCTCAAGTGTGTCCAGAAGAGGGCAACCAGGATGGTGAGAGGGTTGGAATCCAAGTCTTATGAGGAAAGGCTGAAAGAGCTGGGTATGTTTGGCCTGGGAAAGAGAAGGTTTAGAGGGGACATGATTTCAGTCTTCAAATATTGGAAGGGTTGTCATGTAGAAGATGGAGCAGATCTATTCTCTCTCACTCCAGATTGCAAGACTAGATCTAATGGGTGGAAATTAGAAGGGAGTTGATACCAGCTAAATATCAGGAGAAACTTCCTAACTGTAAGAGTGGTTGAGCAGTGGAACAGACTGCCATTGGAGGTGGTAGATGCTTCTTCACTGGATGTTTTCAAATGGAGGCTGGATGACCATCTTTTGGGTATGATGTAGTGCTACCTTTCGGCTATGCTCCTGCAGAGTGCAGGGGGTTGGACTAGATGACCTGCAAGGTCCCTTCCAACTCTAACATTCTATGATTCTATGGAGGAAAATCTATAATGTTGATGCCACAACTGAGAAGCCAGCTTGAATCTTAGATGGAGGAGGAGGTGTTATCCAAAGAGGTAGATCTCCTATTTAGTTGGGCGATTTAGCTTCAAGGAGACAGAGCAAGAGGGGGAACTAGGATTCTCCATCTACATATACAGGGATTTTTCCCTTAAGAGAACTCTCAAAATAAACCAGGCAGATATTCAACTGGAAAGGATTTTATTTAAAAGAATAAACTAAAAATGCGAACAATAAATACACAAGCCCAAATAAAACCAACTGTGTATGTAAGCACTAATAAATTATAACGATGTTCAAATAATAAAGGAACAATTAACATTTACGTGTGTGGGTTTTTTTTTTCCTTTCAACAAATATGTATTTCATTTGAGCATAAATTCATATTTCATAAATTCCGTTTCATTAGCGAAGTCTCTGGATTGTGATCTTCATTTCGGAAGTCTTCCTGAATATCAAAATATCATCAGTTTCAGAATATGTAAAATTGTAAGACAGCTTCTCTGTTCGGTCCAAATCTTTATTAGATTACAGTAATTTCATCTAGAGTGTCAGAAGACAGACCACAAGTAACACATTCAGTCTTTATGCTGCTAATCTGGTATTGCCCCATTAGCAACATACACGTGTAGCTATGAACTTCCTTGGTCTCCCACAGCAAAAGAAGATAACATGCAATAAATATTGCAATAGAATATGACCCTCTCAAGTCCTCTCTTCAGCTTTCCCTTCTAGTGCTCTCTCATGGATTGCTGCCTTGACATGGCAAGAGGGCTTGCGTGGTTCGATGAGGCTGTGGGCTATGCTATGGAAGGCCACCCAGGATGGACAGATCACAGCGGAGAACTCAGACAAAATGTGATCCACTGAAGAAGGAAATGGCAACCCACAGAGACTGACCAAGAGAGAGATCTTGGAGTCGTAGTAGATAACTCAATGAAAATGTCTAGACAGTGTGTAAATGCAATAAAGAAGGCCAATGCTATGCTGGGGATTATTAGGAAGGGAATTGAAAACAAATCAGCCAATATCATAATGCCCCTGTATAAATCATTGGTGCAACCTTATTTGGAATACTGTGTACACTTCTGGTCACCACACCTCAAAAAGGATATTATAGCATTGGAAAAAGTGCCGAGAAGGGTGACTAGAATGATAAAAGGGTTGGAACACTTTCCCTATGAAGAAAGGTTAAAACGCTTGGGGCTCTTCAGCTTGGAGAAACGACGGCTGAGGGGTGACATGATTGAGGTTTATAAGATTATGAATGGGATTGAGCAGGTTGAGAAAGAAGTACTTTTCTCCTTTTCTCACAATACAAGAACTCATGGGCACTCCATGAAAATGCTGAGCAGTCGGGTTAGAACAGATAAAAGGAAGTACTTCTTCACCCAAAGGGTGATTAACACATGGAATTCACTGCCACAGGAGGTGGTGGAAACTACAAGCATGGACAGTTTCAAGAGGGAATTAGACATATGGAACAGAAGTCCATCAGTGGCTATTAGCCACAAGCTATAGATAGGAACTCTCAGTCTGGGGCAGGTGATGGACTTTATTCTTGGTGCTAGGGGGGCAGCAGTGGGAGGGCTTCTAGCATCCTGGCCCCACTGCTGGACCTCCTGATGGCACCTGGTATTTTTGGCCACTGTGTGACTGAGTGTTGGACTAAATGGGCCATTGGCCTGATTCAACATTGGCTTCCCTTATGTTCTTCTTAAGTATGGTATAAATTCAATCTCCTCCTCCTCCTCCTCCTCCTCCTCCTCCTCTTCTTCTTCTTCTTCTTCTTCTTCTTCTTCTTCTTCTTCTTCTTCTTCTTCTTCTTCTTCTTCTTCTTCTTCTTCTTCTTCTTCTTCTTCTTCTTCTTCTTCTTCTCCTTCTCCTTCTCCTTCTCCTTCTCCTTCTCCTTCTCTCCTCCTCCTCCTCCTCCTCCTCCTCCTCCTCCTTCTCCTTCTCCTCCTCAAAGGTGTATCTTCCATTTTAGCCTTACCTGCTCCCAAGGTATTATTTCACCTTCTATTAAGGTCAGCATAAACCACCCACCATCCAGCTTGCAAGATTACTGGATAATTTTGCATGTCCAAATTGCTTGTTAAGAGTAAGTGTCATTAATGGTGAAGAACTGGGTGTCAACTCCTTTTCAGATTTGTTCTGTGTTGTCATCACAGTGCTGTCTTATTTGAACTTGGGGTTTGATCTTCTAATCACTCTTTTTCCTTAGGTCACAGTGTTAGCAGTCAGACTCCTCCTCCCACAGAGGGGCAATTTATAGCTAGAGTAACCATAAACACCCTTCTTAAGATATCACCCCAAAATCATAACTGGAGGACACTGCTTGGCCCAAAATGAAACAAAATGGATGCCATTCAGGAACAAGCCTCGGCAAGTATTTTGGAAGAAGAAGAGGAGGAGGAGGGGGGATTGGATTTATAACCTACCCTTCACTACCCAAAGGAGTCTCAGAGTGGTTTACAATCTCCTTTCCCTTCCCTTCCCCACAAAAGACACCCTGTGAGGTAGGTGGGGCTGGAAGAGCTATCCCTTGAGAGAACAGCTCTGAAAGAACCTATGACTGACCCAGAGTCACACCAGCAGCTGCATATGGAGGAGCAGGGAATCAAACCCGGTCCTCCCAGATTACAGTCCACGCTCCTAACCACAACACCAAACTGGCTGGCTAATGCCCCCTCTACACCATGGAGAGATGCATAATTTTGAGACAATGGGTCTCTCAGGATCTGTTGACTCACCCTGGCCTAATCTCATCGGGTCCAACTTCACTTCCTCTGTACCCACTTGCCCTAATTAAGCAACAGTGAATCAATGCTTAATTCTATCCATCAAACCCATTAGCTTTTCCCATCTGGTACTTGCAGGGTTATCAAGGCTTTTTCACACCTTTTGTCCAGTTTAGGAAAACCCATCAAGCCATTGTTTTTCAGGAAAATATGTCAACTTACCCCAAGGTACATTTTGCACTATATCAATAGCACCTTGCCACTGGTGCAGTGTATGTGTGTGCGTGTGTGTCTTGGATCCTCTCCCACACTCCCATTATGCTGGGCTTCTTCTCTTCATGAACCCTGGCTGTTGTGCTGCTTCCATGGATATCTTTCTTTGAGACCGGTAATTATCACCCTTCCTTAAAATCGCTTCCCGCCTTTCCTCCCTGATTTCCTCTTAGCTAATTTTGTATGTTTTTCAGTGTCTCTGTGGGTGCTTTTTGCTCATTTCTATTTCTTTTAAATAAAGACCTTTCCAGTTGAACATCTGCCTGGTTTATTTAAAGGTTCTCTTAAGGGGAAAATCCCCGTAAACATTGGTAGAGAATTCCAGTTACCCCCTCTCATTCTGTCTCCTTTAAGCTAATTCCCCCAACTAATTAGGAGACCGCCTATATGGGTAACAACAAACATGTTGTTTGAGGCACTGTCAAGTCCATCTCCTCTGTTTTGCAGAACTTCTCATCCTATTTATCTCCATACCAGTATGAGATATTTGCAAGTCTAGGAGCACAGAAACATTTTTCTATAGAAGGTGATGAGAGGCCACACTTCTTTCTTGGGGCTTGCGTTATCCCTCCCTGAAAACTAGCCTTTTTATTCCCCCCCCAACTGACCACTCATAAGAACACAAAAAGAGCCCTGGTGGATCACACCAGTGGTCCATCTTGTCCAGCATCCTGTTTCACACAGTGGCCAACCAGTTCCTCTTGATGGTCAACAACAGGGGATAGAGGCTGAGACTTTCCCCTGATGTTGCCTCCTGGCTCTGGGAGTCAAAGGATCAGTAGCCATTGATAGACCTATCCTCCAGGAATCTAACCCCTTTTTAAATCTGTTTATTCCTGAGGCCATCACTACATCTGCTGGCAGTGAATTCCACATCTGAATCACTCTCTTTCCTTTTGTCCATCCTGACCACTCTCTGCACTTGACTCGGCTGACTGACTATTTCAAACTCCTTCAAGTCTGTTCCAGCAATCCTTAATCTCAGTAAAGAGCACAAGTACCCATGGATTTTATATTTTGTATTCCACAGTGGTGACTTGGGGCTCTTTAGCTTGGAGAAAGGATGGCTGAAGGGTGACATGATCGAGGTTTATAAGACTATGCATGGGATAGAACACGAAGAGAAATAGGTACTTTTCTCCCTTTCACACAATACAAGAACTTGTGGGCACTCAATGAAATTGCTGAGCGGTCAGGCTAGAATGGATAAAAGGAAGTACTTCTTCACCCAAAGAGTGATTAACACATGGAATTCACTGCCATGGGAGGTGATGGCAGCTACAAGCATGGATGGCTTCAAGAAGGAATTGGATAAACATATAGAGTAGAGGTCCATCAGTGGCTATTAGCCACAAGGTATAGATAGGGACTCTCAGGCTGGGGCAAGTGATGCTCTGTATTCTTGGTGCTTGGGGAGGGGCAACAGTGGGAGGGCTTCTAGTGTCCTGGCCCCACTGCTGGACCTCCTGATGGCACCTGGTATTTTTGGCCACTGTGTGACACAGAGTGTTGGACTGGATGGGCCCTTGGCCTGATCCAACATTGGCTTCTCTTATGTTCTTACAAATTGTGAGGCATATCTTATCAGGTCACAAGATCAGTTGATATTGACTGCCTCTCCAAATATTCTTGTTGTAACCAGGTGGGCCAAAAATTTGTTTATTGTTCTTAAGCAAGGATGGGGCATAAGTAGAGGAAGATGAAGATTTCCTTTCTCTATTGCAGTTTTTAGCCTGTTCTGCTGTTATATTCGCCTTATGCATCAACTGCTCGACATGCCCTGTAATTTCATTCAGATGTTCTATTACATATTTAACAGTCCTTGCAGTCAAATTCATTAGGTTATGTAAATGCCCTGTGTTTTCAGTCTTATAAGATTTAAAGAGACAGTAGTTTTCTCTGTTATGAAGTCCACCTCTTCCCTCCCCTCCTTCAATTTCGCTCTGCCGCTTTCAGCTAATATTGCAAACTTACTTGAAACTGGGATATTATAGGAAGGACTTCCAGAAAAGTAATTATCTATCTTCATTTGTTTGGAGGCAGGCGGGGGTGAGGAAATTCCATCTGTATCTCTCCGACGCTTTCCAAAGCCCATTATAGTTTATTATGATCAGCCTCTCTGCCTTCTTTAAACATACAGATAATACCACTTTGGTGTAGAACAAAGTAATTGAAGCAATTCCCACAAAGGAGGAGGAGGATAGAGATACTTCAAAGAAAACAGCAGCAACATTAACGCTCACCGACGCTTACCAGCCTGCTGACGCCATCTTTTTCTCTTTTTTTTCTCTTCTCTCCCTCTGCTTAGACATTCAAAAGATCAAAAGGTTAACATGGCGGGTTACAGCTTACTACAGACGGTAAACAGGATCCATTGCCATATTGGGAATGGCGCTTTTCCAATGGACTACCCTGCCGAATTTACTTACTGTTTGGGAGAGAGGTTGAAACTCATTGATTATATATTGGTCTCAGAAAAAAAAACGACCGAATCGATTGAGTCATTTGAGGTTTCGACGTATTTAGATAGTGATCATTTCCCCCTCTTATTGAGATTTGGGATTTCTAGCCCTGATATTCGAACTTCTGAACAGACTTATGGGGATGATCTTGAAATGAAAGAATTCCACAAGGGTTCTTGGAATGCCTTAGTGGAGAAATCTGTTGTTAGACTGTTGGACTCTGAGGTGCTTACAGAGTTATTAAACATAAGAACATAACATAAGAACATAAGAGAAGCCAATGTTGAATCAGGCCAATGGCCCATCCAGTCCAACACTCTGTCACACAGCGGCCAAAATATACCAGGTGCCATCAGGAGGTCCAGCAGTGGAGCCAGGACACTAGAAGCCCTCCCACTGCTGCCCCCTCCAGCACCAAGAATAGAGTGCAGCTCCTGCCCCAGACTGAGAGTTCCCATCTATAACCTGTGGAAAATAGCCACTGATGGGCTTCTGCTCCATATGTTTATCTAATTCCACTTTGAAACTGTCCATGCTTGTAGCTGCCACCACCTCCTGTGGCAGTGAATTCCATATGTTAATCACTCTTTGGGTGAAGAAGTACTTCCTTTTATCTGTTCTAACCCGACTGCGCAGCAATTTCATGGAGTGCCCACGAGTTCTTGTCTTGTGAGAAAGGGAGAAAAGTACTTCTTTCTCAACCTGCTCAATCCCATTCATAATCTTATAAACCTCGATCATGTCACCCCTCAGCCGTCGTTTCTCCAAGCTAAAGAGCCCCAAGCATTTTAACCTTTCTTCATAGGGAAGGTGTTCCAACCCTTTTATCATTCTAGTTGCCTTTCTCTGCACTTTTTCCAATGCTATAATATCCTTTTTGAGGTGTGGCGACCAGAACTGTACACAGTATTCCAAATGAGGTCGCACCAATGATTTATACAGGGGCATGATGATACTGGCTGATTTGTTTTCAGTTCCCTGAATTGAATACTGAAACAACAGAGTCAAATAGAGAGACACTTAGATGTTTATGAACAATTAACTAAACAGTCACAAACGGTAATAACAAAATCCTGTGTAAAACATAATGGAGTGACTAACACTACAAATAAGCCACAGTTTGCCAAACAGTGTAGATCTTTGAAAAAAGGCTCTTTATGAAGTATATATCAAGTATAGCCACACAGTTGAGTCTGACTCTCGGCGACCTCATGGACCACATCACGCCAGGCCTTTAGAGAGTGGTAAATGTTGGCCAGATAATGTTTTAAAGATGTAATTGTTATAGCAGAGATGATGATCTTTTAAGTGAAACTTTAAAGGGAATCACCTGTCAAAACTGAAATTAAAATAAATAATGATTATAAGATGGAAACAGTGTTAAAGATACTTGAAGTGGCACTTAATAGAAATTATCCTTTAAAATAATAATTGTGTGCCATGCAATATTGTTATAGATGTGTGAGCCAAGAAATGAAATTAAAATTGAAATTAAAGTAAACAAAGGATATATTACTTGGATCTTTCCCTTCTTTGAGGATCAAAGCTTTATTGCCCACTAAACAAGAACCTTGAGAAATCATCTCCCTCTGAAATGAATCATACAGCCTCTTTACATAAGGAGCCAATTCTTCTACCATTGTTCTACAGAGTTACTTAGAAAAACAGTCATGACGAGGAACTGCATTGTTTTTTTTTTCTTGAGTCAATAATCATTTTGATCACCTCAGCAGAGATAGAACATAAGAACATAAGAGCAGCCAATGTTGAATCAGGCCAATGGCCCATCTAGTCCAACACTCTGTCACATAGCAGCCAAAATATACCAGGTGCCATCAGGAGGTCCAGCAGTGGGGCCAGGACACTAGAAGCCCTCCCACTGCTGCCCCCCCCAAGCACCAAGAATACAGAACATCACTTGACCCAGCCTGAGAGTTCCTATCTATACCTTGTGGCTAATAGCCACTGATGGACCTCTTAGGATTGTCTAAGTGTATTATATCTTATGGATGTTTACATTTTGAAATGAATTATTCATCTCAGGTTCTGACACAAATGCTGAAGAGTACAACTGGGTTTGTCTGTTGAAAATCCGTAAATGCCTCTATGATCTGTTGCTAAGCACAGCCCTGATTTCCAATCGTAGACTTAACTTTAGCAAACTTGAATGAATCCATTATTTTGAAAATAAGTATGCCAGACTTGTGAATTTGCACAGTTGGGCTTCTGACAATTATCATGAGGGAAAGAAAGAAAGAAAGAAAGAAAGAAAGAAAGAAAGAAAGAAAGAAAGAAAGAAAGAAAGAAAGGAAGGAAGGAAGGAAGGAAGGAAGGAAGGAAGGAAGGAAGGAAGGAAGGAAGGAAGGAAGGAAGGAAGGAAGGAAGGAAGGAAGGAAGGAAGGAAGGAAGGAAGGAAGGAAGGAAGGAAGGAAGGAAGGAAGGAAGGAAGGAAAGAAAGAAGGAAGGAAGGAAGGAAGGAAAGAAAGAAAGAAAGAAAGAAAGAAAGAAAGAAAGAAAGAAAGAAAGAAAGAAAGAAAGAAAGAAAGAAAGAAAGAAAGAACCATTGTGGTCTCCAGTTCAGATCCAGTTGTCACATTCCTTGTGAGTGACACCTGTCACTTACAAAAATGGAATAAGAACAAAGAACGTAAGAGAAGCCAATGTTGGATCAGGCCAAGGGCCCATCCAGTCCAACACTCTGTCACACAGTGGCCAAAAATACCAGGTGCCATCAGGAGGTCCAGCAGTGGGGTCAGGACACTAGAAGCCCTCCCACTGTCCCCCTCCCCAAGCACCAAGAATACAGAGCATCACTTGCCCCAGACTGAGAGTCCCTATCTATACCTTGTGGCTAATAGCCACTGATGGACTTCTGCTCCATATGTTTATCTAATTCCCTCTTGAAGTCATCCATGCTTGTAGCCACCACCACCTCCTGTGGCAGTGAATTCCACGTGTTAATCCCTCTTTGGGTGAAGAAGTACTTCCTTTTATCCATTCTAACCTGACCGCTCAGCAATTTCATTGAGTGCCCACGAATTCCTGTATTGTGAGAAAGGGAGAAAAGTACTTCTTTCTCTACCTGCTCTATCCCATGCACAATCTTATAAACCTCGATCACGTCACCCCTCAGCCATCGTTTCTCCAGGCGCCTCAACTTTTCCTCAACCCTTTTATCATTCTAATTGCCCTTTTCTGCACTTTTTCCAAAGCTATAATGTCCTTTTTTAGGTGTGGTGACTTGAACTGTACACAGTATTCCAAATGAGGTTGCACCATTGATTTGTATAAGGGCATTATGATATTGGCTGATCTGTTTTCAATACCCTTCCTAATAATCCCCAGCATACCATTGGCCTTTTTTATTGCAGCCGCACACTGTCTCAACATTGTCAGTGAGTTATCTACTATGACTTCAAGATCTCTCTCTCAGTCAGTCTCTGCCAGTTTGGACCCCATCAATGTGTATTTATATTTAGGATTTTTGGCTCCAATGTGCATCACCTTGCACTTGGCCACACTGAAACCCATGAACCCCACATTGATGCCCACTCCCCCATCCTTGACAGATCCCTTTGGAGTGCCTCACAATCCTCCATGGTTTTCACCACCCTGAATATCTTCGTGTCATCTGCAAATTTAGCCACTTCACTGCTTACTTTCAACTCCAAATCATTAATGAACAAGTTAAAAAGCATTGGACCAAGTAATGATCCCTGCGGTACCCCACTGCTTACCATCTTCCACTGAGAAAATTTCCCATTTATACTCACTCTCTGTTTCCAATTTTAAGCCAGTTTTGATCCACAAAAGGACTTGTCCTTTTATCCCAAGACTATTGAGCTTACTTAGGAGCCTTTGATGAGGAACTTTATCAAAAGCTTTCTGGAAGTCAAGGTAAACAATATCTGTTGGGTCCTCCTTGTCCACATGTTTGTTCACCCCTTCAAAGAACACTAACAGGTTAGTGAGACAAGATCTTCCTTTACAGAACCCATGTTGAGTCTTCCTCAATAGTTTTTGTTCATTAATATGCCTACTAATTCTTTCCTTAATAACAGTTTCCACCAATTTACCCAGTATCGATGTCAGACTGACTGGCCTGTAATTTCCCGTATCCCCCCTGGAGCCCTTTTTAAAGATAGGAGTGACATTAGCTACCTTCCAGTCCTCAGGAATGGAGGCAGATTTTAGAAAGATTACATATGTTTGTCAGGAGATCCACAAGTTCACATCTGAGTTCTTTCAGAACTCTTGGATGTATGCCATCTGGGCCTGGTGATTTATCAGTTTTTAAGTTATCTATCATTCATAGCACCTCCTCTCTCATCACCTCAATCTGACTCAGGTCTTTCAACGCCCCTCCCGAAATCAGCGGTTCTGGAGTGGGCAAGCACTTTTCCTCTTCCACAGTGAAGACAGAGGCAAAAAATGCATCCAGCTTCTCAGCCATTTCCCTATCATCCTCCAGTACTCCTTTTACCCCTTAGTCATCCAAGGGCCCCACTGCCTCCCTGGCTGATTTCCTGCTTCTAATGTATTTGAAGAAAGTTTTATTGTTGGTCTTTATGTTTTTCGCTATATGCTCCTCATATTCCCTTTTTGCCTGCCCGATCACAGACTTACATTTTATTTGCCACAGCCTGTGTTCCCTTTTATCAAACTCACTGGGGCCCCGGTCATACAGACCAGATAATGTGGGGGGGAGGCATGGCTTTTTGTGCCAGCACACTTTGACCCGCCTGAACGTGATCAGACGTGACGGCGGGGAATCAGGGTTTCAGTTCGTCGGCCCACTTTTCTGGTTTGCTGCAACACAGCGAGGGGAGTGTGCTGCGGCGATCAGACAAAGGAAGTCCATCTGCAGTCCAGTACCTTTTAATTCCGGATCTTCGATCGGGCGTGACGGGTTGGCAACGGGTGCATGACGCTTGCCAGAAGTGCCCGTTTGATCATGCCCATAAACTCTGCCCGTCATCCATGAGTATCCCATGGCAACTTCTGCGTGTGATCAGGGCTTGAGACTAGCTTTCCACTGCTTAAAGGAATCCTTCTTACATTTTACAGCTTCTATTACTTTATTTGTTAACCATGCAGGCTTTTTTCTATACCTATTTGTGCCTTTCCTAACCTGCGGTATATATTTTTTCTGAGCTTTTAGGATTGTATTTTTAAATAGTCTCCAAGCTTCCCCAATGGTTTTGACCTTCTCCACTCTTCCTTTCAATTTCTTCCTCACATGTCCCCTCATACCAGAGAAGTTACCCCTTTTAAAGTTAAAAGTGGTTGTGTCAGTCTTTTTGGCCAATTCCCTATTTATGCAAATGTTGAACTCAATAACATTATGGTCACTGTTCCCAAGATGTGCAATCACTTTTACATCTCTCATCAGGTCTTGGGCATTACTTAGGACCAAATCTAGGATCGCCTCTCTCCTGATAGGTTTCGTGACCATCTGCTCTATAGCACAGTCATTGAGAGTGTCTAGAAACTCAATCTCTTTTTCCTGACTAGAACACATATTGAACCAATCAATGTGTGGGTAGTTAAAATCATCTATTACAACACAGTTATTTTGTCTAGTGGCTATCTTTAATTCATTCATCATTTTATAATCCTCCTCTATCATTTGATCTGGTGGGCGATAACAAACTCCCAGTGTTAAGCTTCCTTTTGGGCCCACTATTTCAACCCGTAGCATTTCCAGAAGTGAATCCAATTCTCTTACCCTCTCAATCTTACTGGACTTTATACCTTCTCTGACATACAAAGCCACCCCACCTCCAACCCTTCCCCCCTATCCTTCCAATATAATTTATAACCAGGAATCACTGTATCCCACTGATTTTCCTCATCCCACCAAGTTTCTGAAATACCCACAATGTCTATTTCCCCCCCCAACACCAAGCATTCCAACTCCCCAATTTTACCTCGGAGACTTCTAGCATTTGTGTATAAACACTTATAGTTTCCCACGTTTGTTAAGCCCACAGCCTTCCTCTTGCTGCCTCGAGACCTTGCCAGACAGTTCCTATCATTAGCCACAGTCTCAGTGGACAATTCCAATCCACCTCCCTCTAGAAAAGCAACAGCTACCCCATCATCTCTCTGAGATGAGCCATCCCAAACCAGAGACTTTTCATCTCCTGTCAGCTTTTCCCCAATATTCAGTTTAAAAACTGCTCTGCCACCTTCTTGATTTTAAGCACCAGCAGCCTAGTTCCTTCTCTAGACAAGTGGAGACCATCCCTTTTGTGCAGCTCCCTCTTCTTACAAAAAGCATCCCAGTGCCAAGCAAACATGAACCCTTCCCCCCTACACCATTGTCTCATCCACGCATTGAGAGTCTTGATCTGTTCCTATCTCTTCAGCCCTGCGCGTGGAACAGGTAGCACTTCTGAGAAGGCTACCATGGAGGTCCTGGCCTTGAGTTTCCTGCCCAGCAGCCTAAATGTCTCCTCCAGGACCTCACAACTGCATTTCCCAAATCATTGGTGCCAACATGCACCACGACCACTGGCTCCTCCCCAGCACTATCTACCACTACCTTCACACCAGGCAGACAAGTCACCATTCAGTCAGTATGCTGGTTTGCCACCCAGCTGCCTGCCTGCCTCAGGATCAAATCCTCAACTACCAAGAGCCTCCCTCCCACCCTTCCCAGGGATGGTTCCTTGGTGCAAACCAATACCTTTCACCAGCTGGAGAAGAGGTCCCTTTTGAGGGCACATTCCCCTTATCCTCAGCATGGTGCCCAGTTTCCCCTTGACCCTCATGCTCCCTGGTAGCAGCCGGGCTGCCAGATCCAGAGTGGGACATATCTAACAGGTCCCCGTGAGTCTTCTCCATGTGCCTAACTGACTATCTCTGCTTCTCCAGGTCAGCCACCTTGGCCTCAAGGGAGCAAGCTCATTCCCTGAGAACCAGGAGCTCCTTGCACTGAGCACACACCCAAGACTTCTGACCAGTGGGCAGGTAGTCATACATGTGACACTCCATGCAAAACACTGGATAGCCCCCCAACCCCCTGCTGGCATTCTGGCTTCATAATTGCTTTTAAAAGGATAAAAGAATAAAAGAATAATTATATATAAGCCCCCTTTTAAAACCCTTTGTATTTATGTGGTTCTCCTTGTAGAAGTCCTTCCCCTGGTAGAATGTTATATTTGTAGTCCAGGACTGGTGAGAAAACGATCTATAGTATCCGTACATGTGACATGAGATACTCAGGATTAGTTGGAACGGAATTTCATCTGAGAGGAAACGTGGAGGAAAACAAGTCACTTTGGAGAGAAATTCAGGAATTATCAACAGAATCCAAAATGATTTGGAGAGATGCTCACAGAGAGGTCCATCCCACCCAGCAAGCCTCCATCATGGAATACTGGACTGTGAAACATGTAGGACATGCAAGCCATTTGCAAAGTTGACTTCACAAATTCTACAGTATTTGGGCATTCTTTGGAAACCACAATTTTTCATTCTGAAAATTATACATTAGCACTTTGTTCTGATGGTGATCATCCTGTGTCACACGAGGACATCATAAAAAAGAAGTCTGATGTGTATCTTGCATGGCTGGTGTGTTCAAAGAAATCAAATCAGCACACACCTTTTTAAGGAAGAAGATCATTTTGTTCTGTAGACTACAAACAAACGCCTTGATTATGTTGTGGCTGTTATCAGATTAAACAGTGAATGAACCTCCAGGCTATTATGTGAGAGTAGACTAATCCTAAATGGCTTCCTTTCATGCTGATATTCCTGAATGGCATAAACCTTCAAGATAAATGCGGGCATTTGGAGAAGTACAAGCAGACTGGACTCCTACCCAAAGTCCATCCTCTGTCCCAAGACTGCCTTCACCTTCCTCAGCAATGGCCAGTATGCCACAGAACCATATGAAATAGTGTTCAACTGAACCATGTCAATGAAGACCTAAACCAGAAATATGTAAACCATGACCAAAGACATTGGCTTCAATCAAATGGATTGAGTATGGGTGTTTGTTTTCATGGGAGATGGGAGGAAGGATACACAGAGTTGCACCTTATATCATGGTTCCCAATATAATTCTCCTTCATGTTCCAGCACTTTTCCCACAAATAACCTGTCACAGGGTCTTGGATCCTCTATGGAAATAAACTCCTCTGATTGATAGCTGCTCCACACTCCTCAGGACGGTGGGCACATTTCTTGGCTATCCTCTGTTTGACCTCAGTGTCTCCCTCTTTTGTCCCTGTGATGACCTACCTATCCTTCTCCATTTCCATCCTGTCCCCCTGCCACCTAGAACCTAGAACGATATTCAAGAGACAAAAATATAGAAGTCACTGAATTGTATTGAGTATATTTCTACAACATCTTTAATTGAAATCCCGAGGAGATTTGCAAAGTATTAAAATGTAAAATACGGTGAAAAAATTACAAATCAAAACATTATTGCGATTGAAGCACAACTAGAAAGTCAGGTACTAACACAAAACTTCTTACAAGTCTTCTGTAGCAGGTCTGTTGGGATAGTGCCCCTGAATATATAGAATGGGAGGGACTTGGCTTGACAGCAGCACATGTGAATGGGATCTAGGTCACAGCACATGTGAAAGGGATCTAGGTGTTCTGGTTGATCACAAGCTCAACATGAGCCTGCAGTGCGATGTGGCTGTGAAGAAAGCTAATGCAATCTTAGGATGCATTAACAGAAGCATTGTGTCCAGATCATGGGAGGTGGTAGTTCTGCTCTATTCTGCTATGGTCAGGCCTCACCTGGAGTCCTGTGACCAGTTTTGGGCACCACACTTTAGGAAGGACGTTGACAAGCTTGAGCATGTCCAGAGGAGGGCGACCAGGATGGTGAGAGGGTTGGAATCCAAGTCTTACGAGGAAAGGCTGAGAGAGTTGGGTCTGTTTAGCCTGGGAAAGAGAAGGCTTAGAGGGGACATGATTGCAGTCTTCAAGTATTTGAAGGGCTGTGATGTAAAGATGGAGCAGATCTATTCTCTCTTGCTCCGTATTGCAAGACTAGATCTAATGGGTAGACATTACAAGGAAGTTGTTACTGGCTAGATATCAGGAGAAACTTCTTAACTGTAAGAGTGGTTGGGCACTGGAACAGTCTGCCACAGGAGGTGGTGGATGCTCCTTCCCTGGATGTTTTCAAGCAGAGGCTGGATGACCATTTTTGGGGTATGTTGTAGGTATGTAGGGCTATGCTCCTGCAGAGAGCAGGGGGTTGGACTAGATGACCTGCAAGGTCCCTTCCAACTCTTTCTATGATTCTATGATTCTAAGTGACCTTAAGTAATGTTTCAAGACAGGTTTGTATGTTCTATCTCGCAAGAAACATCCAAGGGATTTGAAGTAAATCCAAGAGAATTCCATAAATGAGATTTCTTGCATCCAATTGCTTTTCACTATCTGTCTTGAAACAAGTGCTGGGCTAATTTGGAGGTCCTAGCTGAGATAAGTACTCAAGGAATGTCGAGGAAGGGAGCTAGAGTTTCAACGAGAATGGTAAGATTATTCAGTGAGTTCCATTATGCATCAAAAGAATCAGAGCACGTTAGTAATATATTAGAGTAATAATTAGAGCAAGACCTTTTTGTAGTAATAGAAAAGGAAGAGAAGAATGCTTCTTGTTCACCTGTAGCAATTCATTTCTTTGTGTAGAGTGAGAGATGGAGATAAAGGGCAGAAGTGTGTGTGGGGGGGGGAATGGAATCCCGATGGGATATCAGTCTCAGCAGGGCTCTTTCTGTAGCAGGAGCTCCTTTGCATATTAGGCGACACCCCCCTAATGTAGCCAATCCTTCAAGAGCTTACAGAGCTCTCCTTTTAAGTTTATAAGCTAGCCAGCGTGAAGGTTTATTAGCATTTTCAAACCAATAAGCCTTTGCGTACTCAATTCTACTGGCTATTTCCTCAGATAGCCATAAGTTCATTTGGTGCTGTAATAGCTTTATCTTCATTCTTATATCCTTTGGATCCTTATTAATCTGACTGCTTTTTTCTAAATTTCTTAACTCCATAGTTAATTTCTTAAATTTGTCCCTTTTACGTCTATTTCTCCATGCTTCCTGATTAATAAAGATACCTCTAATGTATGCTTTTAAGGTATCCCAAATGGTATTCAGCTCCATATCTTCCTTCCTATTTAAATTAATAAATTCTTTCACATCCTGTTTAAGTTTTCCAACGAATGATTTATCTCTTAAGAGGTTTGTATTAATCTTCCATCTGTTAATCTTTGGGGCCCCCTGAAAGAAAATCTGTATAGGGTTATGATCTGCAAAAGTATTCGCCAGGATTTCCACTTCCACGATATGTTTCATCAAGTTTATGTTTGTCCAGGCCATATCTATCCTAGACCACGATTTGTGCCTATTAGAAAAAAACATAAAGTCTCTCTCCTGTGGGTTTCTAGTTCTCCAGGCATCTATGAGGTTATGTTGTTGTTGTTCAGTCGCACAGTCGAGTCCGACTCTTCGCGACCCCATGGACCAGAACACGCCAGGCCCTCCTGTCTTCCGCTGTCCGCTGAAGTTTGATCAATTTCATCTATGAGGTTATATTCATCAGCTATTTTTAGGAAGCTTTTTGTTAAGATCGCCCCCGCTTTGTGTCTTTTTTTAAGCTTCTTCCTATCTTCTTTGGGGTCCAGGACCGCATTAAAATCTCCTACAATACAGATATTCTTAGGATTTTCCTTAAGGATATAGTTATTAAGATCTAGGAAAAAGTCGTCTTGGCTTTGGTTTGGGGCATATATATTAATAAGTAATACCTCCATACCGTTAAGGACTATTTGAATTTCTATAATTCTTCCATTGGCCGCCTTCAATTTAAGTATGGGGTTCAGTTTTTCTTGAACATATATTACAACCCCCCGTTTTTTACTTTTATGTGACGCTATAAAAGGGATGCCTAATTTTTTACACGTTAAATATTTTTCATGTCCTTCTTTTATATGTGTTTCCTGAAAGCAAGTGATATCATTTTTAAGTTTAACTGCCTGATGTGATATCCTCTTTCTTTTTTGCGGGCTGTTGAGACCATTCACATTTACCGATAGTAACAATATTTTTTTGGACCTCATCTTGCTTATCTTTTCTTTTTCGACACTATATTTTTGAGTTGCCATCTAGTTTGAATTTGAGATTCAGTTTTGTAACTTAGTTGACGTTTCTTTTGGTCTTTTTTCCTCTGAGACCCAGACGCCTGTTCATCGGAGTCATCGCCACATTCTTTACTCCCTTCTTCTTCTCCCTGGTTTGGATCATCTGATTCTGCTTCACCATCATCTGGTCTTTGCCAGCCAAGGTCTTCACCATTCCTATCTAGAAAGTTGTCTAATTTGAAAATGGAGTCTATCCTGAATCTTTGACTCCTATATGTAAATAAAAGCCCTTCCGGAACAAGCCATCTGTATTGAACTTGATTTTTCTTTAATAGATCTACCAATGTCCTATATTTGTAGCGCTTTTCTCTTACACGCCAGGGGATATCTTTCAGAACCTTTATTTCTTCGCCTGCTACTATCAAAGATTTCCTGTTTGCCTCTTGAAGGATTTGATCTCTGATAGATTTCCTGGCAAATTTTACATGGACTTCCCTTGGTGTTTTAAATTTCTTGGAGTATGCAGAATTTCTTCTGTAAGCCGCTTCCATATTGCCTTCAAGCTCCTTTGCATCTAAGATGTTGAATTGTTCCGCAATGTTACGGGCTAGTTCTTCCTTCAGATTTTTGCCTAGTTTTTCCGAGACATTCTGAAATCTCAATATCATTTCTGCTTTTCCCATTTCCAGTACAATAAGGGATTCCTCCATTTTTTCTGATTTGGCTCTTAATTCCATCACTTCTAGATCAATGTCATCTACTTTTTCCTGGAGTTGGCTTGTTTTCTTAGAAAGTTTCTTAATTTCTATCTTAATCTCCTCTGTGTCACCCTTTAGTTGCTTCGCTATTTGATCCATCTTAATTTGCATTGGCTCTAGCTCTTTCTTTATGATTTCTGCATTTTGTTCGGCCGCCATCTGCAGAAAGCTCTGCATCATCTTTTGAAGCTCCTGTGTTGTCACTGAAGCTTTAAGCTGGGTTAGTCATGTAGTTTGACTGGGAGACGCCGTTGAGCCTTTCCTGCTTCCGGATGCCATTTTAACTATTATATAGATGTACCTTTGTCGCGCTTCGCTTTATTATTATTATTATTATTATTATTATTATTATTATTATTATTATTATTATTATCATCATTATCATCATTATCATCATTATCATCATCATCATCATCATCATCATTATTTGATTTCTCAGAGATTTAATTAATTTGACCTATTTGCTGAAGTTGTTCAAAAAGTTGACCTGTTTGGTTAACAATCAATCAGCTAATTATTTAGTTTGAAAACTTGGTTACTTTGGTTATTTTTGTTTATTCTGTTTAGTCAATCAATCAGTTAATTATTTAATTCAATTAATTTAATTAATTTGCTCTAGCTGCTAGCTTATTCAGAAGGTGACCTGCTTAGTTAACGATTATAGTTAGTCAGCTTGAAGACTTGGCTGCTTTGCTTAGAATTTAGAAACTTAGCTACTTTGGTTATTTTTATTTATTTAACTAATTAATCAGTTAATTATTTAATCAGTTAATTAATTGATCTGCTTAGTTAACAATTATTTTTATTTAAGTAATTAGTCAGCCAATTAATTAGCTTGAAAACTTGGCCACTTTGCTTATAAACTTACTTTGGGTATTTTTATTTATTTTACTAATCAATTAACTAATTAATCCGTTAATTATTTGATTCAGTTAATTAATTAACATCTTTATAAATGATTTGTATGAAGGAGTAGAGGGAATGCTTATTAAATTTTCAGATTATACTAAATTGGGAGGGGTAGCAAATATGGTAGAAGACAGAGTCAGGATACAGGATGATCTTGACAGGATGGAAAACTGGGCTAAAACCAATAAAATGAATTTTAGTGGGGATAAATGTAAAGTTCTGTATTTAGGTAGGAAAAATCAAATGCATAATAGTCCTGGCAGTACTATTTGAGAAAAGGATCTAGGTGTGTTGGTAGACCATACACTGAACGTGAGTCAGCAGCGTGAGGCAGTAATTTAAAAAGCAAATATAATTTTGGGTTATATCAACAGAAATCTAGTGTCCAGATCATGCAAAGTGATGGTATCACTTTACTCTGCTCTGGTTAGAGCTCACCTAGGGTATTGTATTCAGTTCTGGGCACCATAATTTAAGAAGGATATAGACAAGCTGGAATGTGTCCAGAGGAGGGCAACAGAGATGGTGAGGGGTCTGGAGACCAAGTCCTATGAGGAAAGATTGAGGGAGCTGGGTATGTTTAGCCTGAAGACAAGATGACTGAGAGGTGATATAACCATCAAGTCCTTGAAGGGCTGTCATATAGAGGATGGTATGGACTTGTTTTCGGACCAGAACCAGTTGGATGAATTTAAATCAAAACAGTTTTCAGCTAAACATTAGGAAGTACTTCCTGACAGTTAAAGTGGTTCCTCAATGGAACAGGCTTCCTTGGGAGCTGGTGGGCTCTCTTTCTTTGGAGGTTTTCAAAGAAAGGCTAGATGGCCATCTGACAGCAATCCTAATTCTGTAAATTTAAGCAGATCATGAGAGGGAAGGCAGGAAGGGTTGCATCTATGTTTAGTTCTTGTGGCCCTTTCGTACAAGCCCAGGGAAATGCTGATCACTGTTCAGTGAAGCATTTTTTTCTCCAGGCCAGTTTGGCCAGGGATCCTGGAGGGTTTTTTTCTGCCAACTTTTGGACATGGAATAGAGGTCACTGGGGTGTGGAGGAGAGGTATTTGTGAATTGCCTGCATTGTGCAGAGGGTTGGACTTGATGACCCTGGAGGTCCCTTCCAACTCTATGATTCTATAATTTTATGAACTATTCCTGTATCTGGAATGCCAATCCACAGTTGTGAACATCAGACCTATTCTAGAGATGCTATTGAATGTTGCAGCCCATCATTTCATCTTGAAGACCCGTTTTCTGATCATGCATATAGACCTTGCCACCCATAACTTGGGGAAACGATCCATGTGAATGGAATGATCAATTAGAATCCTGGACAGGAAACAGATTGCATTAAGTTATTTTGAAGCAGAAGAAACGCCATCAGTATTCCCATGACTAACTGCTGGGAAAGAACAAACAAGCCCAATATTTTGCAAAAGAATGAAATTGAAAAAGATCAAAGTGTTTGAAATTATAAAAAGGTATTGTGCGGAGTCAACAGTACACTAATCCTTTGCTTGACGCCTTGACTTTATTAAGATAATTTGATGTCATGCAAAAATTAGCTTGTGTCATTTGCATGTTAAAGCCTCCAGCAGAAAGGGGTGGATACAAATCCGTTGAGGGGGCCAGTAGGGGGTACAGACAAAGTGGTATAAAAAGGCTCCCTGGGCTCGGATCTTCCAACAGCTTCACCAGACGCTTCTTTCAACTTCTGGTCTTTGGAGACGCTGGTAAGTGAGATTTTAAAAAATGATGCGATTCCAGTGGAATTCAGGATGACTTAAATTTGATGGCAAGCTTCTTTCTCTTAAACTGTGTTTATCTGTTGCATTTGGAGATTCAATAATATAATTCCCATTTGCTAGGTAATAGAACCTATTTAGGATTCCATTGTGATGGAACCAATCATTCCCATGGGATCCTTCTTCCAATTTAAGGGACTCTTTCTCCAACTGAGGAACAACTTGAGTTGGAGGAAGTCTCCTTAAATTGGACGAAGGATTCAACTTTTGGTCAGCAGACCAGAAGGACAGGGGTAGGGTCAACTGCACTGATTCTTCTCCTAATGCTTGGTGCATATTATTCTCCACCTTTTTGGTATAATAACCAGCAAATTTTTCTTCCCCCCTCTGCCTTTCAAGAGTCCCCGGTTCTTGTTTATACCCAGAATTCAACTTTGTTGGTCTTAATGATGCCAGTGGACTCAAACCTAATCCTCGCATCTGTTTAATCACTCTTTTATTATCTATATGCTATTTTGCTGCTATTCACTGTTCTTACCACCTGCTTTAATCCAATTTTAGTTGTACTTAATGCTCAGTTACACGGATCTTGACTCTAATTTGAGCTTCCTGGCCACTAACCCCCTCTTACCTATATGTAATGGTTGAGGAAGTCTTGTTTCAATGTATCTGAAGAAATGTTCACACACACACACACACACACACACACACACACACACAATTATAACCAGAATTAAACTTTGTTGGTCTTAAAGGTGCCACTGGACTCTTCAGAAAAAAATGGCTACCCACCTGAATATACAAGGGGAGTATCAACTTCAAAGGAAGGCCATACTTAGTATAGTTTTGAAACATGAGTACGGCCTTTTGGCTCAGGCTGTAGTGTAGTGAGACATTCTTTAATCATATATTGGTTAGTTCATATGGTTTTGAGAAGAAGGGCAAAGTTGAGTGTTAACCTGTTACAAGGAAAAGTTTCTTCTTTTTGTTGATGAGCCCAGGAAAGGTCATTTAGTGGCCCTTCCTAATGGCTTTCAAATTCTCTTGACTTTTAAGAATGGGATTTCTTATAGGCACCAGTCATCTTTTGGAGAATCATCTAAGTGGGTCAGAAGCCAAGCTGCTGGTCAGGATTTTACAAATCTTTGGCTAGGAACCGTGAAGCAGAGTTTCATAGGTCTCCTAGATCTTGGTGGTCAGCCCTATTGGTCTGAAGCAGTAGAACATAAGAACATAGCCGGTAACGACTCCCTTGTAATTTCCACCCATTAGATCTAGTCTTGCAATCCAGAGCAAGAGAGAATAGATCTGCTCCATCTTTTACATGACAGCCCTTCAGATACTTGGAAGACTGCAATCATGTCCCCTCTAAGTCTTCTGCTTTACATTGATCAGATTTAGAGTCCAGTGGGGCATCTTTAAGACCAACAAAGATTTATTCAAGGTATGAGCTTTTGTGTACAAGGAACACATTTTCCCATACACATGAAAGCTGATACCTTGAATAAACTTTTGTTGGTCTTAAAGGTGCCCCACTGGATTCTAAATTTATTCTAAATCCATTAGCTTACTCTTAAATTTTGAAGCTTTCTTGGTTTGTAAATATGAAGTCTGTTCTGTGCTTATACACGGAGAGAGCCAGTCTGGTTTCTAATCTGGAAGAACCGTGGGCTCTAATCTGGGAGAACCGGGTTTGATTCCCCACTCCTCCACTTGCACCTGGCTGGATGACCTTGGGCAAGCCATGGTTCTGTCAGAGCTGTTCTTGAAAAAAGATCAGTTTCTGACAGAGTTCTCTCAGCCCCACCTACCACACAGGGTGTCTGTTGTGGGGAAGGGAAGGGAAAGGAGTTTGTAAGCCACTCTGAGACACCTTTGGGTAGTGAAAGGCAGGGTATAAATCCAATCTCTTCTTCTTCTTTTTTGACAGGTAGGAAAGAAGCATTCTAGAGCTGCTAACCTCCAAGAGGGGAGTGGCAGTTTCCTAGAATTACAACTGATCTCCAGCCAGCAGAGATCAGCTCCCTTAGAGGAAATGGCTGCATTAGAGGATGGATTTTATTGTATTATGCCTGTGCTGAGTTCCCTCCCCTCCCCAAACTGCATCCTTCCCAGGTTCCACCCCCAAATCCCTAGGAATTTTCAAATTTGGGCATGGAAAGGGATCCTTCAAATACCACTGAGGAGTTATCCAAAGAAATAGTGTGGTTAAGTAATGTTAGACAGTCTGCAGTGGGAGGGCTTCTAGTGTCCTGGCCCCACTGCTGGACCTCCTGATGGCACCTGGTATATTTTGGCTGCTGTGTGACAGAGTGTTGGACTGGATGGGGCATTGGCCTGATTCAACATTGGCTTCTCTTATGTTCTTATATTCTTATGCTATTTGGTATACCATTGTTAAACCCATGAACGGGGGACCCAGACTTCTGCTCAATTCTACCCTGAGGTGCACCTGGAGGTTCAGACTGGCAGAAGATGAAATCCATAACATAGCAGGGTAGAATAGAGCAGTTTCTGATTTTCAAGTAAAATGAGCAATGAATAAGTGAACAGTAGAAAGTCAAGAAATGTGTGGTTATCTTTGAGAGTTAAGCTGAAGATATGCAAATGCTGCTTGGATGCAATTAAGGATGGGAAAATAGGAATAACCTCAACTGCTGCCTCCTTTTGTTTTGTTTCAGATTCACCTCTATCAAACAATGTCTGGCTACTGTGGTCCCGAGTTTACTGTCCCATCTATTGCCTCCACCCCAAGAGTTGGCTTTGGATCTGCAGGGCTTGGCTTGGGAAGTCTTGGCTGTGGATATGGAGGTCTTGGCTTTGCATATGGAGGTCTTGGCCTTGCACATGGAGGCCTAGGTTATGGTCTTGGCTATGGCTATGGCCCTGCCGTGGCTGAAACTTCTGGCAGTCTCGGCACCCTGGCTGGAATCAACCCTTCCTG
The DNA here is from genome assembly GCA_029375565.1 of Gekko gecko. Classification (NCBI taxonomy): domain Eukaryota; kingdom Metazoa; phylum Chordata; class Lepidosauria; order Squamata; family Gekkonidae; genus Gekko; species Gekko gecko. Next base: position 732,109 of record JAPDNY010000020.1, on the reverse strand, counting down.
CATCAACCAGATCCCACCAGCAGAAGTCGTGGTCCAGCCACCCCCCACTGTCTTGACCATCCCAGGACCTATCCTTTCTGCTACTGGAGAACCAGTTACTGTGGGAGGCAATGCTCCATGTGCCATTAGTGGCACTGGGGTGGCAGGAGCAGGCTTCTATGGGGGGCTAGGGGGCAATTATGGAGGTTCTGGTTTTGGCCTGAGGAGGGGTACATTGTTTGGAAGAAGGGCTCTACTGGGACGTCGTGGCAGCATCTGTTGATTCCCCTATTGAACCCGAGAAGACTCGATGCACGATCCCGGTAATGATCAGGAACTGGAAGATGAGACCCATCAATGAGTTTCAAAAGCTAAGCTTGCAGAAATGTCATTGAACTGAACAACTCTTGTATGAACTCTCCATCTTTTTCTTCTACACGTCTATGAAGAATACTGATATTCTTTGGCTGCGTCATTTCCCTCTCCTTCTGTAACTGTTTTCCTTGATTCTTTCTTCCATTAAAACTCAGTCTGCATCCTACCATCTGTGTATTGGTTTTTCTTCTAAAAATGCTAGATTAAGCATGCACAGAATTCCTTTGATCTTCTAGAAATTCATCAGGTAATTTGGCCTCGAAGAGACCTGTAACTCTTGTGAAGGGTAAGAAGTGTAGGCATGTGGCAACCACAATGAGGGTTGGTTCCAGTTTCCTTTATATCATCACAGGGGATGCCTGTGGCTTGGTCTCTTTGCTGAGGAGCCTGAACTGTTCTGAGAAAGAATAAAGTCCCTGACCTTGCTGTACCACATTCATAGAAAGAACAATTATGGCAGGCATATGTTCTGGATGACTCTGGTCTTGCCTGAATCTTTCCTTATATATAACTGAGTAGTGGAGTGGCACTTTCTGAACATTCCACATGCTCCTAAATCAGTTGGCTCCATGATGTATCACTCAGAAGCTGTCCCTATCCACTGACTGCATTGCCTGAGTCCTGCCCACAGTGTGCTCCATCAGCCATTGGCCCATCAGCTGCCACTCAAGAGTACTCATGTGCCATTGGCCAGGTCTGCTCCTCTTCCCCGCCCACTCCAGCCACTGTTCCCTGTCAGAATATGCTCTCTTTCCTGAGGCAGGTGTATATTCTGGATTACTCTAGTCTGGTCTGATTCAGACGTGAGTGTGCACTCAAGAAATCCTGAGTGACTAGTCACCTTTTTTTGTATTACATCCTTTAATTCCTAACAAGAGGCACACCTAAACAATGCTTCTGGCTTGTTATGGGTATAGTGGGTATAGTGCACAGATGATGCTACTATACAATCTTTGCTGCCATTTTACTCTTTATTACCACATGCCTATACCATTTATTTTATCACCATGCATTTAACACTGAATCAGTCAAAAGAGAATATATCATCAATTACTGCTACATCAATTAGTGTAGAGCAATTACTTGAGTACATAAAAATACCTTAAGATATGTTTCGGGTTGGGGTTACCTAAAGATAAGCAGGTTACAAGCAAGGAGCCCCTTTGTAGTAGTAGTAGTAGTAGTAGTAGTAGTAGTAGTAGTAGTAGTAGTAGAAGAAGAAGAAGAAGAAGAAGAAGAAGAAGAAGAAGAAGAAGAAGAAGAAGAAGAAGAAGAAGAAGAAGAAGAAGAAGAGATTGGATTTATACTCTGCCCTTCACTCGGAGTCTCAGAGCAGCTTACAGACTCCTTTCCCTTCTCCTCCTCACAACAGAAACCTGTGAGGTAGGTGGGGCTGAGAGCTCTGGGAGAAACTGTTCTTTCTCAAGAACACCTCTGACAGAACTATAGCTTGCCCAAGGTCGTCCAGCAGCTGCGAGTGGAGGAGTGGGGAATCAAACCCAGTTCTCCCAGATTAGAGTCTGTGCACTTAACCACTACACCAAACTGGCTCCCAATCCATTCAGACTGCTATACTGATAAGATTTTAGAATCATTGCTGAGCGGTCGGGTTAGAACAGATAAAAGGAAGTACTTCTTCACCCAAAGAGTGATTAACTCATGGAGTTCACTGCCACAGGAGGTGGTGGCAGCTACAAGCATGGGCGGTTTCAAGAGGGAATTAGATATACATATGGAGCAGAAGTCCATCAGTGGCTATTAGCCACAGGGTATAGATGGGAACTCTCAGTCTGGGGCAGGTGCTGCACTCTATTCTTGGTGCTGGAGGGGGCAGCAGTGGGAGGGCTTCTAGTGTCCTGGCCCCACTGCTGAACCTCCTGATGGCACCTGGTATATTTTGGCCGCTGTGTGACAGAGTGTTGGACTAGATGGGCCATTGGCCTGATTCAACATTGGCTTCTCTTATGTTCTTATGTTCTTATGTTCTTATGTTCCAGGAATAGGTAGATGTCCCACTTGATAAGGATGCCCATTCTAGGCTAACTAATCATTTCTATCTTCATGCAGAATACAAAGTTATCTATTGAGTGCGGTCACACAGAAGGGATAAAATGCGAGCAGGAAGCAAGGCTGTTTGCCCCACCTGAAATGACATGCATTTGCGCAATCATACTTCCCGCCGTGCATCTGCAGTTCCCAATAATAGTGAGTTTTCGGCAGTAGCTTTTTACCACACTACTGCAGCGTGAAAGGATGCCCCGCCGATGACTCTGGGATGCCAGACAGATGTGTCTGTCTGATTGCGTCCCTTTAATCCGTGGGGGAATCAAATGTCTACCATGGCTTCCAGTACATATGATCGCACCCTATTCTTGAATATCTTCTTAAACTATATGGGAAGTGTTTATTATTTCTACTCTTTATCACAACAAAATCTCTTTAAAATAGTGACTACTGGTTTCTCATACATATGAGTATCTGCTGGTCCTAAATAGTATACCCCTTCCTGAACCATACCTTTATTTCCATGAAACTGGACAGTACTGCCATTCTCAGATGTTTCTGCATCTGGACCTCAACACATAGTATACATTGATATGGGTTAGATGGCTTCCAATCTACAAAAGGTGATGTTATTGTGTTACTACTTTGTTTCTTGTCCTTCTCCAAGGCTATTGTGCTCTGCATCTTGATACCCCCTTTTCATATGTTTAGCTGATAAAGTAGGCCGGCTCCATTTCTGATGTGCAGAAACATCCTCCAGGATCTTTTTGGTTAAGAACACCAACTGTTCCCCAATATTCCTGGCAAAATCCAGAACACTTAGAACTAAGAACATAATAATATAAGAGAAGCCAAAGTTGGATCAGGCCAATGGCCCATCCAGTCCAACAATCTGTGTCACACAGTGGCCAAAAATACCAGGTTCCACCAGGAGGTTCAGCAGTGGGGCTAAGACACTAGAAGCCCTCCCACTTTTGCCCCCAAGCATGAAGAATATAGAGCATCACTTGCCCCAGACCGGAAGTTCCTACCTATATCTTGTGGCTCTCGAAGCCATGCTTGTAGCTGCCACCACCTCCTGTGGCAGTGAATTCCATGTGCTGATTACTCTTTGGGTGAAGAAGTACTTAGAATCATAGAATCATAGAATATTAGAGTTGGAAGGACCTTGAAGAGCCGGCACTGTCTGAAGACCTTCCCACCAAAGCAGTCCCTATTTATCTACTTGCAATTTCTTGGTTTTGAACTGCTAGGTTGGCAGGAGCTGGGGCCAGAGATGGGAGCTCACTCCATCACGCGACGCTCAGATCTTGCACTGCTGAACTACCGACCTTCTGGTCTGCAGTCCAGCCTCTTAACCTTAGAGACCAACAATTTTGGGGGGATATCATCTTTTGAGAATCAAAGCTCCCTGCATCAGATCCTTTGAGCATTGACTCTCAAAGGTTATACCCCCAAAATCTTGTTGGTCTTCAAGATGCTATTGGACTTGGATCCAGCTGTCCTTCTGCAGCCCTCTGAAACAATATTGCATTAGGTAATCCATCTATAAGGGGCTGTGGTGGCTCAAGTGGTTAAGACGCTGAACTGCAGACTTGAAGTTCAATAGTTCAGCAGTTTGAGACCCGAGTGCAGCATGACAAAGTGAGCTCCCGTCTCCGGCTCCAGCTCCTGCCAACCTAGCAGTTCGAAAGCAAGAAATTGCAAGCAGATAAATAGGTACTGGTTCAGTGGGAAGGCAACAGCGTTCTGCGTGCTTCGGCATCTAGTCATGCCAGCCACATGACCACGAAAATATCTTTGTACAGTGCTGGCTCTTCAGCTTGGAAACAGAGATGAGCACCACATCCCTAGAATCAGATTCAACTGGCTTTCGAGCAAGGGAAACCTTTACCTTTACCTAACCCATCTATACATATACAATAGATCCCAGTAACCAGTGGACATTAAGCAGGTGTGCAAGTCAGCCAACTCTGTTATGTTGCAATGGTTTGCCAGTAGAGGGTGCTGTTGGATTGCTTCCTACTGTCTTTTAGCAGCACCGCCATCTATCGATGGCCAAATGGTGGAGTTGTAGCTGAATGAGAGTCAAGTGACAGGGATGATCAGGGGCCTGGAGACCAAGCCCTGTGAGGAAAGGATGAGGGGCTTGGGGGAATGTTTAGTCTGGAGAAGAGGAGGTTGAGGGGGGACATGATAGCTCTTTTGAAGTACTGGAAGGGCTGTCACTTGGAGGAGGGCAGGGAGCTGTCCCTCTTGGCAGACTCATGAGAATGGGTTTCAGTTAAGGGTGGGAAGGTACCTGCAGGATCTTAGGAAAAACTTGGTTGCAGTAAGAGTTGTTCAACAGTAGAGTCAGCTGCCTCAGGAGGTGGTGAACTCCCCCTCACTGGCAGTCTTTAAACAGTGGCTGGACAAGCACTCTAGGCTGGGGGTTGGACTAGATGGCCATATGGCCCCTTCCAACTCTGTGATTCTATGAGTCTATGATTCTATTCAGAGCCCCTTTTCATAGCAGGAACTCCTTTGCATATCAGGCGACACACCCCTAATGTAGCCAATCCCCCAAGAGCTTATAGAGCTCTTCTTACAGGGGCTACTGTAAGTTCTTGGAGGATTGGCTACATTAGGGTGTGTCGCCTAATATGCAAAGGAGTTCCTGCTACAAAAAGAGCCCTAATTCTATTACAGAAGGGACTGTTAAAGTTTCAGTGGGTAGCCCTGTTGGTTATCTCACTACAGATGCTACAGATGCTAATTTTCTGCCCCCAGGTGATACACCTCTGCTCTAGTCAAGCTGATTACAATATATATTGTACCTTTGAATCCTTTACAAGCATTCTTTACAACACCCCTCCCACCTTCTGGGGCAGATGGCTCAGGGAGCAGTCTGGGATGACCCCTGGCCTTGACCCATCCCACACTTTAGTTTCCCCTTGAATCTGTTTTGTAAATAGTTAATAAAAGTGGCCCTTTATAACTCCAGTATGTGTCTGTCTCTTTCTTCTGACTGGGGTGGGAGGGATTAGATATGGTCCAATTTGCTAGTTTTCTTAGTAGGTTCATATTCTATCTTGCTGCCATGTTTGCGAAGTGGCCATGCCCAGATCCAAATCTGGAGGATGTTCTCCATCCCAGATTCCTGAGTTTAACTGTGTGGGGCTCAATGAAGAGGGCCAGAGGCAAAAGGTGTCGCTCCATTAATCTGGCTAGAGAAAGGCAGAAGGTCATCCTTGGAGATTATACCTGGTCTGGCCCATCCAAAGACCTCATACTACTTCAGAATGAAAAAGGACTCCTCCCCAAGCAACCAGAAGACAGTGTATTTATGATGCATTGAGAACTTTATTCAGAAAGAAGAGACCAAGGCATAGTATACTTCTCCCATTACACAAAATAAGAATTCACCTTAAGAATTTAACAGCTTCTCTACTGGATTGCGATAAACCAATGTGGCACAAACAGATAAGGCACACTGAATGGAGTTGAACAGAAATAGCCCAGATGGTGGCATTGGAAGCTCTCCCTAACTTTGCAGTGGAACTACAGATATTTGGATGAATTCAAACTGGTATGGGAGCAAAACCCTGAAGCTCAGTAGAGCAAGCCAACAGTAGCAGCTGTGAAGGATCAGGAACTGTGTGGTTCCAGCACATATCCCTAGGCCTGTTCTGAAAATGAAATTTGGCTTCTCGGGTAAAAGAATACATAGAGTCAGACGAGTGGTCCATCAAAATCAATAGCAGCTTCCCAGGATCTCAGGAAGAGTCTTTTACATCACGGCCTACTTTTTTTTTCCCTTTAATAAGAGACATCAAAGACTAAACCTGGGATCTTGTGGTTGCAAAGCCAATGTTCTGCCAATGAATCACAACCCCTCCTCTAAAGGAAGGCAGTTGGATCTGTTCATCTTTTTTGTGCTCCACCTCAAATTTCTTCTATTGCTGTACAGGAAGCCTAGGAGATAAAGGGCCCCTTTGGTCTACAATTGGAGGATCGCGACTGAATTCTGTTCCTTACACTCCTCGCCAACCCTTGCACATAGAAAATGTAACTTCCCTCCTTCCCTGTTGTTGTTATTGTTGTGTTATGGAGGAAGAAGCCAGGGCATAGCCCAATCTCATCAGATCTTGGAAGCTAAGCAGAGTCAGCATTTGGAAGGGAAACCACTAAGGAAGGCTCTGCTTTTAGGATTGGTACCAAATTAATCTAGATGTTCTGCACAGGAAGGCAATCGCTAAACCACCTCTGCTTCTCACATGTCTTGAAAATCCCTTGTTGGAGTCACCATATGCTAGCTATGACTTGATAGCATTTACGCACACACATTATGGAATTCTTTTTCTTCCTTTATGGAATTATTTTTCTTCCTTTGAAGAGTCATTCATTATGTCAGCCACCCTTCCCAGGCCCTGAAGACTCCAGTCTTAGAGCTATTCCAAACAAAAATTTATGGTCCTAGATTAATTTGGTACTAATCCTAAAAGCAAAGGAAATGGTTATGTGCAATTTCCATCAAGACAATAGTCCTTGGGGGAAAAATGAGTTTGATTTGCAATGCAGAGAGAAGAGGAGGCAGTGAAGGAGGAGGAGGGGAGGAGATTGGATTTATACCCCACCCTTCACTACCCAAAGGAGTCTCAGAGCAGTTTACAAATTCCTTTTCCCTCCCCACAACAGGCACCCCGGGAGGTAGGTGGGGCTGAGAGAGCTCTGACAGAAACGGCTCTTTTTCAAGAACAGCTCTGACAGAACTATGGCTTGCCCAAGGTCATCCAGCAGGTACAAGTGGAGGAGTGGGGAATCAAACCTGACTCTCCCAGATTAGAGGCCACACTTAACCACTACACCAAACTGGAATAAAAGATGATGTCTTGTTTTCTGTCATATTTTGAATTTCCTTTCATCTTTTTTATTGTTTCTCTCTCTTGGTAGTTCCCTATGCCTTTAGACCAATTAATACTTCAGTGGGTGCTAGACATAAGCATCCTTATAAGTCCACCTATACATTTTACAGACATCCTTCCCCCTGCCATTGTAAGGAATAGATTACAGTCTCACTAGGGATTTATAAAAAGAGAAATCTATAGATCTATAGAACAGAGAGGAAATATATATATATATATATCTTGATACATTTTTTTCCCCAGAACAGTTAAGCACCTGAAGCTCCAGCTAAATCCTGCTGGGACTACGGGTGCTCATCATTTCTAAATGGAAACTGAGTTTTGAATTGGTCCCAATAACTTGTTGATGTTGTTTCCTAGTTAGTTATCCAAGTCCTCCATTTAGCAAGGTCCACAAAGATTGCAGGATGACCTCCATGGAATGCACCGCAAGGGACAGCTAGGGATGCAAGGTGTGCAGCCCCCTACAGAAACAGGATTGCAGCTAGCTGAGAGGATTGGCCCCGGGATTGTCACGACGAGTGGTGCTGGCTGGATCACCACTTCAGCAGGTGGTAGCTGGCTGACGCATGAAGGGGTAATGCCACCCACTACGCCATAAGGAGTCAGAGATCCTGGGCTACATGGCAGACATCCGTAGGAGCACATGATTGATGGATGTCAAGCTGAAACAACAGCATTTTAGAGAGTAAACATGGTGAACATTCATGCATTTGTTTATGTAGAAAATTTGTATGCTGCCCCTCCAGAAACTGGCTTAAGGTAGCTCACGACTAAAACAATACCAGTAAGTATATTGCAATAATTTAAAGTTTTAAGCGAGTTTTTCTTTAAATGTCGGTAAATTTCAGAAGAGAAAGGGGGGAAAAAGATGGTGTCATGCGGGGCAGAGATCCAGAAACCCTGTCGGGATGGATGAAAGAGGCTGCAGCCACCAAGAACCGCCTGCGAACTATCCGGCTGGACGATGCGGCCGCCCTGAGGAAGTCCACCCAACCGGCCACTAACCCATCCAAGGGAAGATCCACACCCACCCCTCCGAAGCAGAAGGATGGCACCAGAGAACTCCGGATGCAGCAAGGGCTATGCCTGAAATGCGGAGAATCGGGCCACTTCATGGCCGGCTGCCCAGGAGCCACACCGCCTCCGAGCACGCCCAAAGGAGCTAAAAGAAGTTCGAAACTTCAACCCCGAAACCAATGGCAAAACCCCGAGGGGCGAGAGCACTCCAAGCCACCCCGCTGAGTGAGGAGACAGAATCATCCGAAGAGGAAGCCGCTGCAGTGGCGGGAAACAACAAGGACCTGCTGTGAATAGTGCTGAACAGCAGGTCCCCGACTCCCAGGCGCTGAACCCGGTGAGCAAATCCCCTTCCCTCCCTTCAGACTAATGACAGGATCACCTGACATTGAGTGAGTGAGGTGATTGGTTGGTGACTGGGCGTATATGGGCAGAGGTAAGAAGTGTGTATGTGGAGAGAGAGAAGTCAGTCAGTCAGCAGTTAAGAGAAAGTTGCGGTCAGTCAGCAGTCTACAGAGTCTGAAAGAGCAGTCTTCTGGTTATAATCCCATATGGTGCTGTGAAAAGCATTAGAATTCTAGGGAAGGAAAGTAGAATACGTATAGGGGGCATATTAGTGACTAGAGAGAGTCAAATCCTAATATTGTCACAGTATTATAAGGGTGTGAGAGACAGAAGCTGACAGAAATCTGAGTTAAAGGGAAATATTAAACCTAAAAAAAAATAAAGACTGCTGAAAGTACATTCTGAAGGAAGGATTTGAGCATGAGGAGTGGTTGTAAGGTGAAACAGTGTGACACCTCAGTTAGAAGTCATTAACATGAACTGTGTCATTCACTGAAGAGATAAGTTATAAAACATGTTGAAACCAATATGTTTCTTGTACAAAGAAAGGGGATTTTTAAATTTTATTGTTGTTAACCCAGAGTCATATTTTATTTATTTGTTCAATTTATAACCCACCCTCCCCACTGCAGCGAGCTCAGGGCAACTTACATAAAAGATTAAAACACATAAATAACAATTATAAAACACTCATAAAACAATTATAAGAGAATCCAACTCTCACAAAGTGCTAGTAAGAGGTCTAATACTAACAGCTGTGCTTACAAATGGTGGCAACCATTCAGGTGATCTATATTGATGGTCAGCTCATCTTGGTGTATTGATTTATGCGGTGGGCACATATGCGATTTCAGTACTAGAGTCTCATCCAAAGCCAGTGTGGTGTAGTGGTTAAGTGCATGGACTCTAATCTGGGAGAACCGGGTTTGATTCCCCACTCCTCCACTTGCACCTGCTAGATGACTTTGGGCAAGCCGTAGTTCTGGCACAGCTGTTCTTGGGAAAGAGCAGTTTCTGTCAGAGCTCTCTCAGCTCCACCTGCCTCACAGGGTGTCTGTTGTGGGGAGGGGAAGGGAAAGGAGTTTGCAAGCCACTCTGAGACTCCTTTGGGTAGTGAAGGGTGGGGTATAAATCCAATCTCCTCCTCATCCTCAGGACCACATAGTCCAATGAAGTAGCCTTAGAACTTGGGCACAATTGAATTGAATTGAATTGATTGAATTGGAATTAAACTCCTGGTGGCAGCATTACATACCCAGAGAGGGAAATAACAAGAAAGTTAAAAACACACCATATCTAACCACATGATTAAAAGAGTGTAGCCATGACACATATGATCAGGGCTGGCCTGAGTGAACCTAGCAAGGGGTTTTCCAGGCAAGTGAGAAGAAGAGGTGGTCTGTCATTGTCTGTATTGACAATGTACTCACACATTAGCTTCTGATACCTGATGAGCTCAGGAGATACCATACCATTCCCACAGCCCTATAACCAGGGCTCTTTTTGTAGCAGGAACTCCTTAGCATATTAGGCGACACACCGCTGATGTAGCCAATCCTCCAAGAGCTTACAGTAGCCCCTGTAAGAATAGCTCTGTAAGCTCTTGGAGGATTGGCTACATTAGGGTTGTGTCACCTAATATGCAAAGGAGTTCCTGCTACAAAAAGAGCCCTGCCTATAACCAATAGGGGTATAGAAACGTCCCCAAACACAAGCACCGAAGAGCCACTGAAAGGCACTCCCTGACCCAAGTCCTTCAGGCAACAATAACAAATTCAAGCCCTTGCACGAATGACCTTTAGACAGAGATAAGGCAAATTCATAGAGCTCTATCAATGGTGATTAGCCATGCAACTTAAATGGAGCCTAAATGTGCAGATGCAGTATATCCCTGGGTGCCAATTCATGTGTGATAAAGGGGGGGGGTTGTTGCCTTCATGCCCTGTTTCCCACAGATATCTGTCTAGTCAAAGTTGGAAGAAAAAGGATCACGTGACACTATCGTATAATGAATCAGACCATTGGTCCATCAAAATATTGTGTACTCAGACTGGCAACAGATTTCCAGGGTCTCACGCAAAATAATGTTTCACGTCACCTTTTCCCTGGGGTGTCAGGAACTGAATCTGGGGCCATCTGCATTCAAAGTAAATGCTCTACCACTGAGCCATGGTGCCTTCCCAGAATGCTGCTTTAGAGATTTTTTGTGTAATTCAGCACAGTGTCATGGATCAGCCAGGGCTCAACAATAGTGAGGACTCCTCAGGAGAAGAGGAGCACCTTATAACTATCCTTGAATTAACAGATGTTGACCAGCAAGAGAATGAGAGGCAGGCTTGCCAGGATTCACAGCCAACAGCTGGTGCAGAGCCACCAACACCCTCCAGCCCTGATTCAGCAGGTGAACCTCAGTTAGCCATTCCTAGCCCACCAGTATCTCCTACACCCTTAGAGTGCTACAGGCAGAGGCTGAGAACAAAAGAACATGTAAGAAGGCAGAGTGCACTCCTCCTGACCTGACTTCAGCTGCTTGCTGATGACAAGGACGAGTAGTTATACTTCTGAGTAGATGGCTACAAGCATGACCCTTAGGCATGGAGCTATAAAAACTAGCTAGAGAGACAGTTAGGTGTGGATGCAATATGTACGATAGTTACTAAGCCACTGACTCTGCCTTGCCTAATTCTTGGAAGCCTGACCTTGAACTGAACAGCCTTGTCTATCCTCACTTCTGGAACATTGACTTTGAACTGAATGGGCCATTCAATTCCCTGCCTGAATTGTGAAACTTGGTACTCAGCCTGCAAGCCAGTACAGTTCTTCTTAGGTCTTTATGACAAAACCATTCTATTACTTGGCTTAGCGAAGTAGATACAATTACTGTAGCATAAATAGACTCCTCCACTGGAACAGTCAGAGCCTCATCAACCAAAGGGAGGCTCCTGACTCTAGAAGAAAGTCCCATGCTTCACTGAGTTGTGTTGTAGGATTCAACCCAATATGACATTTCTTTACATACAAAGTCAACACTATAGATCCTCAATAAAAAGAGTCCCCCCACCCCACTTCATGATAGGTATGCTCTGAAAGAGTAGATATGGAAATGATATGGAAATGAGGGCTTCTGGTGCCCTGGCCCCACTGCTGGACCTCCTGATGGCAACTGGTATATTTTGGCCGCTGTGTGACAGAGTGTTGGACTAGATGGGTTTCGGTTTCCAGCGTTGCGAATGGCGGCCACCTTTCGGGACGCTCCCGGAGGTGGTTAGCCCACACGCAGTTTGGGGGGGTCTTTGCAGGTTTGCAAGACCCTAGTGAGCCTTAGGCAAAGGCTCCAAACCGGGGGCGCTTGGGGAGTAGCCTCTCTGCCGGCAGTCAGCCGGGAAATTGAGGCTTTCTCCCCGCCCCAATCGGCCCCGCTGAGGTGTGCCCGTAATGGGACTTAGCAACGCCACCGATTTCCAACAGGAGTGAGGAACAGCGATGAATTAAAGCAAAAAGAAGAAATGGCAGGAACCATGAGTTGGAGGTCTGAATTTGAAGCGAAACCCGAGCCCTTCCCCCGTAAGCGAATAAGCGGCTGGGAGGAGGGGAATCCCCCCCCACTGAGAAGCGGGACTTGTATAAGAAAGCTAAGGGGGACGAAAGGGAAGAAGGGTTGGCGAAATTACCTTTGGGGTGCCATTGAAGCGAATGAGTTAGCGGGACTCCTGAGCGACACGTCACGAACTTTTATAAAGTAAACAAATACAAGAAATGTCTGCCATGAAGAAGGTCCCTTTGAAAACGGAGAAGAAGGGAGGCGGGACTTCCGGTCCGGGTAATCCCCCTCCAGAGCCGACTGTCAGTCAACAGACAAGCGAGCTACTGCACCCTCTGCTGGTCCAAATACAGAAAATCAGCGAAACCTTAACTAATATGGAAGGTGTTCTCAACAGTCAACAGAGGCAACTAACAGAGACGTCAAAGAAGATGGAGGAGATCGCACAGAAATGTTTGGTCTTGTCGGAAGACATCGGAAAAGTGAAGAAAAGGGTCAACAAGTTAGAAAAGCATCAGGATGTGCAAGAAAAAAGAATTTTGATGTTGCAAATGGAAAAATCGAATCTGACTCTTCGATTTCAGGGCATTAAAGAAGAAGAGAAGGAAGATCTCAGATCTATACTTGCGAATGCCTTGGCACCCGTAACTGGCAGAGATCAGCGTGAGTTAAAAGAAGAAATGGATAAGGTCTATAGGGCCTACTCCACATTTACAAAAAAAAAAAAAAATCTGCCAGCAGAAGTGGTTGTCAAGTTTGTCAAGCAGAGTACCAGAGATCCAATCTTGCGTGCAGTTGCAGCGGTGCCCTTGAAAATTGGGGAGCAGACCATCAGAATATTGAAAGATGTGCCTTATGAAATCCGGATGAAAAGGAAAGCTTATAAAGGATTGACCACTTTTCTACAAAGAAGACAGGTCATATACAGATGGACCTATCCTGAAGGCCTTTTGTTCAAGTACAAGGATAAAAGAGAGAAGATTGACTCCATCTTCAAGGCACAGGAATTTCTGAAGAGACACGCCAGTCCAGAGGAAGAGGCAGCACTCGCAACGTGGACAGATTTGAGTAGTGAAGATGACAGCGGCCCAGAGGAGGGAGGTGCCGGAGCGGGAGAAGTGAAAACCAAAGGTGGCCCATCCTATAACTTGAGGGATACCAAAGGAAGACAACCTAAGAAATAACTGTTCGGGAAGCGTCAAAAAGGAGATGACTAATAATTAACCCCAAAGGACATTACTAACCTCATTAACAGAGTTATTTTGAATTTTTTTAGATGAAAAGAAGACTCTCAAATCACGGAGATTGCCAAAAACTGTATCTATATTGATTTAAACTAACCTTTATTAACAGAATACTCATTCTGCTCTTTTCTTTATCCCTCTATATACCCTACCTTTTTCTATTTATAAAAAGAATAAATTCCTCTCCTTTTTAGGAGGGTTTTGATAAAAAAAAAAGAGTGTTGGACTAGATGGGCCATTGGCCTGATTCAACATGGGCTTCTCTTATGTTCTTATGTTGATGGTCAGAGAATTCATCACCTTCACAAATATGCTATTCACAAATAGCCAGTAGAGGGCAATGCTGTGTTGGTCAGCTGCTATGTGGGTAGGAAGGAAGAAATTCTGATTTTTATACTGTTTTCCCTCTGAAGTTCATACACTGTAGTTCAGGGGTGTCGAACTCATTTGTTATGAGGGCCGGATCTGCCGTAAATGAGACCTTGCTGGGCCGGGCCGTGTGTGCCATAAAATGTAATGCCAGGTAGTGGAGATATAAACTTTATAAAGGACACAAATACAAAGGGTTTAAAAACAAAACAAAACCTTAAAATAAAAACATGCTTAAAACATTAGCTCTGTAAGCTGAAAACCTACTTTTGGTTTATCGATATTCACCACAGAAATCTCACGCTCAGAGTTCTGAGTCCAGGACCCAGGTGAAAACGTGAAATGGTGGAGTGATTAAGAGAGTTTGGTGAAGCACACCATGGTACAGCAGCAGCAGCAGAACTGGAAGCAGGAAATGGCCCGTTCCACTGCCGGCCTGATAGAAGCCCTCTATGGGGCCAGATCGAGCCCCAGGGCCGCATGTTTGATACCCCTGCTGTAGTTATTACATTCCGTGAGAAGAAGCAGGATTCTCAAGTACATTAGAACACGACACAAACATATTCATTGTGTTTTTGTTTAATATGCCGCCTTTACACCTGGGTGGTGTTGTGGTTGTTTTGGTATTTTCTCGTATGTTGACATTACGTGTCTATGGCATTTTTAATCTAACTTTCCCTACTCAAGATGGCATATGTGGCTCTCCCTTCTCTGTTTCACCCTCATGTCAAGCCTGTAAAAAAAGGTTAGAGCCAAACGACAAGTGACGCTGAACACAAGTTTGCTCGAGTGCTTGTGATTCCACGTGTTTCTCACCCCCTCTGCTGTGCACTTCCTGCCGAGGTCACATGTGCTGCCATTCCTGCGTTCCCTGGCCATGAGTTCTGCAATTGTGCCATCAAGTGGTTAAGGAAACAATAGCAAGCAAATGGACCTTGAGCTTGTTTGGAGGTTGCAGCAGGGGACTGCAACTATCGTCTACCCTTGACTAAAGAATGGTACACTCCTTCTATCTGGGATGGTTGTCCTCTTCCATGGAGCACTCGGTTTTGGAAGGAATGCACACGGAGCTGTGAGGGAGGGAGGGGACACCCTCCTAGCCATACATTTGACAGAAGCGATACAACCTTTGAAGGGCTGCCGTGGCTCAGTGATTAAGATGCTGGACTGCAGACCGGAAGGTCGGTAGTTCAGCAGTTCGAGACCTGAGTGCCGCATGATGGAGTGAGCTCCCGTCTCTGGTCCCGGCTCCTGCCAACCTAGCAGTTCGAAAGCAAGAAATTGCAAGTAGATAAATAGGTACCGCTTTGGTGGGAAGGCAACAGTGCTCCATGCACCTCAGAGTCTAGTCATGCCAGCCACATGACCACAGAAATGTCTTCGGAGGGACAGCACTGGCTCTTTGGCTTGGAAACGGAGATGAGCACCGTATTCCTTGAGTTGGATTTGACTGGCTTTTGAGCAAGGGAAACATTTACCTTACCTTTACCTGTATAACCTTTAAAGGAAGAACTTTTAAAATGCAATCAAATTTCTGGCCTCAGGGTAAATTTTACAAAATCTAATATGTTGTGTTGTAATGAGGGCTCTTTTTGTAGCAGGAACTCCTTTGCATATTAGGTGACCCACCCTAATGTAGCCAATCATCCAAGAGCTTACAGAGCTCTTCTTACAGGGGCAACTGTAAGCTCTTGGAGGATTGGCTACATTAGGGGTGGGTCGTCTAATATGCAAAGGAGTTCCTGCTACAAAAAGAGCCCTGGTTGTAATATTCTCCCAGTTCGATTGAAAGCCTCTCATACTTTAAATATACCATCAGCATATAAAAATTTTAGATACCTTGGAATATCCATCCCCAAAAAACCTAAATAAAATGCATCAATATAACTATAAAACAATGTGGAGGCAGATTAAAATGGATCTGATTAGATAGGCAGAGCAGAAAACATCTGTGACTACTCGAGTTGCAATGATTAAAATCTTTGTTCTTCTAAAATTATCTTTTAAATGTATTTTATGTGTTACGTCTTCATATCTCACATGAGATTTTGAGGGATTTACAATTAAAATTAGACCAATTTATTTTTAACTCTAAAAAACCAGGAACAGCAGAACTTCTTAGGTATCGTTTTTTCCAAGAAGGAGGGTCAGGTATTCTGAATATCTCCCTTTATTATGATGCATATTGGGTCATTTAATCCCCAGTTTGCCCTTCTCCAAGGACATAGGTTGGTTAGAGCTAGGGAGATTTAATTTCAAAGAGATGGGGGGGGGATTTCATTTATCCTATATATATAAAAAAAACCCTAGCATATTGGCACTTTCCAGCTCTCCCATTGGATGTGCTGTGCGCTCCATTGTGTGCCATTGGCTGGGGGCTGGGTCACCTTCTCTCCCCGGCCCACTGCCAGCTTGGCAATTTCCCTGTCTGAATAAACTGCCAAAACTGCTGTGGGACTCACTTTCCCCTCAGTGGCTATTGCTAAGCAACCAAGCTTGGTTCTGTCAGTAAAAAGGCAGGGGCAGGAGGCCCTTTTGAGGCCTGCATTGATCTTTGTAGGGAACTCAGCTAGGGTTGCCAGCTTCAGGTTGGGAAACTTCCTGGAGATTTGTGGTGGTGTCTATGGAAGCCAGAGTTTGGGGTGGGGAGAGGCCTCAACTGAACAGAATGCCATAGAGTCCACCCTCCAAAGCAGTTATTTTCTCCAGGGGAGAGAGATCTGTTGTTTGGAGTTTAGTTGTGGTATCAGGGGAGGAGATGGAAAGCTGAAGTCAGGGGACAGATAAAGGTACGATGATGGTTGTCTGGGAAGGAGATAGGGTTGTCACCTATAGGTTGGGAAATTCCTGGAGATTTGAGGGGTGGAGCCTGGAGAGGGTGGGGTTTGAGGAGGGGTGGGACCTCAGAAAGGTACAATGCCATAGACTCCACCCTTGAAACCAGCTATTTCCTCCTGGGGAACCACTGCTACCAATCTCCAGATGAGGGCTGGAGTTCACTCAGAATTACAGTGGCTCCTTAGATGGCAGAGATCAGTTCCCCTGGAGAAAACGGCGGACTCTGTGTCCTTATTCCCTGCTGAGGTCACCACAGCAAATTGATGCTGAGTGTCCAAGGCATGGGCACCCGCCCAGAGCCTCTTTCTAGAGCTCTGTTGTATTTATTTCCACAACGAGCCTTATTCCTAGTTATATGATCATGCTTTTTGTAGAAAAAAAGTTTTAAAAGTATGGTAATACATTTTTGTAAAAAAAAAAAAAAAAAAGTTGAGTTTGTTTTTGAATCTCCACGGCCCTATTTTGGTATGGGGGAAATGGAAAAGGATATTAAACCCAGAAATTTCTCCACTGACCCCCATTCTGTGCCATCTAAAATTTCTTCCAGCAGCAAATTATGGTTCCAGGTGCAGAGATTCTTTTCTTAATCAAATAACGTTAAAGGGCAAAAAAATATTACGCTCTTGTAGTCAACTCTGGATTGAAGGAAGGATTCTTAAAGGTACTAAAAGGCTATTGAAACATCATTTTTTTACAGTGGTTCAAACATCAAATTTTTAAGTTTTCTCCAAAAAGAAGGAAATGAAAGATCAAATCAACGGACCATTAACTGAATTTGAAGAATTAATTTGAAAATTAAATGATGAAGAGGGGAAATGAATAACTAAAATATATAGGATATTATCATTAGGGACAAACCCCCAGGCGATTAAAAAGAACTGGGAAATAGAACTGAATACTAAATGTAATTATAAGGACTGGGAACGCATATTTCAGTGTCCTCAATTTTAGCCACTACATCATACAGGTAGTATAAAGGTGCAATGCCATTTTACTGTCTCAGGACTTAAGTCTCCATTATGTTTTATAGTTGCCAACCTCCAGGTGAAGCCTGGAGATGTTTCGAAACCACGACTGATCTCCAGGCTATAGGAATCAGATTCCCTAGAGGGCTGCTTTGGAGTGGGAACTCTATCACATTAGACCCTGCTGAGGTCCCTGCCCTCCACAAATCCCACCATCCCTAGGTTTCACCACAAATCCCCAGGAATTTCCCAACCTTTAGTTGGCAGCCTTATTCTACTGTTTGTCTAGGGCCATCCTGTTCTCTTTTGTCTTTTAGATTCTAAGAGGAGGAGGAGGAGGAGGAGGAGGAGGAGGAGGAGGAGGAGGAGGAGGAGGAGGAGGAGGAGGAGGAGGAGGAGGAGGAGAAGAAGAAGAAGAAGAAGAAGAAGAAGAAGAAGAAGAAGAAGAAGAAGAAGAAGAAGAAGAAGAAATGGGATTTATACCCCGCCCTTCACTCAGAGTCTCAGAGCAGCTTACAAACTCCTTTCCCTTCCCCTCCCCACAACAGACACCCTGTGAGGTAGAAGAAGAGAAGAGATTGGATTTATACCCCACCCTTCACTCGGAGCCTCAGAGCACCTTACAAACTCCTTTCCCTTCCCCTCCCCACAACAGACACCCTGTGAGGTGGGTGGGGCTGAGATCAATATTCCCTCTAAGCCGTGGAGTCTTGTGAGCAAAAATTCTACTTTGTGAGCTACTGGCATTAAAGTTGTGAGCCAGAGATTGGGCTGCTGCATAAATCAGTTTGCTCTGGAGCCATCCTTCCTGAGTGAAGACAAAAATATCTGAGCCAGAGGCTAAAAAACTGTGAGCCAGCTCGCACTAACTCAGCTTAGAGGAAACACTGGCTGAGAGAGCTCTTTCCAGAACTGCCCGTTCAAGGACAGCTCTGACAGAACTATGGCTTGCCCATGGTCATCCAGCAGGTGCAAGTGGAGGAGTGGGGAATCAAACCCGGTTCTCCCAGATTAGAGTCCGCATACTTAACCACTACACCAAACTGGCTGTATCAGAACAAGGCTCCATCGTTATTTCAAGCATCACATTAAGGCAACAGTTCCTCTCTTTCTTCTGCCCTCAGCAATTATCATTCAATATGGACATTGCTTGTAGCAATGATTAAGCATTGTATGCATTTAAGTTCTTTAGCATATGCTTTAAACAAACTGAACTGTGATAAACTTACCGGGGTCTTCAAAGAAGAGGTGGTCAAGTTGAATGGAGTCAACTCAAGCGATGCCGTTGAAGTCGCTGTCAGAAATGAGTGCTTTTATATGATTTCTTGGTCCTATGGAATGAGAGGGAGACATCCTTTTTTGCAGCTCAAGGTTCTAATTAGTCCACAACCGACATTTCTAGTTTTCTTGTTTATTTTCTCCATTCTACCTTATTTCGTATTTATTGCTTCATCCTCATTTTTTTAAGAGTTATTTATGTCTCCTTTGTCTACTGGTCATTTGCGTTTTTTTACACCTCATGTTTCATCCACGTGTTTTTTTCCTCCTTTGGGGGAATTCCATAGGACTAATTGGCGGCCAACGCATCTTGAATTATCGGAGCAGATTCTTGAAATTTTTATTTTTGGTTGCATCACATCAACAGGTCAATGACGGAAGTGACTTCAGGCTGCTTCTCACAACAAGAGATTTAGGGCTGCCGATAATAAATGCTCAGTCAACTGCAGTCCTAAATAAAAAGGACTTTCAACTGCCTCCTGAACAGGCCCGTAGCTATAGAGGGGCATCTTGGGGCCTGGCCCCCTAACTTACCGCCAAGGCCCCCTGACTTTCCATCCAGCCCAGGCGCTCCCTTGGGAGGAGGTGTGCAGGGGTGTGTGCAGAGTGCCCCCTGACTTATTTAAAGGCCCCCCAAATTAAAAAAAAAATCCTGGTGACAGGCCTGCTCCTGAATATCAGCAATATGGCAAACAAGTCCACCTCCCTGGGGAGGTTGCTTCATAATTGTGCGGCTGCCACTGAAAAGGCCCTCTCTGACATACCCACCAAACAAGCATCTTTGATTGACGGGAAAGGCAGGAGGGCATCTCTTGGCAATTGTAATTCCTGGACAGGAATGAATGGGAGAAGAATCAAGCCATGTAGGGCTTGTCAAGTCCCCTGGACTTCAAGGAGATCAAATCAGTCAATCCTAAAAGAAATCAACCCTAACTGTTCCCAGGAAGGCCAGATACTGAAGCTGAAGCTCAAATACTGTGGCCACCAGGCCTGTAACTACAGTGAGGCATTTCAGGGCCTGCCCCCCCAACTTTCTGCCAAGGCCCCCTTCCACCCAGCACCCTGGCCCCCAGCTCTCTGGGCTGCCTGGAGGACTCCTGACTCTCCAGGCCACCCGGAGAACTCCCCACCGCTGCCCCTTCCCCAAGCACAGCTAGCTTCCCCAGGCAGAGTATGATTGCTGCAAAATGAGGCTTTAATTTTTTTATTTAAATTTTGTATCTTATTTTGTGATGTCAGTGCCCCTTGACTTCTTTAAAGGCCTCCTGAATTACAAAATCATGGCTGCAGTCCTGGTGGCCACCAAATCAGAAGGGAGCACTCACTAGAGAAGACACCGATGCTGGGAAAGATTGAAGATAAAAGAAGAAGGGCACGGCAAAGGATGAGATGGTTAGACAGTGCTATCAATGCGACAAATATGAAATTAAGCAAACTCCGGGGCATGACAGAAGACAGGAGGGCCTGGCGTGATGTGTTCCATGGGGTCTCAAAGAGTCAGACTCAACTGTGTGACTGAATAACAACAAAAAGGGCTTTACAGGACAATTTAAAAAAAAAAGAACTGTCATGTGGTAGAAAGTATGAAGGTGGGAGCAGGAGACGTTAGGCCTCCATTCTCACCCTCACTTTCCAGCTGATTTCAATAGCTGGTCTGAATGGTCCCTGTCTGATGACTGTTCCTAGACATTGGCCTTTCACCTTTTTTTTTTGTTGAAATGTGTCCAGAGAAGGGCAATGGAAATGGTGAGGGAGATGGAGACCAACTTCTATGAGGAAAGGTTGAAGGGATAACTCTCTTCAAGTACGTGAAGGGCTGTCATATAGAGGATGGTGAGGAGTTGTTTTCGGTTGCCCCAGAAGGTCAGACCAGAACCAAGGGGTTGAAGTTAAATCAAAAGGGTTCTTGGCTAAACATTAGAAAGAACTTCCTGACAGTTGAAGTGGTTCCTCAGTTGAACAGGTTTCTTCGGGAGGTGGTGGGCTCTCCTTTTTAAGCAGAAGCGAGATGGCCATCTGACAGCAATGCTGATTCTGTGAATTTAGACAGATCGTGAGAGGGAGGGCAGGAAGGGATGAGCCAGTGTTTGGCTCTCATAGTTCTTTTTTTACACACCCAGGGAAATGCTGATCACCACTTTGGGGTCAGGAAGCAGTTTTTCTCCAGGCCAATTTGGTTGGGGATCCTTCTGGAGGGTCACTGGGGGTGTGGGGGATGGCATTTGTGAATTTCTTTCATTATACAGGGGGTTGGACTAGACCCTGGAGGTCCCTTCCAACTCTATGATGGTGAATTTCTTTCTGGAAGCATGCTAGGCCACTACATTATGAGTGGCCTTTTCTGCAGTAGCCCCTACCTGTGGGAGTCTTTTGTAGGAGACCCCTTTTTTCACGAGATTCCCAAAACTGTAAGGCTCCCCCCCCCCACAGCTGCCCATCAGGTAAGTTCCAAAGATGACTTGTTCGTGGTGCGCCACCTCCAAGGGTCATGGAGTGAAGTGGTCTTGCAGCACCTTTACGATTTCCTTGAACGTCGCCTCTTCCAGCATCTTTGGGGACAGCAAATGTTGTGCCAAGTCCACGATGGAGGGTCTGCATGACCCGAGGAGGAGCCCTTTCTTCCTCTCCTCATCTGTCACCTGGTAGAAAATCAGGACGGACTTGAGCCCGGTGACCCACGCTCCCCATTGTTGTGGATGGGACTGGTCGAATGGTGGAACCAGCCCTGTTCCTGGAGCGACTGCCATTGTGCTGATCGGTTGAGGCAGGGGAGCAGCTTGCCCGTCGTCATTGCTCATCTGCGGTAGTGGTACTTGGTCTCCTCTGGTGCCCCATCAGTCCGGCTCGCTCAGCGGGATCCCATCCTTGTCGCCAATGGAAAGTACTGGGTTCGCTGCGTGGAGAGGCGGACTATGACATGCTGAACTATGCTGGTTTATTGAATACACACACAAGACAAAGAACTGGCCGGCAGTGACCCACTATATACGCACACCCCAGACACAGACACAGTCCTATTGGGGTTTTGAATCTCCCACCAAACTCCCCATTGGTGGACTAAAAGGTGGACTAGGATTTTTAGCCCCTATTGTGTTAAGAACCAAGCTCAGGGCCTCAGGCCTCAGACCCCTAGTGGCGGCCCATGGACACAACACACATGCTATTAGCTTTGGTCAGCGGAAGCAGTTAAGCTGTCTCTTTGAGTCTGGGTGGTGGCTGCAATTGTTTCTGTTGTGGCTGGTTTTTTAGTCATACTGTTGTAATTTTTAAATTCCTTTTTATGTGTTGATTGTTTACCACTTCGTATAACACAGAGACGGGGTGTAGTTACTTTTAAAAATGTAACTAGAGAAGTCCAGTGAAAATTACCTGGGCACCAGGGTGATGTGTGGCAGTCTTATTGGGAAAGTACCAGGGAGATTCAGATATACCACTAGGATCTGGGAAATGATAGTCTAAATCCAGTAGTGATGGTCTAAAGCCAGTTTGGTGTAGTGGTTAGGAGCACGGACTCTAATCTGGGAGAACCGGGTTTGATTCCCCACTCGTTCACATGCAGCTACTGGCATGACCTTGGGTCAGTCATAAGCTCTTTCACAGCTGTTCTCTCAAGGGCAGTCCTCGAGAGAGAGAGCTCTCAGCCCCACCTACCTTACAAGGGAAGGTAAGCCTCTTTGAGACTCCTTCGGGTAGTGAAGTCGCCTCACCGTAAAATCAATGCCCAAGCCAAACCCCTGGACCTAGAAACATGAAATTCAGGGAGAGCACGCCTACCATGACGTAGATGCTCACTAAGAAGGGATTTTTTTAAAGAAATCTGACATCTTTTGTTGTTGTTCAGTTGCACAGTTGAGTCCGACTCTTCACGACCCCATGGACCAGATCACCTCTAAGGAGGTCAAAAGGGGTAAAATGTGCTTCCCCCATTGCTTCCTATATGGCTGCCAGGCTGCTGCCTTCTTACAACCCCCACTCTCTGATTGGTCAGCTGCATAGCTCAGTGTTCTGAGGTAAAAAACAACAACCCAGTTATAGGAAACTGCAGAGAGCTAATGTCAGTTGAGGAAATCAGGAATGGCCAACAACCAAATGTGAGGTGTAGCAATGCTGTTGGCCCAGCCTCTCCAATGGCTTCCAACACACTCCCCACACTTCCTACACCTGACATCTGTCAGGTGCAGCAGTGGATGTAGGGTGCTTAAAGGCATCAGGGAGCCTGCTCCAGCAGTAACGTCTTAGTGATCCTGCCAACTCAGCCTCCACAGTGGCTTGCAATACCCCTCCCCCTCCCCCTCTGGATAGGCAGCTGTCAGGTGTAGGAGAGGAGGTGGGATGCTTACAGCTATTGGGGAGACTTGCTCAGCAGGATTACCTTAGTGATGCTGCTGGCCCAGCTTCCCTGATGCCTTTAAACACACTCCCCCCAACACCAGACAGGTGGGGATCTTTCAGGTATAGGAGTAGGGCCAGGGTACTTCAATCCAGCAGGGAGGCTGCCCAAGCAGAAACACCTTAGCAGTGCTGCTGGGCCAGCCTCCCCAATGGTATTAGACACACTCCCACCCAGTATGGAAATATACCCCAAATGTGTAGAAAAGTGGTTTCCTGAATTAGGTTATTTAACTTCTCACAATGTGGGTTCTACAAAATTGGTTCATATGAACTTGCTTAATATCTGATTGTTCGGATGTTGTTTTGAATACATAGCTGCTTCCCACTTCTTAAATGTAACATTGATGAGAAGCATTTTTTTAAAGAAGAAAAAAGGGTATGCCCTGTACCCCTCCAAATCATCATCATCATCGTCATCATCACCATCATCATTGTTTTGTTATATTTATGAATCATCCCGTCCCTGCTACTGCAGAGCTCTGGGCAATGTACAACCAGAGATAAAACAAGATAAAATTAATTTAAAACATTAGTACAACATTAAAGGCAATCAGATGGTGAATAACCAATCCTCATTCCAACGCCCACAACCGGCTACTTCATGGACAGGGGGGAGGAGGGCAAAATAGATGTAAACAACATGGAACAGGAAGGGTGCCAACCAAGATAGAACCATTGCTGTCCTCACTAAAATTCAGTGCCCAGGCCCAACACCTGCACCAAGAAACCCAAAATAAGGGGAGTGCATTCCTACCATGATGTCAACCCCCACTACAAAGAGATTTCTGAGAAACACGACCCCTAAGGGGGTAAAAAAGGGCAAAATGTGTTCCCCAAATTGTTTTTCATATGCCTGGCAGGCTGCTGCCTCCTTGCCCCCCCCTTTAATTGGTCAACTGTGTAGCTCAGAGTTCTGAGGTAAAACCTGCTTCTTGCACCCACCTCCCTCTGATTGCTCAGCTGTGGATCTCAATGTTGTAAGGTAAAAACACAGTTAAAAGAGACTGCAGACAGTTGAGGACAATTACAAAAATCAGTGATTCAAGACTCCTGAATAGACATTTCTCATAACAGCCATCATGGGAATTGAGTTTATGAATGTTCAGTTCTATAATTGGATTTACGGAACTTAAATACCGTAGCGAAGCACGGGTATCAGGCTGGTGTGTGTGTATGTATATGTGTGTGTATGTGTAGATAGATGATAGATAGATAGATAGATAGATAGATAGATAGATAGATAGATAGATAGATAGATGACAGATAGATAAATAGATAGATAGGTGCTATTTCACTGGATGTGTGGTTATTTGACATGTGCCTTATTTGAAATGCCAATTTTTGTTGTCTCTTTGCTTGTTTTTTTTTAATTTGAAATACTGTAATGTATGAAATTGTTTTCACAATAAAAAATTAAATCTTAACAAAACAAAACAAAAGGTCTAACATCCCAATTGCAAAACAAAATGCAAGAGCAGGCAGAGTGATCAATAGCAGCTCCCTCTCTGTATGTATGTATATGTGTATATATAAATGTGTGTATTATTATTATTATTATTACTACTACTACTATTCCACACTCCTCCTGGCTTAACTAGGAGAGGCTGAAGTAGGAGGATTTCTAAATTAGTTCTGCAATTGGGGCATGTGCAGTTTAACATCACTAATGCACATGTGCTCATTGATAAAACAGTAGTTAAAAAAAAAAACCTTTTCAGCCTATGTGGGCAGAGCATTGTCCTTTGCCAGTCACAATTTAAATAAACAATGAGGACCTGATTGGTCGTTTGGACATGTGGCTGACTTGTTTGGTGTAGTGGTTAGGAGCGTGGACTCTAATCTGGGAGAACCGGGTTTGATGCCCCACTCCTCCAACTGCAGCTGCTGGTGTGACCTTGGGTCAGTCATAACTTCTTTCAGAGCTGTTTTCTCAAGGGCAGTTCTCGAAAGAGCTCTCTCAGCCCCACCTACCTCACAGGGTGTCTGTTGTGGGGAGGGGAAGGGAAAGGAGATTGCTCTGAGACTCCCTTGGGTAGTGAGGTAAAGGTAAAGGTTTCCCTTGCTCGAAAGCCAGTCGAATCCGACTCTAGGGTTGCGGTGCTCATCTCCGTTTCCAAGCCGAAGAGCCAGCGCTGTCTGAAGACGTTTCCGTGGTCATGTGGCCGGCATGACTAAACACCAAGGCGCACGGAACGCTGTTATGGGTAGTGAAGGGACGGGTATAAATCCAATCTCTTCTTCATCGTCTCTTGTATGAGGCAGCCAGTCAGAAAGGAGACTGGTAATATCAGTCAAGTTCTGCCCTTCTCTGTGAAGTGGGCCTTTGTTGCAAGTTGGGCCACCTGCCCTCCCTTTTTGATCATATGGGATTCTCTGGTTTCCTTAGTGGGTTGGACCAGAAATGTTGAGATCTCCTTCAAGCAGACCTAGAGGACCAAGCTGCTCGCCATGGCTTACAACCCGTTAGGAAGAACTGGGTGTGCGTGAAGAGGTACATCAGTGTTGGTGTAATGTATCCACTTGAGAACATGGGCTCTGGACAGCCATGTGCTTGGACTGGTTCTAACCGGTCCACCATGTGGCCAGGCAAAGGGCCTGAGCTTCGCCCCGAAGGACAATGGACTAGTGGATCCTGACTCCCCTCCAATGGAGGAGCAGGAGTTAATCCAATCACTGTAAATAGCGAATCACCAGGTGTGTGTGTGTTTGGGGTGTGGGTCACTTGGGGATAAAAGCCGGCCTGCGAGCCGGCTTAGTTGTCTTGTTCTTCATCTAATAAAGTATGTGAGAGCTGAAATCACTAGTAAGTCTCCGTACTTTTCAGTTGGTTTGCTGCTTTAAGACTCCGAGTGAAGTGCAGGGAATCAATAATTCTCCTCCTCCTCCTCCTCCGCATTACTTCTGGCAAAAAAAGGAACCAATACAGGTTTGGGAAAATCCTAGAGTGTTGCTCTGACATAATGATGCCCCTTCTGATTTTTCACTGGAAGTGATGCTGTGTTGGGGTATAAACTTTTGAGAGTCAACGCTTCTGAAAAATGGAGCTTTGACTCTCGAAAGCTTATATCATGGAAATCTTGTTGGTCTCTAAAGTGCTTGTTGTTGTTGTTCAGTCACACAGTCGAGTCTTCATGACCCCATGGACCACATCATGCCAGGACCTCCTGTCTTCCGTCACCCTCTGGAATTTGCTCAATTTCATGTTAGTTGCATTGATAGCACTATCTGACCATCTCATCCTTTGCTGTCCCCTTCTTCTTTTACCTTCAATCTTTCCAGCATCAGGGTCTTCTCCAGTGAGTGCTCCCTTCTCATTGGGTGGCCAAAGTATTTGAGCTTCAGCTTCAATATCTGGCCTTCCAGGGAACAGTCAGGGTTGATTTCTTTTAGGATTGACTAATTCGATCTCTTTGCAGTCCAAGGGACTCTCAAGAGTCTTCTCCCGCACAATAATTTGAAAACATCGATTCTTCGGTGCTTGGCTTTCCTTCTGGTCCAACTCTTGCAGCTATACATTACTACTGGGAATACCATTGCTTTGACCATACGGACTTTTGTTGGCCAGGTGATGTCTCTACTTTTTATTATGCTGTCTAGGTTTGCCATGGCTTTCCTCCCAGTTTGGTGTGAGAGCCAGTTTGGTGTAGTGATTAAGTGTGCAGACTCTAATTTGGGAAAACCGGGTTTGATTCCCCACTCCTCCACTTGCACCTGCTGATGTAACCTTGGGTCAGTCACAAGCTCTGGCACAGCTGTTCTTGAAAAGAGCTATTTCTGTCAGAGCTCTCTCGGCCCCGCCTACTTCACAGGTGTCTGTTGTGGGGAGCAGAAGGGAAAGGAGTTTGTAAGCTTCTCTGAGACTCCTTTGGGTAGTAAAGGGTGGGGTATAAATCCAATCTCCTCCTCCTCCTCCTCTTCTTCTCCTTCTTCCTCCCAAGTAGCAAGCATCTTTTAATTTCATGGCTGCAGCCACCATCTGCAGTGACCCTGGATCCCAGGAACGTGAAGTCTGTCACTGCTTCCACAACTTCCCCTTCTATTTGCCAAGCAGTGATGGGGCCGGATGCCATGATCTTAGTTTTTTTGATGTTGAGCTTCAAGCCAACTTTTGTGCTCTCCTCTTTCATCCTGGGCAAGAGGCTCTTTAGATTTTCTTCACTTTCTGCCATTAGAGTGGTACCATCTGCATAACTGAGGTTGTTGATCTTTTCCCCAGCAATCTTAATTCCGGCTTGTGATTCATCCAGGCCAGCATTTCGCATGATGTATTCTGCATATAAATTAAATAAGCAAAGTGACAATACATCCTTGTCATACTCCTTTTCCTGTGCACCCTTAAGGTGCTACTGGAATTGAATCTTGTAGGGAAAGGGGATATATTTGCAGGGTAGTCTTGCTAGAGGATGAGCACATGAACACATGAAAGTGCTTTAGACTGAATCAGACCCTTGGTCCATCAAACTCAGCGTTGTCTACCCAGAATGGCAGTGGCTCCCCAGCGTCTCAGGCACAGGTCTTTCATATCACCTCCTGCCTGGTCCCTTTAACTGGAGATATCAGGGATTGAACCTGAGACCTTCTGCATGCCAAGCAGATGCTCTACCACTGAGCCATAGCTATTCCCCATCCTTTGGCCATCAAGGTCAGTATTATCTACTAAGACTGGAAGTGGCTCTCCAGGGTCTCAGGCTGTGAGATCTTTCCCATCACTCACTACCTGGTTCTTATTGGAGATTCCGGGCTGGGATGTTCTGCATGCCAAGCAGATGTTCTAGCACTGAGCCACAGTCCATCATTCATTATTTTTTTAATGTTTGTCCTTTCCAAATTGTTTTGTTGCTTGTTAATTAGATCTGTTCCTTCAACTGGTTAGGCCATAACTAAGTTTTGGCAAGAACAGCTTGAGTTGCTACAGCGTAGCCAGCGTAGGTAGAGTTTGTGGGCAATCAGCCAGAGGTTGTTACCAAGCTAGTCCATCCCAGGTTTGAACAGCTGGATTTGGGAGGGAAAGCACGGGTGGGTGAGCAGCATCGACCAAGCCCATTAGTTATTGGAGTGGCATATTGGAGGAGGGATAAAGAGTCTGTCATATGTGCAGGCAAGAATAAACCCAGCTAACCTCAGAGCCAGGGTGGGTCTGCCCAAGATGCTGGTAACCACAGTCGGATGATTGGTAACAGCAGCTCCCGCTAATTGAGGATGTTAAACAATGTTGCTGAGCCATTAATAAAAGCCAGTTAACCCACATATTGGTCTCACGTCTTCCGGATGGATCCGGGTGCAAAACAATCTTGATGTGACTGCATGTATGATCGCATCGAAAATTCTTTCTGTGCAGTGTTTTAACTGATGTACACATGTGCACGATAGTAAACATCGCATAAAAAAATAATCTGATGTGACTGTACATGGTAGCTCATCTCGTGTGTGCTTTGCAGTCTTTGAGCTATGTGACCATGAAACTTGGTAGAGAAGGGGACAGAGGAACTGAAAGTCATGTTGAGCTGTTTGCATGTACACACACTCACACAGAGTACACTGGACAGTATTTGGAAAGAAAGAAAGAAAGAAGAGATTGGATTTATACCCCACCCTTCACTTGGAGTCTCAGAGTGGTTTACAGACTCCCTTCCCTTCCCCTCCCCACAACAGACACCCTGTGAGGTAGGTGGAGCTGAGAGAGCTTTCTCAAGAACTGCTCTGGAGAGAACAGCTCAGAGAAAACTTGTGACTGACTCGAGGTCATCCAACAGCTCTAAGCTGAGGAGTGGGGATTCAAACCTGGTTCTGCCAAGATTAGAGTCCGCACACTTAACCACTACACCAATCTGGCTCTCAAAGAGCAAAGAGCAATGGAGAATTCCCAGTGCATCAGAAACAAGACCAGGCACTTTGGAACTTCAGACGCAGACATCAGTGTTCTCTTTGGAATGGCCAACAGAGTGCACAGCATTATTTCGCCAAGTTGTATTAATCTTGAACTGAAAATATGATGAAACATATACAGAATAAGTGATGTGACAGGACAGGGCACCTCCTGGGCAACCCCTCACACCGGTGCCAGTAGCAAGTTGAGTCAAGTAGAAGAAGAGATTGGATTTATACCCCGCCCTTCACTCAGAGTCTCAGAGTGGCTTACAAACTGCTTTCCCTTCCCCTCCCCACAACAGACACCCTGGGAGGTAGGTGGGGCTGAGAGAGCTCTGAGAGAACTGCCCTTTCAAGGACAGCTCTTGTCAGAACTATGGCTTGCCCAATGTCATCCAGCAGGTGCAAGTGGAGAAGTGGGGAATCAAACCCGGTCCTTCCAGATTAGAGTCTGCGCACTTAATCATTACACCAAACTGGCCAAAGAGTTCTAAAGCCTTCCCCTCCTCCCCAAGCAAACATCAGACTCTCAAGTCAGGCCCTGGTCACACGGCAAGGTAATTGCGCTTTGTTCCCGCTTTGTTTAAATCAGGAACATTTTTCTTCGCATTGGGCTGACTAGATGCAGCCATCCCTTCTTTTCCAGCACCCACTAGCCTGCTGCTGCGCCATCCCTCCAGGCAATCCTGCTGGCCACAGGGAGTCTCGGGCAGCTGCTGCTCCTGCCGCCACTGGGGGGGGGGTCCGCTGCTGCTGCTGCCGCCATTGCCCCACGAAAATGGGCTCCATCATCTCCGCCATCCTCCTTGCTGGCCCCATCCAGGCTGCCGGAGCCCCCGTCTCTCGTTCCTGCCTCCAGGGCCGTCTTTGTGCGTGTTTTTTTTAAAAGCTTCTGGTTTGAGCGCTTGACTAAACATGCGCTTAATAAATCCATTATTAAACGTTAAATGCATTTATTAAGCTCATGTTCAGAGCGTTCAGACAGCCCTAATCGCAATCATTGCGAAAGATGGGCTGTCCAGATAGGCGAAATTGTGCATTCAAAGCGGAAGTGCCAAGAAAACACTTGATTTTCCAGGGGTCAGGAAAACCCGGCATCATTGCGGGAGTGAGCCTGCTTCAGAGCGGGAGGCGGATTGGTGCATGTGAATGTGAAACTGACATGTGCAAGGGAACAGCAGCGAACCCCGATCAAAACGTCCGTGTGATTGAGCCCTCAGTTCTGCAAGAGCTGTTTATTCTAGTCTTCACACAAGGTAGGCCAAGAAATGGATAATAGCAGCACTTTGCTTTCCTTGTCGTTTGCAAGTTCCCCTCACCACTCCTTCTCCCTCCAAAGCAGCTTGGAGTGTGTGTCTGCGTGTGTGTGCATGCATGTGTATGCGCTGTGCCTGGAAGTCATGGTTGACTTCCAGTGACCCCTAGTGGGGCTTGGACATTTCTGAGAGGTGGCTTACTGGATAAGCAGTTTGATGTAGTGGTTAGGGCTCTAATCTGGGAGGACCAGGTTTGATTTCCCACTCCTCCTCCGCATGCAGCTGCTGCTGTGACCTTGGGCCAGTCACAAGTTCTCTCAGAGCTTTTCTCTCAAGAGCAGTCCTTGAAAGAGCTGTCTCAGCCCCAACCACCTCAAAGGGTGTCTGTTGTGGGGAGAGGAAGGGAAGAAGATTGTAAGCCACTCTGAGACTGAAATCAAATCTCCTACTCCTCTTCTTCTTGCCTGCCTTTGCATCCCAGCCCTGGTATTCCTTGGAGGTCTCCCATCCAAGTACTTGCCAGGGTTGACCCTGCTTAGCTCCTGAGATCTGATGAGATTGGAATTGCCTGGGATATCCAGGTCAGGGCAAGCTTGCAGCCTTTAAGGCTTAGCATACCTGTTGTCCCACTCACTCTCAAATGGGCCTAGAGTGTTTAGCCTACTGCATCGCCACCTGGGCACACACTAAGTTTCCAGAGCAGGCTTCTCAGAGTGGGTTGTTATCTTTTTTTGCTACCAGAAGTGGACCTGAGCTTTCCTTAGCCTGTGCACCTTGTGGCCCCAGATCAGTGGGTTCCTTCATTGGTCTTCCCCTGTGACAGAGAAAATGCTTTTAAAAATGGTACCACAGCAGTGCTGATATTTCAGTGCTCAACCAAGCCATTGCAGCATACACCAACATTTGATTTTCCCAGGAGCAGTCCCTTTTTCATAGTATCAAAAGTCAAAAAGGGAGCATGTCAGCAGGAAATACAAATAAAGTAATCAATACACACTCCCGCTACTATTATCATGAGATAAAGATCATGAGATAAGCCCTTATTATTGCTTGGCCAAGGTTCTTTCAGGCAGTGAGTTGTTAGCATGTGATCATTGACACGGAATGACCTTATTATCTGTGATGTGATGTGATATGGAAGGTATAAAGACAACAAAAGAACCTGGAAGGATAAGAGAAATGTATGTGTGTGTACACACACAAACACACTCTTTGGCAGCCATTTCCAAGTTTACCCTAAAATGAAATCCCTAGTCCTATATAGAGGGTCTATTCAAGGTAGTCAACATAGAAAGCCAATCATCATCATCATCATCATCATCATCATCATCATCATCATTATCATCATCTCTATAATAATTCTGTTTTGGTAGTGGCACTCTCCTGAACATTTCACACACTCCCAAATCAGTTGACTCCCTGATCTTTCCCTCAGAAGCTGTCCCTATTCACTGGCTGCATTGCCTGAGTCTCACCTCCAATATTCTTAACAGTTTGCTGTT
Organism: Gekko gecko; assembly: GCA_029375565.1. Taxonomy (NCBI): domain Eukaryota; kingdom Metazoa; phylum Chordata; class Lepidosauria; order Squamata; family Gekkonidae; genus Gekko; species Gekko gecko. Next base: position 700,226 of record JAPDNY010000020.1, on the reverse strand, counting down.
CCTCTCCCCTCAATAGCCAGTTGGAACACAGAGGTCATTTGCACATGCAGCCTGATTGGCCTTTGCCTCTAACATTCTTAACAGTTTGTTGTCGCTGTTGGGAGTCATTGAATGTGTCCTGAGGTAAAACATATCCCAATTTTCCCTTAAATGGTCACTGGAGTTGTCAAAATACATATCCCAATCTTCCCTTAAATGGTCAATGGAGTTGCAAAACTCCCTTTGGGGCTTGGAGATCTCCCAGAAATCACCATGTTCCCCAGCCACAGTACTGCATTTCTCCTTCAGAAAATTTCCCAGCTATTACAATGGCTGCTTTGAGCAGTGGACTCTATGGCATTATACCCTGCTGAAGTTCTTCCACACCAAACTTTGCCCTCCCCAGGCTCTGCTCCTCACATCTACAGATCTGGCCCTCCCCTTAGTATTGCCAGCCTCCAGGCAGCACCGGGAGATCTCCAAGATCAGTTCTCCGGGAGAAAATGACTGCTTTGAGCAATGGACTCTATGGAATTATACCCTGCTGAGGTCCCTCCACACCCCAAACTCTGCCCTCCCCAGGCTTTACCCCTCAAATCTACAGGTATTTCCCAATCCAGACATGACAACCCTGTAAATGGCTATGGAACCACTTTCCAGACCCTTGGAACCCAGAAGACATGGCACAGGAAGAGGTGTTTTTCTACCTTAGCTGCCACTGCATAACCCCAAATCAACATAAGTCGGGGTGGAGGGAACCATACCTGTTACCATGAGTCTGTCCACCGATACTACCCATTTGGGGCAGCAAAATGACTTGAGACAGCCCTCCTTATGGCTAAGCAGAAGGAAATAAACATGGCTTGCCTCCCTCTATTTTCCCCTTCCCTCTGCCGCCCCACCAGTGACAGCCTGGAGACTCAGTCCTTCTAGAACTCATTGTATTTCTTCCTACAAAGGGCCTTACACCTAATAATAATAATAACAACAACAACAATGACCACAACAACAACAAAGACCACAACAATAATAATACTGTGTTATTTTCCCATATGATAATGAATAGATGCCTGGTATTCCCAAATAATGAATAGATGCCTGATATTTCCCAAAAATTGAAAGCTGTTCCCAAAATGTATTGATGAAATAATATCAACAGTACTGAAATTTTGCAAAAAAGAAAAAAAATCAAGCCCTTTCTGAAACAAAATGATAGGTTCTGAAATGCATCCCCCTACTTTGAATAGGGTCAAAGTACCAATACATGGAGAAATCCAAGCCAGTTAAGTGTATCTTCATCTGCATCTTAGAAGCCCAAACTTTGAATATTGGCATCAAAACCGATTGTTGAAATTAAAAAAGAAAAATGAATAATCCACCCATATTCTGACAGAAAGAGCATTTTTTCCAGTTCTAATCCTCAGATGGTATTGATAAATCTAAATCACATCCATTTTGAATGTAAATGTGATAGTTATGCATGGTGTGTATGTTGCAATTGTTCAGAAGCAAAAGAAACAATTTGATTCAGGGGCCCAGGACAGACTGGCAATTTGCCGCGGGATGGGACCCGGGCTGACAACGACTCAATATCAGGGTAAATGGGATGTTCACACAGGCACATCTGCCTGGCATCCCCCACCCGTAGCCTACCGGTGCTGTTGCGCTTCACTGCCGGATTTAAAAAGCACCTGATAAAAGCCGTCGCAAATCTTGAAAGCCTGCGTTCGTCACGCGTTTCTCCGCTTCCGGGGAGTCTGAACGCGCAGCCGAAAAGCCGGGAGCAACCCGCGTTGGGCATGAGGCAGCAGCGGTGTGATTGGCTATGCTCCGCTCCACTGCCCAATGTGGTGCCGGCGTTGCAGGGCAAAAAAAAAAAAAAAAAGGCAAAATGCGCTTATGCGCACATACACCCACAGCCGAAATAATGGGGAAACAGCTAATATAGCGCGCCTCCGGCGCAGCAGTCTGAATGCTCCCGCGCGCCTCCGTCCGGTATCTTCCGGCAGAGGCCCCCACTGTGTGGGCGGGAAAACCCAGTATCGTTTACTCTGGGGGTTTTTTGCCGCGACTGGCTACCGGGGCAAATTGCCAGTCTGTCCTGGGCCAGGATGCAGTTAAGTTTTCAGTGTTTGGGATGGGGGTGTCTGAGTTTTAAGTATCCCCAATGCCTTGTGGACAACCAAGGATCATCCAGTCTTTTCTTTTCCTTCCTTTCCCCCCACTTTAAATTACAAAGACATACACTGATCGTTACAAAATGGTTGGGATTTATCAAAAACAGCAAGAATGCTCTTAAAGTGAAGGGGTCAGAGAGGAGCATGTGGGGGAGGTGGGTTTCAGGTAAGTGATGACATTCACAAGATGCTCTCTTGAAACCAAACGCTTGCTGCAGCTGAACCCTCCACTCAAATGCTTTATCATGCTTAGTAAAGTGTCTCATGGGTTCTGCAACTGGGGACAGAAGTGGACTAAAACAAATGCCACTCTAATAATGTACTTGTACTCATTTCAGAGCTTCTGGGGCTGATAGACTTCCAATAGACTCAATCTTATGAAGGTCTGATTTTAGTCCTTCCACTGTGAGATGTCCTATACAGGGCTATTTTGGGGCAGGAACGCACAGGAACGGCATTCTGGCTGGCTCCCGAGTTGGCCACGCCCAGCAGGAACTCATTAGCATAACAGGCCACACAGAACAGCTGAAAATCTTTAGGATTGGCTACATTAGGGGGTGTGTGGCCTAAAATGCAAAGGAGTTCCTGCTACAAAAAAAAGCCCTGGGTTTTGACAACGAACAAGGTAAACAGAATAAGAAGGAAAAGGTAGGTGTGGCTGGATGACCACACTTCTGGTAACATGGGGGTGTGTGGCCTAATAGGCTAATGAGCTGTGCTGTCAGCGGTGTGGCCTAATATGCTAATGAGTTTCTGCTGTTGGGTGTGGCCTATTATGCTAATGAGTTCCTGCCGGGCTTTTTCTACAAAAAAAGCCCTGGTCCTATATATGTTACTTACTGCTGTTAGAGCCAGTTTGGTGTATTGGTTAGGAGCGTGGAACTGAATCTGAGAGAACCAGGTTCTTCTCTCATAAGCAAATCTCAAAAGAGCTCTTTCAGCCCGACCTGCCTCACAGGCAATGCTTCCTCTAAGCCAGCGCTGGCCCCAGGTGTCTGGGCGCCCTAGGCAGGACTGCCTGGGGCGCCCACCCCACCGGGGATGCCAACCTCCCAGTGGGGCCTGGAGATGGCCCAGCGCCAAGGAGAGCTGAGGAAGGGGCGGGGCTTAGAAGCCCCCCTTCCCTCCCAGGCGGCGCACATGGCTCTCCCGGGTGTCTCGCAGCCGCGAGGCACCCAGGACAGCCGGGGAAGGGCGCGCTTAGAAGCCCCCCCTTCCCTCCCAGGGGCGGCGCGCGCGGCTCTCCCGGGTGTCTCGCAGCTGCGAGGCACCCAGGACAGCCGGGGAAGGGGCGCGCTTAGAAGCCCCCCTTCCCTCCCAGGGGCGGCGCGCGCAGCTGCTCCCGGGTGTCTCGCAGCCGCGAGGCACCCAGGACAGCCGGGGAAGGGGCGGGCTTAGAAGCCCCGCCCTTCCCTCCCAGGCGGCGCGACTCTCCCAGGTGCCTCGAAGCCACGAGGCACCCGGGACAGCCGGGGAAGGGCGGGCTTAGAAGCCCCCCTTCCCTCCCAGGGGCAGCGCGCGCGGCTCTCCTGGGTGTCTCGCAGCCGCGAGGCACCTGGGACAGCCAGGGAAGGGGCGGGCTTAGAAGCCCCCCTTCCCTCCCAGGGGCGGCGCGCGCGGCTCTCCCGGGTGCCTCGCAGTCGCGAGGCACCCAGGAAAGCCGGGGCTGCCGGCATTAGGCGGCTCGGGGGCGTTTTTACGGGGGGGTGGGGGGCATTTTGGCGCCCCTTCAGGGCCGGCGCCCTAGGCGGCGCCTAGCTCACCTAGTGGGCGAGCCGGCCCTGCTCTAAGCTGTGGAGTCTTATGAGCAAAAAAAATCTGTTTTGTGAGCTACTGGTATTAAAGTTGCGAGTGAGCGATTTGACTACTCCATCAATTAGTTTGTTCCGGAGCCATCCTTCCTGAGCAAAGACAAAAATGCATGAGCCGGAGCAAATAAATTTATGCGGTAGCCAAATTGCTCGCTCACAACTTTAATGCCAGGAGCTCACAAAGCAGAGGTATAGATGGGAACTCTCAGTCTGGGGCAGGTGATGCACTCTATTCTTGGTGCTGGAAGGGGCAGCAGTGGGAGGGCTTCTAGTGTCCTGGCCCCACTGCTGGACCTCCTGATGGCACCTGGTCTTTTTGGCCACTGTGTGACAGAGTGTTGGACTAGATGGGCCATTGGCCTGATTCAACACTGGCTTCTCTTATGTTCTTAGAGGGAGTGTTGGTCAGGAAGGATCCAGGTGGAGCGCAAATATGGATTCACCAGCATCCGTATCAACGCTAAGGATTCCATACTGGTGGAATGAGCTCCCAGAAGAGATCAGGGCCCTGTGGGATCTCCTACAGTTCCGCAGGGCCTGCGAGACGGAGCTCTTCCGCCAGGCTTTCAACTAAGGAGCTGCCACCATTATTACCACCAACAAGAGCCCTGGCCCTTGGCTTTGACATCTGGCCTGCACGGCCGCTTGTATTGGAAGATCATTGAGCAGAATAACTGTGAATTTTGTGTGCACTCTCACAGCACGCCATCTTAAACAACGAATCGAACACTGTCAGCACTTTAGGAACAATTAATTATTCACAGTGGAATTGTTTTAGATGATTTTATGTGGTTTTTAAATTCTTATCATGCATTAACTTGTGTAAGCCGCCCTGAGCCTGCTTTGCAGAGAGGGCAGGGTACGCATTAAATAAATAAAGAAAGAAACAAATAAATAAGGAGGCAACGTCCTTTGAAATGTGTGAAACTGCAGTAATCAGAATGGAAAGGATCATTGCCTCCTTTAAAAATTGTGGCATTCAAGCTTGTAGTTGGAAGGTTATATGAGGATAAGACGGTTCGTGATGTTTCGTTGTGTCATGGCTAATGCTACCAATTAGAATAACTTGTGAAATCCCCAGGGGCCCTGATAAGATTAGCATCCCTGCTTGTGCAAGGACTTGAAGTGACACGAGCTGAACTCCAGCCCATAATCCTGTTCCTTGCCCTGAGATCTACACCCTAATACGTGATTACTGATGGGGCAATCTTCTCAAACAGCTGTGCTCAGAAATAGGACTTCTTTTGACCAATCTCAGGCTTCTAGTCCCCATTACTGAATCTCTCCTTCTCTGACTATATCTCATCTCTTCCCACTGCCTTGCAAAGCTCCCATCCCATTCCCAACCACTCCCAACCTCACTCATTGGTGAATCCTATGGAACTTTTTGAATTAATTTGTGGGTTTAGAAAGTATGCTTTTATCCCGCTTTTCTCTCTAGAGGGGATCCAAATCAGCTTACAAAAATGCAGATTTACAGATGGAGCTGTTCCACTAGGCCTGTGGCTGAGGCAGTGGTCATCCAATGCATGGCCTTCCTGAGGCCACCCACGAACAACTGCTGGCCATTATTTACATCTTACTGTGGGCCAAGACCTCTCACAACTGTTGATTTTTCTACTGTGGGTCTGTGACCACCATTTCAGTATGTATGGCAGTGCCTTGGGCTATAAATCTGAAGACATAAATAAATAATAAATACAGACATACAGTGCAATTTAAAAAAGGAAACACGACATTCTGGGTTGATGCCCACCAGGCAATCCATCCGACTGAGGCCCAGGGTTGTGTTGGCTCATGCCCAAGGGCTTGAACTCCTGACCAAAGCCCAGTCTATAAATACCTGTGGTGGAGAGAGAGAGAGAGAAAGAGAGAGAGAGAGAAGAAAAACACATTCAAGTGATTTGTTTCAAGCTGACATCGCTCTTCCCTCAGTCCCCCTTTCTGGCAGTTCTGATGAGGCATTTCACATTACCTTTCTAAACCGGGTGGTATTTGTCATTAGCCCATCCATCTTGTAGAGCGACACAAGGTTTAACACAGTGATTTTCTTCCCATTAATGAAGCATAATGGCCATTTCAAATGGTGCCACTTTTCCCTCACCCTTTTTCACCACATGCGCAATCTTCCTTGATTTTTTTTTTTACATTCTATTGGGGATGCTATGGCACAGAAACAGGGCCACAAATCAGCGCAACAGTGACCCCATTGAGATGACTGGACTCCGCTGAGATGGACTGTGATACATACGAACACGGTTGATGTCACCTGGAAACGAGGAGGACAAAAGTAGCTCATTGGACAGCGGGTTTAAGTGGGAACTTTGGAATTCAGTGATTGGTGTGACAAATGTCTCCAGGTGCCAACTGTTGGAAATATGTGTGTGTTGCAAGGTCTAATTCAGAAGAAGAAGAATTCATAATTCATAATAGAAGAAGAAGAAGAGATTGGTTTTATATCCCACCCTTCACTTTTGAGTCTCAGAGGGGCTTACAAACTCCTTTCCCTTCCCCTCCTCACAACAGACACCCTGTGAGGTAGGTGGGGCTGAGAGAACTCGAACACAAACTGCTCATTTAGGAACAGCTGTGCCAGAGCTTGTGACTGACTCAAGGTCACATCAGCAGGTGCAAGTGGAGGAGTGGGGGATCAAACCCGGTTCTCCCAGATTAGAGTCCACACACTTAACCACTACACCAAACTGGCTCTGTCATAAAACCACTACACCAAACCTAATAGGGTTAATATGTTTACCTTCTGTGCTATTGTTTAGACTGACCTGGAAGGGAAACCTGTCTGAGAGCCAATGAATACAAAGCCCATGAAATCTAAGTCTGTTTACTCACAATCAGGGCTCATTTCCTGCAGGAGCGCACAGGAGTGAAGCTCCGGCAGTAAGGAGCCCAGGGGGTGGGCACATGCAACAAGCCCTGCCCCCTGCTCCCAGCAGCCCCCCCAACTTTCTCAGCCTGTTGGCTGATCCAGCAGAGCACTGCCACAAGCTGGCCCTTGAGCTGCTCCGCCACTGCATGGGCCGTGGCACCCAGCCCGCCCAGGCTCTGCCCATCTTCATACCGGCCCTTGCATGGCACCTCTGCAAGGTGGGCCCCAGTAACTCCTGCAAGGCCTGTGAGGAGCTCCGTCCCAGCTTCCTGTGCATTCTCAGCCTCCTCCTGCTCCTCTGCCCCACCACCGCCGTGGCCCCCTACCTGCTCAAGGCCATGAGCGTCCTCTGCACCACCCTCCTCAACCCATGAGCAGCCACACACTTTCCTGCACTTACTGGCCATCCAAAAGAGTCCAGTGGCACCTTTAAGACCAAGGTTTATTCAGATATAAGCTCTCCCTCCTCTGTGAGGGCAGATCTGAGCGCTCCCCCCCATAGCTAGCAATCCAAAATAGTCCAGTCGAGCCTGAGCAGTGGGTGTTGCCTTCTGACACACTTCTGATGATGTCAGGGGGTGTGACATATGCAAATAAATTATGCTAATGAGTTCTGCTAATGAGCTCCCGAACCTTTTTTCCTATGAAATGACCCCTGCTCACAATCATTGGTTAATGCATTCAGGTGATTTCCTTCTAGGGGTCAAGAAGAAGAAGAAGAATCTCCATTACAGTTGTTGTTGTAGATTGTGTAGTCGAAGTGTAAACATGTAGTCTTAGGTGTTTGTTATTTTTGTAGATTTCCCTGTGAACCCTTCCCTTAGAAACAAAGATTTTTACACAGAGAGAAACGCCTCCTCTCCAGTGAAGCAAAGATCCATTGCAAACTAAGTAGTTTTGCCAATTTTTCCAACAACAACAGCAGTCGCAATCACATGAATCTCAGCGTGTCTCAGCAGAGTCCAGACATCTCAATGGGGCTGCTGTGGTGCTGATTTGCAGTTCTGTTTCAGGGCCATAGTGCTCCCAATAGAACATTTTTTTAAAAAAATGCCAAGGGAGCTAGTGCACGGGGCAAAAAAAGGGTTGGAAAACAAGCAGCAAAGCAGGAATCGCTACGGGACATTTCACAAAGCATCCCACAGTGCACCAGAAGCGGAAGAAAGGCAGTTTCCAGATAAATGGCTCAGGCACACGTTCCAAATGGGAGACAACTGAGATTGTGAGAAAAGGTAAATAAATTCCACTAGCAGCCAGTTACTAAAATGGGTCTGTCTGAAATGACAGGGAAAAGTTACTGAAATGGAATACGTAGGCAGTCTGAAAAAGTCTCTATGCTAGAGCATTCCAGGACCTTCCTTCCTTCCTTCCTTCCTCCCTCCCTCCCTCCCTCCCTCCCTCCCTCCCTCCCTCCCTCCCTCCCTCCCTCTCTCTCTCTCTCTCTCTCTCTCTCTCTCTCTTTCTTTCTTTCTTTCTTTCTTTCTTTCTTTCTTTCTTTCTTTCTTTCTTTCTTTCTTTCTTTCTTTCTTTCCAGGGGTCATAGGTCTCCCACTACAGCATTTCCCCCCTTCATCGGCACATCACACATTGGTGAGAGAAAAATGGGGGCGTTGCATCACTTTCAGTGAAAACTGGAAGTGACATCATGACATCGGGAGTGAGGCTGTAGGACTCTCCAAAAGCTCTGTAGTAAACCATAGCGTTTTGGTGAATCATACCGTGTCATCCCATGACATCATGATGTCAACTGTGTTTCTTCCTGAAAGTGATGTTATATGCCAGCACAACATCTGTGCACCTATCCCCACCTCCAAAATTATCCCGGGGGGTTATCAGACCATGGTCACCTCTTGGTCACCTTCCACATCAAAGCTTGCTTCCAGGAGAGCTGGGGAGTCCTTCTCAGTTGGCCGTGCATCTCCTACTCAGCCCTTGTTCCTCAGTCCTGCAAGTCTCAGGGGTGCTTCTTCCTGGCTACCTCCTACCTATGTCAGAAATTTCTAAAAAAACCCACATAGCTGAGGAATAAGACCTCCACAGGAGCTGAGAGGCTGACAGAGAAGCCTGCTGCAGTTCTCCCAAGAGGAAGCCTCAACAGGACAATATTCATCCATTGGACCACTGCTCCTGTTCCTCAGATATGAGGCCCTTTAGGAGGGTGGACTCCAGGAAGTGCTGTGGCTGAGGAGCAGAAGCAGTGAACAGACGGCTGCTGAGATTCTTCCAAGAGGAAGCCTCAACACAGGATATGACCCAGAGGCACTTCCTGTCATGAAAACCTGACAGAGATAGTTGCTGCCTCCTCCAATCACCCCTTATACACAAGAAACAGATATACAATGAATACATTTCCATTAGGGCAGGGCTATGATGACACCTTCTCCAGTGAGCGCTCCCTTCTCATTTGGCGGCCAAAGGGATGGCAAAGGATGGCATGATTAGATGCAACAAACATGAAATTAAGCAAACTCCAGAGGACAGCAGGAGACAGGAGGGCCTGGCATGATGTGGTCCATGGAGTCACAAAGAGTCATACTTGACTGTGCGACTGAACAACAACAACAACAACAACAACAATATTGAACGCTTGAGGATCCCTTGGACTGCAAGGAGATCAAATCAGTCAATCCTGAAAGAAATCAACCCTGACTGTTCCCTGGAAGCCAGATACTGAAGCTGAAGCGCAAATATTTTGGCCGCCGAATGAGAAGGGAGCCCTCACTGAAGAAGACCCCGATGCTGGGGAAAATTGAAGGTCAAAGAAGAAGGGGTTGGCAAAGGATGAGATGGTTAGACAGTGTCATCGATGAAATGAACATGAAATTGAGCAAACTCCAGAGAGTGATGGAAGACAGGAGGGCCTGGCATGATGTGGTCCATAGGGTCATGAAGAGTCGGATTCGACTGCGCAGCTGAACAACAACAAATGATGACATCTCATAAAGCTCTTGCACACCTGGCTCTGTTTCCTGGAACATACCCCCAGGGTTATAGGAGGTACAACTGTGCTCAGTTTTCAGTCCCAAACTTCTCCCTCACTTTTGCTTTAATTCATGCAGTTGGACTTGTTGATTTTTATCACTTTCTCTGTATTTTTATAGCTTTTCCTATAGCTCAGGGTGAGCACAGTAACAAGGAAGCAAAAAATCCCCAAGAGGAATCCTTCAGTTTCTGTTTCCTTGAAGTGATCAGTACTAGTTCCAGTAAATAACCATCTTGCTACTTTTATTGCTTCTGCCACAGCTGAAATTGCTATTTTGCTGCTACATTGTACTTAAAGGAGAAAAAAAAAAGACTGCCCTTCCAGTCTAAGACTGCCCTTCCGGACTAAGGCACTGGACCGCATCATTACTCATAATAGCCAATTCTACATCTACTTAATCATTTTGTCTCCAAGAGCAGCCAGATATTTACAGGAAACGCGTAAGTAGTTCACAAAGGTGAGGCTAACAAAGCAAACCACCTGCTAATCAGATGTATACTGTATTTAAGCATGGAGGACCCAATCGGTATTTCTCTCCTGAGATCCTTACCCCTTTATATGTGTTATTTAACTGCTCCATACTACTATAGAGCTTTTCTGCTTGCAAGATTAAATATCTTATGGTTTTACAAGGAAGATTTTTGAACAGGCCTTGTTCTGATAGAATTTACCCTTGTGGCTCTAATAAGATTGACATATCATTTCACGTTCTGCCTGAATGCCGTTTTGTGTTGTGTTTTCTTCCAGAGCGTTAGGAATTACTATATTAAGCTACTTATGATGGATCAGGCCCCTTCCTGTACGGAAACTGTATTATAACTAGGCTCAGATTTGAATTCTGTTTATATTATGTGTTTTGTTTTTATACAGAAGAATGTTTTAATTATAATTTTCAAGCATGCGTATGGTCTAATGACTACAATAAATATATACATACATACATACTTGGGAACCTCTGTTTTATTTGCTTAGAGATAGCAATCCTAATATTTCTTTGATAGTAGCAAAAATTTGTCTCAGTCCTTTTACCCCTTGCATCCATAACATGAAGTACACGATTTTTTTTCTTCTGCTGCTGCTTAAACGTTGTAAATCGCTGATTGACTCAGGCTGCGGTCACACAGAAGGGAGAAAATGCGGGCAGGAAGTGAGGCTGTTTGCCCCGCCTTCAATGATGTGCGTTTTCACGATCATACCTCCCACTGAGCGCCCCGCAGTTCCCAATGATACTGGGTTTTCAGCAGTAGCTTTTCACCACGCTACTGCGGCGCGAAAGGACGCCCCGCCAACGACTCCGGGATGCCAGACAGATGTGTCTGTCTGATCGCGTCCCTTTAATCCCCGGGGGAATCACATGTCTGCCGTGGCTTCCAGTACGTATGATCGCACCCTAAGGTTATCAAAGGAATGGAAAGTAAGACCCAATGAAACAGCATAACCGATTCCTCTTGGCAAGCCTATCCTTTCCAAATTTATCTAATCCTTTAAAAAATTCTAAGGTACTGGACCGCATCATTACACACAATAGTAAATTTCACAACTCAGCTATGAACTCTGAAAAACTGCACTTCCACAAATCAGATTAACTGGGTGATCTCAAATTCCAAAGAGAGATCATCTCTGATGTCTCTTGCGACTTTAGGTTTTTTCTGACTGCAGCCACCTTTTACATTTCCATGATGTTGTGCCAGTTCTGACGACTGCGCCACCAGTGTGATCTGTTCTGACTTCCGCACAGGAGTTCCATCTGTTCCAGGGTGGGGTTTTTTGCATTTATTTTTGCATATGTGTTGAAGCATTGGAACATTTTGGCAGCCTCATTCACTCCACCGTCTCTACATGAGAGTAGCCCCATTTACTCTTGTGCAAGGCACACTAGTTAAAGCACAAAATAGAATATATTTGCACCTTTATTGGCTTCAGTATTAAAGAGGGGACCATGATCATAGCTCAGGCTGGAGAGAGAGGCAGGGATAAGGGTCCTTTCCGCACTAGACCTTAAATCCTTGTTCAACCCTGTCGCCGAACTAAGAACATAAGAACATAAGAACATAAGAACATAAGAACATAAGAACATAAGAACATAAGAACATAAGAACATAAGAACATAAGAACATAAGAACATAAGAACATAAGAACATAAGAACATAAGAACATAAGAACATAAGAGAAGCCAATGTTGAATCAGGCCAATGGCCCATCTACTTCCAACACTCTGTCACACAGCGGCCAAAATATACCAGGTGCCATCAGGAGGTCCAGCAGTGGGGCCAGGGCACCAGAAGCCCTCCCACTGCTGCCCCCTCCAGCACCAAGAATAGAGTGCATCACCTGCCCCAGACTAAGAGTTCCCATCTAAACCCTGTGGCTAATAGCCACTGGTGGACTTCTGCTCCATATGTTTATCTAATTCCCTCTTGAAACTGTCCATGCTTGCAGCTGCCACGACCTCCTGTGGCAGTGAATTCCATATGTTAATCACTCTTTGGGTGAAGAAGTATTTCCTTTTATCTGTTCTAACCTGACTGCTCAGCAATTTCATAGAGTGCCCACGAGTTCTTGTATTATGAGAAAGGGAGAAAAGTACTTATTTCTCAACCTGCTCAATCCCATTCATAATCTTATAAACCTCGATCATGTCACCTCTCAGCCGTCGTTTCTCCAAGCTAAAGAGCCCCAAGCATTTTAACCTTTCTTCATAGGGAAGGTGTTCCAACCCTTTTATCATTCTAGTTGCCCTTCTCTGCACTTTTCCCAATGCTATAATATTATTTTTGAGATGTGGTGACCAGAACTGTACACAGTATTCCAAATGAGGTCGCACCAATGATTTATACAGGGGCATGATGATACTGGCTGATTTGTTATCAATTCCCTTCCTAATAATCCCCAGCATAGCGTTGGCCTTCTTTATTGCAGCTACACATTGTCTAGACATTTTCAGCGAGTTATCCACTATGACTCCAAGATCTCTCTCTTGGTCTGTCTCTGCCAGTTCAGACCCCCTCTGCCAGTTCAGACTTACATTCTACACTACGTGTGCGCTCACCCCTGTAATTATCCCGGGGTATTTTTTGTTTCCACATTACATTGAGGTCACCCCCGTTTCTCCCTACACTTCTCCCAGGATAAAGAGATGCTGTTATAACCAGGGATAAATGCAAGATATTGTGTCGTGAGTTGAACTCTGATAAAACCAGGGATGAGATCCAAGTGCAGAAAGGACCAAGATCAAACAGGGGGGGGGAGAGGCAGAGCAGAGGAAGCTGCCCCAATGCTGGAACCTTCAATCGCTGAAATGTTTTGTCATTAAGATGCCTTAAAAAAAAAAACACCTACACCAGCCTGCCCTTTCTGGGTGGGTCTTGGTGGGGTGGCAAGTTTGCTGGAAGTCACCAAGGCGAAAGACTTTGTTCAGATTACAGAGCAGAGACTTTGTTGCAAATATATTTGCTCCCCTCCCCCAAAAAAGTGCATCAGAAACTGGGCTTTTTTTAGGAACTGGGGGGGGGGGGGAGAAGACGGGGAAGATATGAGAGAGTGCTGGGATGTTTATGAAGTCATGTGAACATGAGAAACAAAACACATCTTCATCAGGTGGTACGAGTGGATTTGCGGTTCCAGGTCCTACTTGGGACGCCGAGGTCGGCCCGCATTGTACCCACGCCCCCGCGCTAACTTCAAATGAACTCATACAAACAGTTTCCTTTGGAAATTAAGTGGATAAATTTGGCCACAACTTTTATTGGTTACAGCTGTAGAGCATTGGCACAGCATGGGTCCACCGGATCCGACCTATCGGCTGGCCGGCGTGCCAGCCGGGTTACCCGCTACCCAGCCAGCCGGCATGGGTAGAGAAGGCGGGAGGGCAGGTTGTCGGAGTTCACGTGGACGCTTGCCCCTGTGTGAACTCCCCTGCCCTCTGGCTGTGAGGGTAAGCACTGTTATTCCGTGAGCTAGCCAGCTCCGTTCCGCCCTCACGCCAAGACCCTTAAGGGGTCCCCAACTCCGGAATTGGCGCGCAGGCCGAATTCCGCCAACGGATCCGGCCCCATGCTGTTACCGCTGAAAGTTGTGACAAAGTGTGCAAGAAACAATAGGTAAACGCTAACAATAACATAACCTACGCCCACTAAACCCCTTGTCATACACCCCAATTCAAAATACCAAATCCCAACACCGTAACACACAGGGAGGGATGGGTGGGCAAACCGGGCTTGCCTCGTGGTCGAGTGGGGAGGGGGAGCGGCTTCCCTGCTGCTTTTAACACCTCCCCCTCCCCGACCTGCCCTGCTGACCCCATTGGCTAGGGAAAGGGGAAGGGGGGAGGAGGCGCGTCCTTCCCCCCCCCGCGCCCCCCCCTTTTCCCTTCCGGCCGGCCTCTTTGTCCCCGCCCGTCCCCGCAAGAGTGGCGGGCCCGGGCTACCCGGGCCCTTTCTGCTTTTAAGGGAATGTGAAATTTGTTGTTGTTGTTCATTCACACAGTCGTGTCTGACTCTTCGCGACCCTGTGGACCACATCACACCAGGCCCTCCTGTCCTGTGGTCCATGGGGTCACAAAGAGTCAGGATCAACTGTGTGACTGAACAACGATACAAAGGTGCCAGTGGACTCAAACTTTGTTTTACTGTTTCAGACCTGAATCTTTGCTACACATAGCTTCTAACGCCAGAAGTAATAGCAATATAGAACTATGGTATTCTGAAATTCTAAGTAGAAAAAGTTCAGTTGTTTTAAATTTGTTGTTGTTCAGTCGCACAGTCGAGTCCGACTCTTGCGACCCCATGGACCAGATTACGCCAGGCCCTCCTGTCTTCCGCTGTCCGCTGAAGTTTGCTCAATTTCATGTTCGTTGCATCATGACACTGTCTAACCATCTCATCCTTTGCCGTCCCCTTCTTCTTTGACCTTCAATCTTTCCCAGCATCAGGGTCTTCTCCAGTGAATGCTCCCTTCTCATTTGGTGGCCAAAGTATTTGAGCTTCAGCTTCAGGATCTGGCTTTCCATTTTAAATTAGGTTGTTACTAATAATAGTAATACTACTGCTGCCTCTCCTGTTTCTGTTGCTACTTCTAGTACTACTATATCAATGCCTTTGGTAACAACAAAATGGACATATGGCACTTTAAAATTATAGGGAGCATAATATCCCCATCATAAAATTTATTTGCTAAGTAGTTAATCATTTGGGTACCATTCAATTACTACATTATGATTCCTTTTAGTAGCAGTGTTATGAATGAGACAAACTTTAATTGCAACATTTATCAGCTATGAATTTATTAATAGCAGTAGTATTTCTGCTACAAGATTGCTTCAGTTTTTAATGCCAGCTGTATAGAGACTGGCCTCCAATTCCAGGAATTGGAAAAAAAAATCTCATCACATTTTAAGCTGTGTCGATTTAAGCTTTGTAGTTAACAACAGTAGTAAGCAGTACTGTTTCTCTAAGCCCAATATGATTGAGCATGAGAAGTTGTGGTGCTTCCCACTTCAAACGAGCTCTGTCTTTAGGGAGACCATTAATTTCGCTATGTACATTCTGACTCTGCAAAGTGATCTAAACAGATGGAGCACCTTTAATTTGAAAAATGGCAAAATGTATCTCTTTCATGTTAAAGGGCCACTTTGGCTAATGAAGACTACCACCAAAGCCACTCCATCATCAAAATCAAACAGAGAAGATCTTGAAAGCTTTGACTCATGAAACAGTTGTTAAGGCAGTTAGTAAAGGGGGGACACTAAGAACAGGGTTTTTATTTGATTGATGCTGATTACTTCTTTGATCCTGAGGTGTAGGGGTTGGGACGGGTGTGGCGTAACCCCAGGAAAGCAGTGATTACTATAATAGCTGGAATCTGCTTATGCCAAAGAGTCGTAGTTTTGAAGCGACTGGGAACTTATTGTTTTACGGGAGTGTTTCCTGTCCTCCCACCCTCCTGGGTATTGTTGTCCTTGTTTCGTATGCAAATGCGGCTTCATTTGTTTCCCCACCACAATTACAAGAGGGAGGAATATATCTGCCTACGTGGCAATGGGGTGCCTTTTAAAAAGGACCTTTGGGGAAAGAGGTAAGGTAAAACATAAATGCTTCACCAAAGGTATTCCTTCTCCCCCAGCCCCAGGGCCTTGGGAACTCCGCAGCCAAAGTTGCTGAGATGCAGCTTTATAAATAGGGAAGATGCAATTGTATTTCATAAAGGAAAAAATTAGTCTCAAACACAGTGTTTAATTCTTGGTGATAAATACAAGCCTAAGCCTGTTCAAAAGTCACTTTCTTTGCCTTGATGCCCTTCTCCAAATCCGAGAGATAGTTAATCAGGGCTCTTTTTGTAGCAGGGACTCCTTTGCATATGAGGCGACACACCCCTAATGCAGCCAATCCTCCAAGAGCTTACAGTATCCCCTGTAAGAAGAGCTCTGAAAGCTCTCGGAGGATTGGCTACATTAGGGGTGTGTGGCCTAATATGAAAAGGAGTTCCTGCCACAAAAAGAGCCCTGATAGTGCCCTGGTGATGAGGGAAAGGGATTTGGTTGGCTCTTCTTCTCATATTAACCCCTTCGGAAAAATTCCAAAAACAGATGGATTGTGATTTGGAAATGTTTTGTAAGGGGGGGGGGATTCTTCCCCCTTCCTGTGCACTTGTGTGATTAGGGGGGGGAGCGCATTTGAAATGCTTGCAAGCAGATCTCCAACTCACGGTTTTCTGCCAATTCTTCCGTTTTTAATTCAACCTTCGCTGCTTCACTCCGGGAAGTCGATGGCGTTGCTAAGTCCCATACGGGCACAACACAGCGGGGCCACTGGGGCAGGGAGAAAGCCTCGATTTCCCAGCCGTCAGGCCGGCAAAGAGGCTACTCCCTAAGCGCCCCCTGGTTTGGAGCCTTTACCTAAGGCTCGCTAGGGTCATTCGCTTGTGTGAAGACCCCCCCAACCGTGCGTGGGCTGACTATCTCCAGGAGAGTCCCGAGAGGTGGCCGCCATTCGCTCCACTGAAACCGAAACCACTCTGTGATTTGGAAATGTTTGAACAACCACCAGTAAAAACGTAAGCCAGGGGCCCATCTAGTCCAGCATCCTGTTACACACAGAGACCAGCCAACTCCCTGAAAGTTTTAGCAGATCCTCAGTAGAACAGGATTCCTCAGGAGGTGGTGAGCTCTTCCTCTTTGGAAGTTTTCAAACAGCGGCTAGATCATGGCCCTCTGACAGCAATGCCGGTTCTGTGAACTTAGGCAGATCGTGAGAGGGAGGGCAGGAAGGGTTGCTTCAGTGCTTAGTTCTTGTGGCCCTTTCTTACATGCCCAGGGGAATGCTGGTGGCCACTTTGGGGTCCGGAAGCAATTTTTCTCCAGGCCAGTTTGGCTGCAGATCCTGGAGGGGGTTTTTTTTGGTCATTTTCTGGGCATGGGGCAAGGGCCACTGGGGGTGTGTGGGAGGAGGTATTTGTGGATTTCCTGCATAAGAACATAAGAGAAGCCAATGTTGAATCAGGCCAATGGCCCATCTAGTCCAACACTCTTTCACACAGCGGTCAAAATATACCAGGTGCCATCAGGAGGTCCAGCAGTGGGGCCAGGACACTAGAAGCCCTCCCACTGCTGCCCCCTCCAGCACCAAAAATAGAGCCCATCACCTGCCCCAGACTGAGAGTTCCCATCTATACCCTGTGGCTAATAGCCACTGATGGACTTCTGCTCCATATGTTTATCTAATTTCCTCTTGAAACTGTCCATGCTTGTAGCTGCCACCACCTCCTGTGGCAGTGAATTCCATGTGTTAATCACTCTTTGGGTGAAGAAGTACTTCCTTTACCCAAAGAGTGATTAACATATGGAATTCACTGCACTGTACAGGAAGATAGACTAGATGGCCCTGGAGGTCCCTTCCAATTCTATGATTCTATAGAGAGAGGAAACAGGATGTAGAGGCCTAGAAATGCCCCCTGTTTTGTCTTCCAATACTGGTATTTAGAAGTTTACCACCTCTGATTGTGTAAGTTCTCTTTAGTCCCTATGGCTACAAGTCACCGATGGACCTATCCCCCATGCATCTCTCTAACCATCTGTGCTCGTGAGCATCACTATGTCCTCAGTTAGTGAATCCCACAATTCCCACGGCTCATCCCCAATCCAGAATCATTTATGAATGTATGAAATACCTCCAGTCCCAATAATGATCCTTGTGGGATCACACTGCTCAGTTCCCAACATTATGACAATAGCATTCACACCCAACACCCTTTGCTTCCTTTTGTCTCTGCCTTCTTTCATCTTGGTGACTGATGCATACCTCCTGTTTTTCTCCTCTTGTTGTTTAACCGATCTTTAGTTCCCTTGTTCTCTAGCTGCTAAGTCTACTCAGGAGTCTGCTGAAGCAAAGCCCACATCACTCTGATATAAATGCCTGTTAATTTTCTCCAAGGATTGCGAAAAGCTGGAGATTGGGAGTGTTTTTATATGAGAAAATACAGTCAGAGGAACCTTGGAATTATAATTTCTGATCATAGATTTGTGGAGCAGAAGAAGAAGAAGAGACTGGATTTATACCCCGCCCTTCACTACCCAAAGGAGTCTCAGAGAGGCTTACAAACTCCTTTCCCTTCCCCTCCCCACAAAAGACACCCTGTGAGGAAGGTGGGGCTGAGAGAACTTCTGACAGAAACTACTTTTTTTCAAGAACAGCTGTGCCAGAGCTATGGCTTCCCCAGGGTCATCCAGCAGCTGCATGTGGAGGAGTGGGAAATCAAACCTGGTTCTCCCAGATTAGAGTCCGTGCACTTAACCACTACACCAAACTGGCTCTGGATTTGTGGAGCACACCTTTACTATTCCCCCACTGCTGATTTTTGGGTAGAATAATACTGGTTCAGGATCCAAATCACCCCCCCCCCTTTTGTTTGGTTCTTCATTTTTGTTTTCAGGATCCAGAATTCTGGGATCATTATTTTAACAGGGGAACAATTTGAGGGTCTGCTGAGGCCAATGCTCCCTCTAAGCTGTGGAGTCTTGTGAGCAAACATTCTACTTTGTGACGTCCTGGCATTAAAGTTGTAAGCCAGCGATTTGGCTACTCCATAAATTAGTTGGCTCTGGAGCCATCCTTCCTGAGCAAAGACAAAAATGTGTGAGCCGGAGGCTAAAAAACTGCGAGCCGGCTCACACTAACTCAACTTAGAGAGAACACTGGATGAGGCTGTTTTTTTTTTTTAAGATAATGGCACCAAATATATACAGAACATATTCCTCTCTCTAACCTAGAGACCCCCTAAGTTTCAGGAAGAATGGACAAAGGGAATCAATTTTACAGACCTCTGACACCTCTCAGAAGTCTTCTCTCCAGTGTTTTCTATCAGGGGAGATGGTGGCAGCTATTATTTAAAAAAAAACAAAAACATGGCTGCATCCCGTCTACTTACATATTGACATTTTTTTTTAAAAAAAGTTTCAGCTAAAAACTCTGCATTTGCCAACCTTCCTTGTTGTGGTCTCCTTTCACAAAGCAAAAAAGGCCTTCCCCCTTTCTGTCACTGCAATCTTTGAAAACCATTCATTTTTTTTTCAAAGAAATAGGACACATGCATGTGTGATTGTAATAGACTGATCGTCCAATTGCTATGAAACACATGTCTTCACACTAGACATCCACCATAGGGGTATCTTAATTACTATTACTATTTATGGAGTTCCTGGAAGAAGAGAAAGAGGAGGAGGCCATAGCAGGGGGTGGAGTATCCAACACAGACTCCTCCCCTGGACTTGGAGCTGTTCTCCCCAGGTCCGCTTTACCTGGACCAGGAAGAAGCAGACTGCACAGTCAGAGGAACCTTGGACTTATATTACTTCTCTGTAGCTTGTGATTGGCGAGAACTGTGCTCCTCCTGATTCCTTGTGAGGATCCTGTTGGAAGGGAAATACTATTGTCCAGGAAATCAGAAGCATCAAAGAAAAACAAGATAACTGCTGCTGATGATGATAAGCTCCCAAACACATGATACTACCTAGAATTTCCAAAGGGCCTAAGAGAGGATAGGTTTTTTTGGCAATTCTACTGTCCTGTAGGAGAAGAATCTCAGGGAGCATTGTGGGCTTCCACAGGAAGTGGGAACCAGCAAAAGCTGCCCTTCCAGGCTCCTGATCATCCTTGCCGCTCTCCTCTGCACTCACTCCATTCTGTCCACATCCTTTTATTAATATTAATAACAATGAATTAATATTAATATTAATTAATATTAACAATTAAGATTATGGAATGCATGTTTTGTGTAGTGGTTAAGTCTGCGGACTCTAATCCGGGAGAACCGGGTTTGATTCCCCACTCCTCCACTTGCGCCTGCTGGATGACCTTGAGCAAGCCATAGTTCTGCCAGAGCTGTTCTCTCAGAACTCTCTCAGCCCCACCTATCTCACAGGGTGCCTGTTGCGAGGAGGGAAGGGAAAGAAGTTTGTAAGTCACTCTGAGACTCCAAGTGAAGGGTGGGGTATAAATACAATCTCTTCTTCTCTCTCTTCTTCTTCTTCTTACCTATGGATCCAAGGGATGCCAAATTGGCCAAATTAGGGCAAGTGTCTAAATGCAGGGCCACAGTGTAAAAGATGTGCAAACAAACAAACAAAAATCCCACAGTGTAATATATTATTAAATCTATATTCATGCAGTGTGTCACATTCCAGTAAAAATCCACCCACCTTCTTCTTAATTGAGCTGGTAGAAGTCATTTTAGAGAAAGATTACCTTAAATTTTATAAGGGGATTTAGCAACCTTGGGAGTGTTTCCCACTGTATGGGTTGGTGCTTTAATGTGTATTTGATGATATTATGCAGCAATTGGAATTGTGTATTAGAAATCTTCTGAACTGTATCCATGGCCATATGACATGCATGTCATTAATAGGATGTTTTTGTATAATTTGTAAATTGAGTACACTTTGTGAATATAGATATAATAATATATTACACTGTGGGTTTTGGGGGGGGATTGCACAACTTAGGGAAGGGGCAGAAATGTTGTTACATGATGCATGATGTCACATCCACCCCCCAAAAAAGGATGTTATGTACACTTATCAGGGGATACTCTGGCCATCCCTGAAAGCTCTATGGTAAGTACCATGGAGTTAGGGGGAGGGATGGCCAGAGCATCCCCTTACATGTTTAGGGCACATCTGGGTTTTCAGGAGATTGTGATGTCATGTATCATTCAATGTAATTTTCACGCTTGAACCTTTCTCCTACTGGTTTGAGGAGAGGGGGCAGGAAGATGGACCCACCAGCAAGACCCTCCTGCTAGGAGTAGGAATATTGTTAGCCTAATCACAATGTAGTAATCTAACTCTGAGTACTTCAAAATCTTTATTCAGAAAGGCTGAGTAATTTTTAGAAAGGAAGGAAAGGGAAAAGGTGTTTGGGAACATAATAAAAAGCCCACTTGCTGTTCGTTACATCCTTAAGCGGGAAACAGAGGTCCATCAGTGGCTATTAGCCACAAGATATAGATAGGAACTCTTGGTCTGGGGCAAGTGATGCTCTGTATTCTTGGTGCTTGGGAGCGACAACAGTGGGAGAGCTTCTAGTGTCCTGGCCCCACTGCTGGACCTCCTGATGGCACCTGGTATTTTTGGTCACCTTGTGACACAGAGTGTTGGACCAGATGGGCCATTGGCCTGATCCAACATGACCTTCTCTTATGTTCTAACAGAGAAAACTGTGATTGTTTCAGGTGTTAAAGAGTTTCCAAATTGCACCAAAAGCAGCTAGGACAGAGAACCAAGAAATTACAGATTCCATTTGAAAATGGGGGGGCACTTTTTACAATCTCTTTTCATGCCCCTGAGGGACAGTTTTAATAATTTAAAAAATGCTTTTGTAATATGGCCACCCCCCCAGGAATATACAGTTGCATTGTATGATGGGTTGATCAGTTTTAGAGCAACACGATCAGTTGTTACCCCGAATGCCTGCCTTGCTCAAAGTTGCAATATATTATGCATTCCATAATATTAATTATGGAATGAATTATGGAATTAATAATATTAATAAAAGGATGTGGACAGAATGGAGTGGGTGCAGAGGAGAGTGGCAAGGATGATCGGGGGCCTGGAGATTCCAAGCCCTATGTGAAAAGGAGTGAAGGACTTGGGGAAGTTCAGCCCGGAGAAGAGGAGGTTGAGGGGGAACATGATTGTTCTCTTGAAGTATTGGAAGGGCTGCCACTTAGAGGAGGGCAGGGAGCTGTTCCTGTTGGCAGCAGAGGAGAGGACTCACAAGAATGATTAATTGTGGGAAGGTACTGGCTGGATCTTAGGAAAAACTTTTTTGACAGCACGAGTTGTACAACAATGGAATCAGCTGCCTAGGGAGGTGGTGAGCTCTCCCTTGCTGGCAGTCTTCAAGCAGCGGCTGGACAAACACTGGTCAGGCGTGCTCTAGGCTGATCCTGCATTGAGTAGGGGGTCAGACTAGATGGCCTGGTTGGCCCCTTCCAACTCTGCGATTCTATGATTCTATCCATATTTTTGTCATTTCCCAAGAACAAGAAATCTACCATTCCAAGCTCACAAACTCCGGTCTTCTGCAGTGTTGCCCTCTCTTGCTCTCAAATCCTGGTATATTCCTAAGCAGGGCAATTTTGGGGCAGGAACGCACAGGTATTGAATTCCAGCTGGCTCCCATGTTGGCCACGCCCAGCAGGAACTCATTAGCATAATAGGCCACACCCAACAGCAGAAACTCATTAGGATTGGCCACATTAGGGGTGTGTGGCCTAACATGCAAAGGAGTTCCTGCTACCAAAAAAGCCCTGGGTTTTGACAACAAACAAGGTAAACAGAATAAGAAGCAAAAGGTGGGTGTGGCTGGATGACCACACTCCTGGTAACATGGGGGTGTGGCCTAATATGCTAATGAGCTGTGCTGCCAGGGGTGTGGCCTAATATGCTAATAAGTTTCTGCTGTTGGGTGTGGCCTATTATGCTACTGAGTTCCTGCTGGGCTTTTTCTACAAGAAAAAAAGCCCTGTCCCCATGTGTTACTTTTCTAGCTACAACACTCTCCGCTTTCCAAAAGTGTTCTTCTCCTTCAAACCTCCTGCCCTCTCTTCCTTGCAGCCCCTTATGCCCAGGGCCGCTTTCCTGAGCACTTGTATTTCACTTCCTGCAAATCTCTCCTTCAAACTGACCTTTTCTATGAAACCTTGGAGATCATGTTTAGCCCTCTCCCTCGACTGAAATTAAACTTAAGCATATGAGTAGAATGTCCCAGCCTCCATCTCCTGCCCATCCCTCTGTCCTCTTCCTCATCCATGCTGCCCCTCAAGGCAGAGACACGTCTGATTACAGACCTGGAACCAATTACCTTGGGGTTCTTCACTGGAGGCATCCAAGCAAAGGCTGAACAGCCCCCTGTCAAAGATGTTCTAAGTGTGGGTTTTCAGAACCGAGCAGGAAGTTAGAACGGATGGCCTCTAAGGTCTCATGAACACAATTATTATTACTGTGGTATTCTGGAGAATGCCTTGTGCGCTGACAGTGAGGGTTGCTAGGCATTATGGAATGGTGTCACAGTAAGGAACTGGCATGATGAAGATGATGGTGATGATGGTGGTATATATAGTACTATCATCAAGGAGGCTGGGGAGGCCTGAGGCTAGCGACTGGCCGCTGACTTACCTGGAGGGGAAGCAATGCAATGATACCATCACATAAAGACGCCACTCTAGCATTTGCTCCAAACCTCTGCACCTGCACCATACAATTTTGGGCGACTGCTGGAATATTGCCCAACACAATTATGCCACCTCTGGTTTGTCTGAAAGTGTCATCATGGGCTTCGGTAATGCTGATTGCCTCCCCCCCCCCATTTCCCTCAGCAGTTGTCTCCGACTGCCTGAGAAGGGTTAGAGGATCTCTTGCCAAAGTGGGAGACCTGGCCTCCCTGGTGATAGTGCCATCGTCATCATTATTGTCACCATCATAGTTCCTCAATTCATTACTGCAGCTCTTCCTTCTGAATCCTGAGTCTGTTCACTAATTACCCCTTGCCCAAGCTAATCACACTCTGGCTTGCAGGGCTGTCAATATGTCATCTAAAATAACTTTCAACGTGAGTCCAAGAGCATCTCTACAATTAAGTCAAAAATCGAAATAGTGTTGTTTTGTCACAGCCGAGGAAGTTGTCCTGGGACCAAATTTTGACTATTACATTACTATTGGCTCCAGGCAACATGTATTTTTTTTGGGGGGTGGACTGGGGAAAAAAAATGTACACAACTGAATTACCATTCAAAACATGTGTACCTGACCAGGGAAGCAGGCTACTTAGAATCATAGAATGTTAGAGTTGGAAGGGACCTTGAAGGTCATCTAGTCCAGCCCCCTGCACTCTGCAGGAGCATAGCTGAAAGATAGCCCTACAACATACCCGAAAGATGGTCATCCAGTCTCCGCTTGAAAACATCCAGGGAAGGAGCATCCACCACCTCCCGAGGCAGTCTGTTCCACAGCTCAACCACTCTTACAGTTAGGAAGTTTCTCCTGATATTGAGCCGGTAACAACTCCCTTGTAATTTCCACCCATTAGATCTAGTCTTGCAATCCGGAGCAAAGCCTCTGAATTATATCTCTGCCTTGGGTCACAGATATTGATTAAAAACAATTTCAACTTTGGTGTAAATTTAAGAAGTAACTGTATTATTGTTGTAATGTCTGGAGCCATTGTGCAGCAACATTGTTGGACCGCTGAAGAAGGCCAGTTGGCTGAAATGTGTTTTGTCAGGGTCAAAAATGGTCTATGGCTAGATGCTTTTGTTGACCCAGAAGGAACTTTACAGAAAGCACCCTTAATTGCTTCGCAGACCTTATATCTTTACCATTAAGTAGTTGAAGGATCTTTAAAACTGGCTTGAACTTCATTTATTTTTATTTTTAATTATTTGAATGATAAGCTCAACTGCAGACCGGAAGGTCGGTAGTTCAGCAGTTCGAGACCTGAGTGCCGCAAGACGGAGTGAGCTCCCATCTCTGGTCCCAGCTTGTGCCAACCTAGCAGTTCGAAAGCAAGAAACTGCAAGTAGATAAATAGGTACCACTTTGGTGGGAAGATAACAGCGTTCCCTGTGCCTCAGCGTAAGAACATAAGAACATAAGAGAAGCCAATGTTGAATCAGGCCAATGGCCCATCTAGTCCAACACTCTGTGTCACACAGTGGCCAAAATATACCAGGTGCCATCAGGAGGTCCGGCAGTGGGGCCAGGACACTAGAAGCCCTCCCACTGCTGACCCCTCCAGCACCAAGAATAGAGTGCATCACCTGCCCCAGACTGAGAGTTCCTTGTTTATTGTCAAAACCCAGGCCCTTTTCCTTGGCAGCAGGAACTAAAGTCCAAAGGACAGCCACAAAACAGTTAACTGGAGAGTGGGATCATAAGTGTGTTTAGTATACTGAAGAACATCTGTATAAAACTGAGAGTGATAAGTCTACAGTATATGTGAAGGCAAAATAAAAGGTATATTCTACAAGGAAACAAAATATCCTATGTAAACACATCCCCCTGTTGGGCTTGCTGAGAAATAAAGAAGTGTACTGTTTGACTTTTACACATACTGGTGCCTAACTTTATGGTGAAGGAATTATACTGGGCAGTTGTCCTCTATACATCCATAAGTTATATATTTATATACCAAACCCCCCAAAGAGACTAACGTTTTATAATGACCTGGTCAGATACAGTATAGTGAGAACTGATCAGGCACATCAAAAGTAAGAATATTTTAAAATCCAGTACATCTATAAGCCTACACGGCAGTGGCGCCATGGCTCAGTCTCTCCTCTCGCCTTGTCGGTCTCGCCTCCAGCTATACCTGGTCAAATCCTAATTATTCTTTTGGGTCAGACACAAATGGGACATGGTGTAAAAAAAATGGTCATGGCATCCAAGGGAAGGAAACCCAGGAACTCTTTGACTCATTTGCTTTTACTCTAACTTCTTCTATGCTAGGTGATGCGAACTCACCCAAAGGAGCTACAAGAGATGAAAGATTACAAAAGCTCTACACGCCAGTAGCAGTTGGCGAGTGTCCACTCTGGATCGGGACTGAAGAAACGTGTTGTGTCCAAGGCTGCAAGAAAAAAGGCCTCTTGGAAGTGTGCCGCACATGTTTTATATGAAATGTCACGTTGGCTTTTTAAAAAATAAATAAATAAATAAAAATCCTTGCTAAAGATCCTAGGGGGGAAGTGATTCATCTGTGTTGCATGATTGCACATTAGTTCTCCCTAAAGATGTAAAATTAATAAAACTGTGAGCTAAGACCCCCCAAACCTCTTGCTTTCTGAAACCATCAGTGCATAGTCCAAAGGCAGCCCCGAAAACAGACTGTTGTGCTTTGAACGGCCACCTGCCACCTAGTCATAGCGTCTAGTCATACCGGCCACATGACCACAGAGACATCTTTGGACAGTGCTTGTTCTTCGGCTTAGAAATGGAGATGAGCATTGTATACCTAGAGTCGGATTCAACTGACTTTCGAGCAAAGGAAACCTTCACCTTTACCTTTAACTTTAAGCTCAAAATTAGCAGATAACTTGTAATGACAATCCTTGATTCATCACAAACTTAATAATAATTTTGTAATTGTTTTCATTCATGCTTTACTACATACTGCGTTGTAGTTTATTTCAATCTGCAATAGATAGTTTATTTTTTAAAAAAAATGGTCTATGTTTGAGATAATTTTATTATTGTATTCTGATTTGAGGCTGCTGTTCAGGCCTACGTTTGTTTTTATCTAATTTGCAATAAACTCATCGGGTTTTTTTGGTAATATTTATGTTTTAAATTTAGAGACAGAACTATTGGGCCCTCACATTCTGACTTCTTTGTCCTTTTGGTTCTTAACTTGATTCTTTTGGGGTCGGCCCCCCCCCACACATTTTTCTTGTGACCAGATTTTGCTCAGTCACTCTTTCAAGATCTCTGCTCACTACAAGTAGGCCAAAAACAAATACATAACTGAGGCCCCAGTCATACGGGCCAGAAAACATGGGGGAGAGGCATGGCAGTTCGCCCCGGAGCTAAATAAGGCACGGTAGCCCGATCACATGGGCTACCGGGTTGCCATACTCCAGCTCTGCGCCCCGATCACACTGCGCTGCTGTAGCACAGCAAAAAAGCAGCAAAGTGTGCATGTGCCATTGGGGGGCGGGCTGCTGTCAGTGTCTTGTGTGTGTGCATGTGCTGTTCCGCATTGGTGCACATCCCACGGACACTTACAACATCCGGAAACCCCGGGGACATGGGCAGGTGTCGGAAGCCGCGGGATACTGGCGCTCCCACGATCAGATGCCAGCCTTTGCCCCGGGGTTTCTGGAAGCTAGTACTTCAGACCTACTAGTTTTTTACTCCGCATTTTCCATGGGAAGCCGCGGGTTGGCCACAGGAGCACTACGCCTCCCAGATGTGCTCGTATGATCGCGCACAGAAAGACCGCAGGGCTCCCATGCCTTCAGCGGGGCAAATGCTCAGTGTGAACGGGGCCTGAGTTAAATTAGAGGATTTAAAAATGGTTCAGAAATATACTGGTAAACCCCACATTTGTTTATCTGCTTCCACTAAAAGCTAACTTAGAGGAACAGCCTTAGTTTGCCTCATACTTTGGTGAACCTCAGTGCCAAGATACTTGCTGAACTGGGGAGCAACAGATGAAAGATATTCTGGACTCACCCTTGTTTTTGAAATTTGGCTCGCAAACGGGAAAGGGCTCCGGGTGTTGACTTTGCAGATGGTGATTTGACCTGCACGAAACCCACTGAAGAAATCCCGCAGCGAATTCCATTCGAAGCCAAGGGAACCGAAATTTGTACAGAAAAAAAAAATGGTCTAAACTGATTTGCTCAATTAGATTTATCAGAATTTATTTTAAAAAATAATTTATTAGATTCACATTTATTATCGAATCAATAAACTGAAATATGGACATCTGGTTTTTCCACTCTCGCTCTATTTCTTGATTGTCCATTCCAGTTTGTCAACTGGGTAAGCCTTCACATGAAGTCTTTCTCTTCTATTTCACTTAGGCGTGAGTACTTGTATTTTTACTATGACGACAAAAAACAACAACAAAATTATTTCTATGTGTGATGAATGTGAGGTGGGGGGGCAAGAGATTCTGTGACATTTATGCTGATGGAAAGGAACCCTGACATCTCTGTGGCTGGGAAGAAGAGGAGAAAGTGCCCTTCGCTGGACAGAGAGCATCCTTTTTCAACTGAGAGGAAGCCACACTCCCCCACGGATGTCTTAACACCCCTTGATTGGAAGTTCCAGTACTGGTGGGCTTGAGCCCCGTGACCTGGCATCTGGATTGGTCAAAAAACCTGGAGCACACTTGGGGTGGTGTTTGAAAAGGGGAGTTGTTCTTTTTTTCTGGGATTTGGTTGGAATTGGGTTTTGGTGTTCATCAGGAGAGCTGTCCCTCTGTGTTGTGCCTTGAAGAATGTTAAAGGGGCAATTATGCTAAAGAAGATTGCAGACGTACCACGGACGGGGCCTCATACAGCTAACAAAGACTAGCTATACCATTGGTTGTAAGTTACCTAGCTTCTCTCTCTCTCTCTCTCTCTCTCTCTCTCTCTCTCTCTCTCTCTCTCTCTCTCTTTTTCATGCCTGCCTTTAAAAATGCCCTTAGATACTCATTGATTCATAACTTTTCTGCCCAATGGTAATAATAATAATAATAATAATAATAATAATAATAATAATTACTATTACTATTACTATTATTGTTATTATTGATGATGATGATGGAATGCAAGGGCTAAAAGGACTGAGCCATTTTTCACAATTGCTAACGTAAACTTAGGATCCTTATCGCTAAGCAAAGAAGCCATTTTCTCTGGGGCATAAGGGGATGGTTGGTTAATTAAAGGCTTCATATAATGATCCCTTATATTTTTAAAGAACCTACATTCAAGCAGGGCATGAAAGAATGTATTGATACTATTAAGGTCACAAGGGCAACTTCTGTCAGAATAGGCCTATTCAAAAATCTCCCCTGTAAAACCATTGTGGGTATAATATTAAACCTTGCAAATGAGAAAGCTCCGCAAACCATGGGGTGGTAATCAGGGCTCTTTTTGTAGCCAACCCTCTAAGAGCTTACAGCAGCCCCTGTAAGAAGAGCTCTGTAAGCTCTTGAAGGATTGGTTACATTAGGGGTGTGTCAACAAATATTCAAAGAAGTTCCTGCTACAAAAAGAGCTCTGGGTAAGATAGTACATATAGGGCGATATTGATTTTGGGAAAGACAGACCGAAAGATAGGGGTGAGTAAACTTTGCGGGATCTTAGAATCAAGCTGCTGTGGTTGATTTCTAGGACATGGTTTTTGATCATAGAAAATCCTTTGGATTTGCCCATTTCAAAAATATCTTCAGCCTTCCAGCTATTATCAGCTTCTCATCCTGGGCTTTCATCTAACTCAGTTTGTGGGTGTCCCGATTTAGAGTGTCTAACAAACCATCTTCAGCATAGAGTGGTTTTAACCTCCGTTTAAAGACCTATATGCATTGAGCAAACTTCAGCAGACAGCGGAAGACAGGAGGGCCTGGCGTAATCTGGTCCATGGGGTCGCGAAGAGTCGGACTCGACTATGCGACTGAACAACAACATGCATTGAGGACAGCCCACCCCTCCTTAAGTAATTGGTTCCAACGTCCACCTGCTGTTATCATTCGGAACTTTCTCCTCATGTTTGATAAAACGCTTCTGTAACTTTAGCCCATTACTTGTCGCCAAGCCATCTGGATTGCCAGAGATGTCGCCGAGCCATCTGGATTGTCTTGGCCCTCTTCCATGTGACAGCTCTTCTGGTATTTGAAGCACGTCACCATGTATCCACGTAATCTTCTCTTCTCCAGGCTAAGCATACCTAATCCCTACAACCTTCTCATTACAGTGCTTGTCTTCTAGACTCCCTTCCATTTCGGTTGCCCTTCAATTTACCCACAAGGCATGGCATCAGCTGCAGTGTTTGGGGCCCTGGTGGGCTTGCCCTCATTCAAGTAGCCTTCAACAGGGGGTGGTTAGCTGACTCATATAAGCAGGACTGTCTGATGTTAACTAGAATTGAGATTTTGTTTACTAGAGTTTAAGATTTTGGTGCAGATCAGTTTTAATCAACTCAGTTTAATGCATCCATCTGTGTCTTATGTCTTCATTCAAGGGTTTGCAGGCAACAGGGTTACCTTCAAGGGGCAATGTAAAACCTTACTAGGTATTGTGGCTGAATTCCATTCCTTTCAGGGAGAAATCAGATGGCAGTTTGGACCCTAGAATGGGGGGAAGGGAGCTTCATGCCCTTCTAAAACTTATTCAGAGTCAGTGTTCCCTCTAAGCTGAGTTAGTGTGAGCAAGCTCAGAGGGGTTTTTTTTGCCTCCGGCTCACATATTTTTGTCGTAGCTCAGGAAGGATGGCTCCAGAGCAGACTGATTTATGCAGAAGCCAAAGCACTCGCTCACAACTTTAATGCCAGTAGCTCACAAAGTAGAGTTTTTTGCTCACAAGACTCCACAGCTTAGAGGGAGCATTGGTCAGCATGCTCCTGAACTTCCCCCTTCACACACACACACACATCCAGAACATTCTGGAATGATTAAGAAAATAAATATTTAAGATAGACTAACAGCGCGATCTTAAGGAGAGATACACTGTTCGAAGCCCACCGAGTCAGTTTATTGCGTGTCATGTAATGTTTCAAATTAGTACCGTTAAACTTTGTAACTTTGAGCAAAGCCTGGGCATCTGCTGATAATGTACTAGCTTTGAAATGCCTGCAGTTATCAGGCAACAAGTGAGACTAGATATTCCCTTCTGATGCCTGGGCCCTAACATGAATGTTAAGAACATAAGAGAAGCCAATGTTGAATCAGGCCAATGGCCCATCTAGTCCAACACTCTGTCACAAAGTGGCCAAAAATATCAGGTGCCAGCAGTGGGGCCAGGACATGAGAAGCCCTCCCACTGCTGCCCCCCCCCCAGCACCAAGAATAGAGTGCATCACCTGCCCCAGACTGAGAGTTTCTATCAATACCTTGTGGCTAATAGTCACTGATGGACTTTTGCTCCATATGTTTATCTAATTCCCTCTTGAAACTGTCCATGCTTGTAGCTGCCACCATCTCCTGTGGCAATGAATCCCAATGATTTACCAGTCCAGTATCAGGTGAGTAGAAAGTGCTTATTCCACATTTAGAAGATAAGAAGATACCTTTCTAGATCAAATCAGTGGTCCATCTAATCCAGCATCCTGCTTCACACTGTGGCCAACCAGTTATCCTGGAGGGCCAACAAACAGGTCCAAGACCTCTCTGTGATATTGCCTCTAGCACCTGTGTCCAGAGGTCTGCTGCTTTTGAATATGCCATTTCCCCTTTGGTCACTATGGTTAGTAGCCATTTATGGACCTAACTTCCATGAATCAATTATGCCCACTGGCAGGGGAACCCAGAATTTAGTTACTCATCAAGTAAAGAAGTTATTTCCTTCTGTCTGACCTGGATAAATTGGAGAAAAGCTAAGGAGTCATTTAATAAGTTTCTCCCGGTGTGAGGCAGAGACAAAGAGAGATGAGACTGCTCTAAATTCAGCAGCTTTTGCCCTCTAGATGTACTTACTTCTTCTAAATCAAGACCTTTCTTGGGATCAAAAAGCATGATGGACATGAGAGTTACTGTGATGTGGTGGTCGAAGAGTTCAACTAGGATTTGAGGACACACACACACACAAACAATCTGACAAGGTCAGGCCCCAGGTTTCTAAGAAACATGAAAAGCGAGGCAAATAGGACATACCTCTACCTTCTAATAATAAAAAAGTATCTTTTTTAAATCGTTTAAAAGGTTTAAAGGTAGTTCTATTCCTCTCTTTTATAATTTTCTACAACCCTTAAACTTTTATGTTACCATGAGCTTTTTCTGGTTCTTACCAGGTAGAATCATAGAATGTTAGAGTTGGAAGGGACCTTGCAGGTCATCTGGTCCAACCCCCTGCACTCTGCAGGAGGATAGCCAAAAAATAGCCCTACATACCTACAATATACCGGAAAGATGGTCGTACAGCCTCCGCTTGAAAACATCCAGGGAAGGAGCATTCACCACCTCCCGAGGCAGACTGTTCCACTGCTCAACCACTCTGACACTTAGGAAGTTTCTCCTGATATTTAGGCGGTCATCGACTCCCTTGTAATTCCCACCCATTAGATCTAGTCTTGCAATCCGGAGCAAGAGAGAATCTTCTACATGACAGTCCTTCAAATACTTGAAGACTGCAATCATGTCCCCTCTTTCCCAGGCTAAACATACCCAACTCCTTCAGCCTTTCCTCATAAGACTTGGATTCCAACCCTCTCACCATCCTGGTTGCCCTCTTCTGGACACACTGGAGCATGTCAACATCCTTCCTAAAGTGTGGTGGTGCCCAAAAAATGAACACAGTACTCCAGATGAGGCCTGACCATAGGAGAATAGAGCAGGAGTACCACCTCCTGTGATCTGGACACAATGCTTCTGTTAATGCATTCTGAGATTGCATTAGCTTTCTTCACAGCCACATCGCACTGCAGGCTCCTGTTGAGCTTGTGACCAATCACAACACCTAGATCCCTTTCACATGTGCTGCTGTCAAGGCAAGTCCCTCCCATTCTATATCTGCGCCTTTGATTTTTGGTGCCGAGGTGTCCAGGTAGCCTACTGCTGGGAAATTCTTTTGCACTATGTTTCTTATTGATCAAATTGTACTGGTCGAGGACTGTAGTAAAACCGACTGGCTGACTGAAGGTCAGGCTAGCCAAAGTGATCCAGGTCAGGGCTACCATCTCTTAGGCCCTTTTCACTTTACCGTTCTAAACCAGATGCTATTCCTCGATGACCCAATTCCGAGTAAAGCGAAACAGGAACGGGGGTTTCATACAGAGAATCCCCTTCTATTTAATAAGCCATCTCTGAAGTGCTATGGTCATTTCAAAGAGTGCTGCTTTTCCCCACCGTTTTTCACCACAGAATGTTCCTCAGATTTTTTTTTAAAAAATGTTCTAATGTGAGCACTACAGCACTGAAGTGCTATAGTGACACCCCTGACATGTGTTGATATTCTTTGTCAGTAGCGACCACCATAGAACAACAATCTTCATTGTGTGACTGAGGAGGAGGAGGAGGAGGAGGAGGAGGAGGAGGAGGAGGAGGAGGAGGAGGAGGAGGAGGAGGAGGAGGAGGAGGAGGAGAAGAAGAAGAAGAAGAAGAAGAAGAAGAAGAAGAAGAAGAAGAAGAAGAAGAAGAGGAGGAGATTGGATTTATACCCCGCCCTTTACTACCCAAAGGAGTCTCAGAGCAGCTTACAAACTCCCTTCCCTTCCCCTCCCCACAACAGACATCCTGTGAGGTAGGTGGGGCTGAGAGAGCTCTTGACAGAAACTGCTCTTTTTCAAGAACAGCTCTTATCAGAACTACAGCTTGCCCAAGGTCATCCAGCCAGGTGCAAGTGGAGGAGTGGGGAATCCAAACTGGCTAAGCGGTGGTAGTCATTTTGTGCCTGAATCCACCTGCCGTGACCACTCTGAGACTCTTTTGGGTACTGGAGGGCAGGGTATGAATCCAATCTCTCTCTTCTCCCTTCTGTTTTGTGGCAGCCATTTTGTGGCTGCACCCACCATACTGTGTCAGAATTCCAAAGGCTCCCACAGGCTCAAAAAGTTTGGGGACCCTTCCTCTAGTCATTCCACCCCACTGCTACTTAGTTATAAAGTGAAGGAGGCGGAGAAGAGAGCACAGGAAGAAGATGTATAAATCCACAGCAACTACAGTTCAAGTCATCTTTGCGTTTCAGTAGCTGTGGTAGCAGAAACATCAACTGTTATTCTCAGGCATGATTTTGAAAACCTGTGGATTCAGGCTCGATGATTTACATATCGTTTAGAAGAAACCTAAGACGCTGATCTCCCCACCTGCGAGGGATTCATTAAGAAAAAGCCGAAAGATTTTCAGTCTCCTAGAGTCTGGTTTTCTATCAGTCTCCCCACTGTGAACTCAGGAATACATGTGAATCACAGACATTCATTTATGAATCTAATACGGAAACCGTGCCTGGGAGGAATTTGGATGTCTTAATGGAAATCTGTGATATAAGCTTGGCAGTGATTCCATCTACGTCGACTTTCTTTCAAAGCAAAGAAAGGAACTTAAAAAAAAAAGAACCTGTGCCAAAAGAAAAGATGCGTTCAGCGTCTGGGGAGCATTTGAATAGCTTGCCTCTGAAGCTTACTATTACTGAAATCAGCAGCCCTACACAGGGAGATGCCTCAGTTGCCCCAGGCAAGTCGCAGAAGGGTGTCGAAATAAGGGCACTGCACATTAAAGTAGAGGTCTGATCGCTTGTTGTCAACAGGGAGGCGAACAATTAAAGCAATTTACGGGAGGCGTGATGCAGACAGCAAAATTAGGGTCATATGAGCAGAGGGGCGTTCCCTCACCTCCAGCCTACGGAACGGTTATATAAGAGCACTCCCTCTTCCGTCGTCCTCTAGCTATATTTGCAGCGCCCTCTGAAGAGTCAGGTAGGTCCCATCCGTGCGAGAGGCTAAGAAAAGCCATGCGGACGATGGCATTGTTATTTTTTCAGGGCTGAGTTTTAGCACACAGTAAAATGTCCCGTAGAGGAGGGCAGGGAGCTGTTCCTGTTGGCAGCAGAGGAGAGGACTCGTGATCGTGGGTTTTAAATGAAGGGCGGGAAGGTACCGGCTGGATCTTAGGGGAAACTTTTTGACAGAGTTGTGCAATAGTGGAATCAGCTGCCTCGGGAGGTGGTGAGCTCCCCCTCCCTGGCAGTCTTTAAGTAGCAGCTGCAAAAACACTAGTCAGGGATGCTCTAGACTGATCCTGCATTGAGCAGGGGGTTGGGCTA
Organism: Gekko gecko; assembly: GCA_029375565.1. Taxonomy (NCBI): domain Eukaryota; kingdom Metazoa; phylum Chordata; class Lepidosauria; order Squamata; family Gekkonidae; genus Gekko; species Gekko gecko. The sequence goes on along the minus strand of JAPDNY010000020.1, from coordinate 665,440 downwards.
GATGGCCTTTAGGGCACCTTCCAACTCTGTCATTCTAGGATTCTATTGGTCTGGACTTTTACTCATTGTGGCAGTTTACTCTTTTTTAAAAAAATTCCAACTTAACTAGCAGAATTTCTGAAGAGCATGTTCAAACGGTCCTTTCGATCCAATGTTAAGGGAGGGAGGGAAGTAGAAAGGGAAGCGGACGATCCAAGGCCATGTTTTCTTCTGGGTATTCTACTCCCTCTCCTCACCATTGACTTCAAGATTATGTTGCATGAGACTTGGCGCATCACAATAGTTTCATCCGGGGCTCTTTTTGTAGCAGGGACTCCTTTACATATTAGGCGACACACCCCTAAATGTAGCCAATCCTCCGAGAGCTTACAGTAGCCCCTGTAACAAGAGCTCTGTAAGCCCTTGGAGGATTGGCTACATTAGGGGTGTGTCGCCTAATATGCAGTTGAGTTCCTGCTACAAAAGGAGCCTTGGTTTCAGAGTGTAGCCATGTCAGTCTGCAATAAAAGAGCGAGATTCGAGTCCACTGGAACCTTAAAGACCAACAAGGTTTTGGAGGGAATAAGCTTTCAAGAGTCAACGCTCCTTTCATCAGACACCTGGGTAAGATATCTGAGGAAGAAAGCTTTGACTCCGAGAGCCTTATAAATCCCTTTTCTTTTGTGTGCTCTCTAAGGTGCTTTGGACTTGGATCTAGCTTTGTAAATTTCAGATAGCCCTATGGGTCCATAGGGGGAAAAATGTAAATACAACAAGTGGGTAATGTGTATTTTAAATTGAACAAAGGCTGCGATTTAAACGTGGGAATTATTTCAAGGGCCTTAGAAGCGTGTACCTCTGCTTAGGATCGCCATGCCATTGTTCAGTCCTACGAACTTTACTCAAAAAGTAACTCCTACACTGATTTAAATGCACACCGTTAAATGGTAGTCAGCCGTACTGCATGTAATCGAAACTACTTCTGAGTAAACTTTCATACGATTAGAGCGGTTCCTCAGTGGGACAGGCTTCCTCGGGAGGTGGTGGGCTCTCCTTCCTTGGGGGTTTTTAAGCAGAGGCTAGATGGCCATCTGACAGCAATGCTGATTCTGTGAACTTGGGCAGATCTCAAGAAGGGCGGGCAGGAAGGGTTTCCTCAGTGCTTAGTTCTCGTGGCCCTTTCTTACATGCCCAGAGAAATGCTGATCACTGCTTTGGGAGTCAGGAAGCAATTTCTCTTTTCTTTTTTTATAACATTTTTTTTATTTTTACAACAAACACATCAAACAAGCAAACAGAAAACACATAAAATGGGGATTACAAAGAGTTTCTAATTATATCTGTTACAATACCTCCTGCCTTATAATAAATGTATAAATTGTTTTTATTCACCATGTATTCATATCTATGTTTACTGCATTATATTTAAAACTACATTCTAGAATATCTCAAATATAATATTGTAAGACTCAAGTGTTCATTTATTGTATTCTTCCAACCAGGACTCTTTTTGTAGCAGTTACTCCTTTGCATATTAGGCGATACACCCCTAATGTAGCCAATCCTCCAAGAGCTTACAGTAGCCCCTGTAAGAAGAGCTCCGTAAGCTCTTGGAGGATTGGCCACATTCGGGGTGTGTCACCTAATATGCAAAGGAGTTCCTGCTACAACAAGAGCCCTGCTTCCAACCATTTATAAAATCTTGACCATGTATTCTGTAACCTCCCTTCTAGGAAGCAATTTTTCTCCAGGCCAGTTTGGCTTGGGATCCTGGAGGGTTTTTGTGCGTGTGTTTTACATCTTCTAGGCACGGAGCAGGGGTCACTGGGTATGTGTGTGGGGGAGGTATTTGTGAATTTCCTGCACTGTGCAGGAAGTTGGGCTAGATGACCCTGGAGGTCCCTTCCAACTCTATGATTCTATGATCGACCTGCACATGGCATATATGGATATTTAGTTATGCAGATTTCAATTAAATGATGCTGGTTTGTAGCATATTTCAAACGGAGAGGATTTATGCTTCAAATCCACACTGATACATCTTTTGCATATTGAAAACGTACACTGAACCCAATAAAATATGCCTAAAAGGAAACTCTGAGGCGTATTCAGAGGTTTGTGGAAAACATCTGAGGAATGTTGAGGGAAGATGAACGAGTGTGAATAAGCTTGTTGTTTATGACTTCTGTCTCAAAAACAGTAATTAAGCAAGAAGGTGTTCAAATAATACTAGAAAACTTGAACTGGATTACCCAGCCTAGCCCAATCTCATCAGATCTCAGAAGCTAAACATAGTCAGCTTTGGTAAATATTACAATGGGAGACCACCAAGGAATGCCAGGGCTGCTATGCCGAGGCAAGCAATGGTAAACCACCACTAAAGATCTCTTGCCTTAGGGGTCACCTAAGTTGGCTTGGTAGGGTTGCTGGCACTGGGTTAGGAAATACCTGAAGATTTATGGAGTGGAGACTAAGGATGGTAGGGTTTGGAAGAGAGACCTCATTAGTATGTAATGACATAGCGTCCACTCTTCGAAGCAGCCATTTTCTCCAGGGGAACTAATCTCTGACGTCTGGAAGATGAGGTGTACTTCCAGAAGAACTCAATTTCCTCTGGTCTCACCCATGTCCCAAACTGGATTCCCCAGGCTAGCCTGCTCTCATTACATCGTAGACGATAAGACGGGTCATCCCTGGATGGGAAACCTCCAAGGGAGACCAGGATCTCCATGTGAGGTAGGTGGGGCAAAGAGAGAGGTCTTTCAAGGACTGCTCTTTCGAGAACAGCTCTGACGGAACTTGTGACTGACCCAGGGTCACACCAGCAGATGCATGTGGAGGAGTGGGGAATCAAACCCGACTCTTCCAGATTAGAGTCTTCGCTCTGGACCACAACGCCAAAGGCAGGAAGGCAGTGGCAAGCCATCTCTGCTTCTCACTTGCCTTGAAAGACACTTGCAGTGATCGCCATAAGTTGGCTGCAAATCGAGGGCATTTTACGTGCATGCATTCAAGGGACAGACAGGGGAAAGGTGGAGAATGTGAGGCAGACCCAATGGGAAGGAGCAGCTTGACTCAGTGGTAGAGCATCTGCTTGGCATGCAGAAGGCCCTAGGTTCCATTCTCAGCATCTGCAGTTAAAAAGGATCAGGTAGTAGGCAATGCTCCCTCTAACCTGTGGAGTCTTGTGAGCAAGAATTTCTACTTTGTGAGCTAGTGGCATTAAAGCTGTGAGTGAGTGATTTGACTACTGCAGAAATTAGAAGGAGAAGAAGGGAAGAGATTGGATTTATACCCCACCCTTCACTACCCAAGGGAGTCTCAAGAGTGACTTACAAACTCCTTTCCCTTCCCCTCCCCACAACAGGCACCCTGTGAGGTAGGTGGGGCAGAGAGAGCTCGGACAGAACTGCTCTTTTTCAAGAACAGCTGTGCCAGAGCTTGTGACTGACCCAAGGTCACACCAGCAGGTGCAAGTGGAGGAGTGGGGAATCAAACCTGCTTCTCCCAGATTAGAGTCCACGCACACTTAACCACTACACCAAACTGGCTCCGGAGCCGTGCTTCCTGAGCTAAGACAAAAATGTGTGAGCCAGAGGCTAAAAAAACCTGAGAGCTAGCTCACACTAACTCAGCTAAGAGGGAACACTGGTAGTTGGTGATGTGAAAGACCTCCACCTAAGAGCTTCAAGGGCTGCTATGAGTCTGAGTAGGCAACACAGACTTGGATGGACCAGGGTTCTGATTCAGGCTTCATCTGTCCATGTGTTTATTATGGATGGGGACAAGATTTAGAGTCACAGCTAGTCCAGAAGGAAGGGGGGTTGGGACAGTGGGACAGAGCTTGTGTGGCAGGGAACATGCTCATCAAAACCCCAAAACGGGAGGAGAAATAAAAGTCAAAGGAGGAGCTGTAGCTCAGTAACAGAGCCTCTGCATTGCGTGCGTCTCCAATTCAATCTCCAGAATCTAGAATTGAAAAGACCAGCTAGGACATGATGAGAAAGGCCTCTGTCTGGGACCCTGGAGAGTAGCCACCAGTCTGATGGACCAACGGTCTGTTTCAGTATAAGACAATTTCATTTGTTCAGGAACTGCTGTAGGGAAGATAGATCCCAGTGGGTAGCTGTGTATGGAGCAGAGGTCCATCAGTGGCTATTAGCCACAAGGTATAGATAGGAACTCTCAGTCTGGGGCAAGTGATGCTCTGTCTTCTTGGTGCTGGGGGGGGTCAACAGTGGGAGGGCTTTTGGTGTCCTGGCCCCACTGCTGGACCTCCTGATGGCACCTGGTATTTTTGGCCACTGCGTGACAGAGTGTTGGACTGGATGGGCCATTGGCCTGATCCAACATTGGCTTCTCTTATGTTCTTAAGAGGGAATTGGATCAACATCTGGAGCAGAGGTCCATCAGTGGCTATTAGCCACAAGGTATAAATAGGAACTCTCAGTCTGGGGCAGGTGATGCACTGTATTCTTGGTGCTGGGGGGGGCAACAGTGGGAGGGCTGCTAGTGTCCTGGCCCCACTGTTGGACCTCCTGATGGCACCTGGTATTTTTGGCCACTGCGTGACAGAGTGTTGGACTGGATGGGTCATTGGCCTGATCCAGCATTGGCTTCTCTTACGTTCTTATGTGTTGGTCTGAAGTGGTAGAACAAGTTTTTTGTCCAGTGCCATCTTTAAGACCAATAAAGTTGTATTCGAGGTATGAGTTTTTGTGTGCATACACGCTTCCTCAGACACAGTTCCGTTTCACTGTGTCTGAAGAAGTATGCACACACACACACGGAAGCTCATTCCTTGAACAAAACTTTGTTGGTCGTCAAGGTACCACTGGACTCAGAACATTGTTCTACTGCTGTAGGGCAGGGGAGAGAAGTGAGAAGTCAGTGAAGGCAGAGCCGCTGGCAAAGATTTGTGTATCTGTGAATTTCCGGCACTGTGCAAGGGGTTGGACCAGATGACCCTGGAGGTCCCTTCCAACTCTATGATTCTATGATTGTAGAGCGGATATAGTAGTTTCAGTGTTGTATTTGGATCTTGGAGTATCAGAAGAATAATGGGGAGGGGTTGTGGCCAGTGTTCCCTCTAAGCTGAGTTAGTGTGAGCAAGCTCACAGTTTTTTTTAGCCTCCGGCTCATGCATTTTTGTCTTAGCTCAGGAAGGATGGCTCCAGAACAAACTAATTTATGCAGTATCCAGATTGCTCACCCACAACCTTAATGCCAGTAGCTCACAAAGCAGAATTTTTGCTCACAAGACTGTACAGTTTAGAGGGAGTATTGGTTGTGGCTCAGTGGCAGAGCACCTGTTCAATATGCAGAAGGTCTCGGTTTCAGCCCTGGCATCTTCAGTTAAAATGGTCAAGTAGGAGTTGTTTTGAAAGACCCTCAAATGCCACTGCAAGTCTGAGAGTTTCAGGTGTTGATGAGTTTGATTAAAAAAAGAGAGAGTGTCACTGTCATAACATTTTGCTCCATTTACATTAGTGCTGCTCTTCTAATACCAGCAATCATACTTCATTCTTGTACAATGCTTCCAAATGTTCAAATACATGATCTTGCCCTTATGCTGGACTGTGGAAAAGGTTGGTCATTATCCAGAAAGAGCTAAAGGCCATCTCTAGGGTTATAATTTTTTTTTAAAAAAAATCAAATGACATTTGAACTGGGAGGATTGTACGTCACAAATGTTCTTGAGAACTATCTGAGCTGTAGGCGATGTGTACATCAAGGCCGTCTCAAAATTAAGTAAAGCCATCATGAATTGTGTGCATTTTGGAACTGGAAATTCTTGCTTAGCCTTTCTAGAATGAGATGCCTGTGATAAAAAGTGGTTGGTGTCATTTAGCCAAAACATTGTTTTTTTCTTCCTTAATGACTCCTTTATTACAATAAGTGGTTGGTATCATTTGGTCAAACATTGTTTTTTCTTTCTTTCTTAATGACTCCTTTATTACAATAATGCCACGGAAACATTCCCCCCCCCCATTATGTCAATGCCAGACTTCCTGTAGGCAATTAGAACCGGATTTGAAGTAGTTGTTTGTCCAACTCCAGATCCCTGAAGTCAACTAGTGGAGACAGGGTGGATGCTTGAGCTGAGATCATCTCAACTTCTGCTGGACTAGGCAAAGACAGAAGTTCTGGCTTCTATGATACATCCCAACCCTGGCCAATCCAGACACTCCACACTGCCTACCATTCACTGGGGCCAATAGTACACACACCTCTCTGTGTCTGTGCCTACATTTCTGGGAGACTTCATAGGCAAGGCCTCAGCCTTAGACTTATCATTTCAACCTTTCAACAGTGGAAAACAGTGCATAAAATCGCTTTCTGTCAAACTCTATGTCCACTCATACTTGCTAGAGCCAGTTTCATGTAGTAGTTAGGAACGCGGACTCTAATCTGGGAGAACAGGGTTTGATTCCCCACTCATCTGCATGCAGGGGCTAGATGGCCATCTATCAGCAATGCTGATTTTGTGAACATGGGCAGATCCTGAGAGGGAGGGCAGGAAGGGTTGCATCAGTGCTTAGTTCTTGTGGCCCTTTCTTATATACCCAGGAAATGCTGATTGCCACTTTGGAGTCAGGAAGCAATTTTTCTCCAAGCCTGGAGGGTTTGTTTGTTTTTTTGTCATCTTCTGAGTGTGGGACAGTGGTCACTTGGTGTGTGGCGGGGAGGTATTTGTGAATGGGTTTGGACTAGATGACCCCGGAGGTCCCTTCCAACTCTATGATTCTATGAAACAACAACAACAAAAATAAAAACAGGAAATGTTTATCCATTCTTCTTCCAGGACAATATTCTTTCCCACTCTATAGTTAACATGATGTGCTTTTTGCTCTTTTCCCATTTCAGGTTCACCTTCCACCCCACTACGATGTCCTTCCCTGGAGAGCTTTGCGGCCTCAACACGACCTACAGCACCAGCCTCCCTGCTTCCACCCTTGTGTTACAACCACCGACCTATGTGGCAGAAACGATACTGACAGACCTCGAGATCCTCATCCCCGAGCCCCCACCCTACGAAATTGACGAATGCCACCCAGGCCACCTGCCTCCTTACTACTGCCATTTGCCTCCTGAGCCGCCTCTCGTATATGCTACATTCACCACAGAACTGTTTGAGGTTTAAATATGCCATGGCGGCGGCTATTTGTCACAAGGTTTATTTTTGGCCAGGCTCACCGGGCAGAAGTGGGCCCCTATGAGGAGCTGAACGCAGACATGGGGGACGAAAGAGGAGTGTGACGTTCCAGAATCTACATCAATTTTAGGGCTGAGAAACTTATTGGCACCTGTTCTTAAGGACTAGGAACAGTGGCCATCGTACATTTTGTATCCTAATGTAGTTGTGGTTGAGGAAAATAATAATAATGATAATAATAATAATAATAATGGATGCTGTGAACAACAGCTTTAACGTGAGTTTTATTGGGTTTTTTAATTGTTTTCTTTTTGGCATAGGGACACCCTGCTGGCTTTGTTCAGAACTTTTTAGAAGCATCAGTCGAATGGGCCTGATTCACTGGCCTTTCTTCCCATACAGCTTTACATGGTTAGAAGTCAGTAGAATATAGTTTCGGGCAGGGCTCTTTTTGTAGCAGAAACTCCTTTGCCTATTAGGCTGCACACCCCTGATGTAGTCAATCCTCCAAGACCTTACTGTATCCCCTGTAAGAAGAGCTCTGTAAGCTCTTGGAGGATTGGCTACATTGGGGGTGTGTGGCCTAATATGCAAAGGAGTCCCTGCTACAAAAAGAGCCCTGGTTTCGGGGTTGCTGAGAAATGCATTCAATTCTGATTTTTTTTTATTTAAGGCACACTTCCCTATTACACCTTTTGACAGTTCTGTCTGCCTATTGTACAAGACCAAGGGGCAGTTTCCACACACACTAAATAATGCACTTTCGATCCACTTTCAGTGCACTTTGCAACTGGATTTTACTGTGTGAAATGGCAATATCCACTTGCAAACAGTCGCAGAAGTGGATTGCGACTGGGTTATTTAGCATGTGTGAAAGCAACCGAAAATTATTTAAAAGAGCCCACCCCACTGTTCTGGCCATTCCTGCCTGGAGGGCAAGTCATTCTTCTGAATGTCTGTTGGGGACAGTGTTCCCTCTAAGCTGAGTTAGTGTGAGCTAGCTCACAGTTTTTTAGCCTCCAGCTCACACATTTTTGTCTTAGCTCAGGAAGGATGGCTCCAGAGTAAACAAATTTAAGCAACAGCCAAATAGCTTGCTCACAACTTTAATGCCATTGGCTTGCAAAGTAAAATTTTTGCTCACAAGACTCCACAGTTTAGAGGGAGCATTGGTTGGGGACCCTAACTTAGTTAACAGAGGATATTTGTGAGGATGAAGGGGGGAAAGATGTTTTCTGAGCTCCTTGGGGGACGAGTGGGGTGAAAATTGTGATAGATCCATATACAGATGCCCGTCGCGCCCGAGACCAGTTAGAAGGAGGCAAATTTGGAACAGAGCCTCATCCAGAGATGTGACAGGCACTCTTCTTCTTGAGGGGGTATACTTCTTCAGTCTCTCTGGTTGTTGTGATTCAATGAATCTAATCAAACTCAGAGCAGAAGGGTGGCACTCTCCAAGAGAGCCTGATTGGAAAGCGGGAAGGATAGATTCGTGACTCATGGGATAGTTTTCTGAGGTTAAGGAACTGTACCACTGCATCAGATGTGTTTGTATGAGCCGACCACACCCATTGTGGAGAGGCAGCTCAAATGAACCCCTTTGATTAGAAGAAAGCAGGCCTAGACTTGAGATTCATGCTGAAGACAGCTGTGTTGGCTGAATAATAATAATAATAATAATAATAATAATAATAATAATAATAATAATAATAATAATAATAATAATAATAATAATAATAATAATTGTGCAGGATGTACTGCTAGTGGTTTGACAATACACACACACAAAGGCAGTGTTGGACTTATTGGTCCAGACATGCTGATGTTACAAGAGTTTGCAGCCATCCGATGACTTAATTGAAGCGAGATTTGACATTGGTGCTTGCGTAATGAGAGTTTGTGTTTTCATTTAAAACCTCTACAGCAATTTGCATTTGTTCTCTGCCCTAAAGGGAGCAGGTGTGACAGGAAGGCCCATAAAAACAGCAGGAAAGCCTATAATTAAACATTAGAACATCAATTATACGGAGCACCTAAGGCCCTGCCTCTGCAACCCCCGTCATGTAAAGCTGGTATGTCTTAAGAGCGGGCCTCTGATTTCATTGATGGCTTCTTCTCTGCTTGCCCTTCACAAGCCATTCCTTGCATTGTGGTGTAAACAAAAAAAGTTCTACCATTTCATCACATTTTTACAGACATTTGTAATAAAACACAACTCCCCTCCCCTCCATGTATTAAAACAGTTTTTTTTAAATGTCTACAGGTTTTGAGATCAATGTGTGATAAAACATGGGGTTGGTTGATGGTGTTAGCCTGATTGCTCTTAGTTAATAAAAATATTATGGGGAATATGTGCTCTTATCAATAAGCAATCAGTTGCAGGAGCAAAACCAGTTGATACAGAGGTCCCGCCCTTCCAGAAATACCAGTAACCGACACGGAGACTTTATAAGGTTGAAATTAAAGTCTTTACTGGAGATTCTCTTCACATACAAACAATACACATGCACACAAACAATTATCCAAGTCTAAGAAATAGAGAGATATAAACACAATTGCATTAGCAGGTATTTGATGGTGGGCAATATTTACCTGTCCTCACAGTGTGAGTCGTTCCAATGGAAGAATGGAGGGGAAGAATGGAAAAAGGGGACACGTGGCCTGAACCAGCAGGTAGCACATGGAACTTAGGCTGCAGACCTAGAGTTTAAAAAAGGAGGCAGGGGATTGGGATAGCAAGCTGGACAAAAGATGGTCAAAGCCTAGATAAGGGTCGTAGAGTAGAAGGGGCAAGCGGGTTGCTCCTTTTATGCAGGGGGCTGGGGGGGGCTGGCCATGCCCCAAGTCACACCTCCTGGGTAGTCCATCCCAGAAAAGATATGATTGGCTGAAGGGAATAGGAGAGGGGGGCTAAGGAGTGGTCAGTATTGAGAGCTAGAAACTTAACTTGAGCCTGGCACCTGGATCTAGGTATGATGAGTCATTCAGCCAAAGCCATTGTTATCCTGATTGCTTTAGCCAGCTCGCTGATGTGCAGGTGATTAGTTGCTAGGCGACCATGAATAGGGTCTCTGGATCTGCATCCCGCTCTGCATGTGCTGGAGGGGGGAAGGGGGTTACCTGCATGTGTTGAAGGAGACTCTTAATGATGTCTGGAGTTTCTGGTCTTCATGCTTTGGCATGGCATGGCTTTTTGTGCTGTGTGCATACTATGGAACTGCTCCTTCTTCCATCAGGTAAAGGGCTGGCAGCCTTTGAAAGCCACTGGAACAGCAAGTGAAGAAAGGAAGGTGTCCTTCTCTCTCAGAGTGCAGTCTCCTCTGGCATAATAGGGGCTACCACATTGTACAGTTCCTTTAAGCATGCTTGTGCACAGTTCATACTATTTCAGTTCATGAAAAGCATAAAAAGCCTTGTAGGGCAACATTCCCCCCTTTGGGACCCTGGAGACATCAGGCAGAAGGGTCACATAATCAGGAGCATTCGCTGTCTTCTGGAGGTCTGGTCTTCTGTCCTCTGGGTGTTATAGAACCCAGGTGCCACTAACTATTCTAGCAAGGGACGGACTTAAAAAATTAATCTATACAAAATTCTGAATTACCTTTGGAACATTTCACACAACTAGGGTAGACAAGCATGGCCCGAAAACTACATTAAATCACATTATTTTGCATTAAAATCATAACCGCAATGAAAGGGGGGCTTAATTTGGCTTAAAAATCTCAACCGCTAATAAAATTAAAAGCATTGATTTTCAATAAAAATGCAACCACTAATAAAGTAAATCAAATCATAAAAACTCAGGCACTAATAAAAACATTCATTCTACATCTTAGATTCCTAGAAGCATGAAATAAACACAAGCGCTAATACATATGCGCATAAAAAACTTCATTTACATACAATTGTCTTTGTCCTTCCCTCTGCGGTGTCAAGCAAAGTTTGTTTGGCACGGAAGCGCACCATTGTGAAAAGCGGGAGGGAGGCACGCTATACATTGTATCTATGAGCTTTCTACTCTGGGATCGTTGGAATCTTCATGTGGTCTTCGGGGACTATGGAAAGTCCCCATCTTCATCACATAATGACTTCAGTAACACTTGTCCTTTCCCGGCATGGACACGAGTCAGTCTGGCCAAGAAGGAGGAGGGTGGTTTGCATATTGGGGCAGAGGCTTCCCCCCTAGTTCCCAAGTCATTATGGGTACATTATTTCCAAGTTATTACACATTTATCAGGCTATTCAGGCATTAAAAATACTTTCTGGAGTGACTAGGTCTCTTAGTGGACTTCTGATGCCACTTGGGGTTACACACATAACTCATAAGAAAAACAACCATTCTTTTAAAATGAGGTTCCGACACAGCACTTCCCTGGCTTGGATCAGCCAAACCATCTCCCCTGTGTGGGGGAGAGAAGTCCTCTGTCCACAGTTCGAACCCAGGGGATTACACGTGGAGTTGACTCCTGAAAACTCCTATCCCATCAGGCTGTGTAAGCATTGGGTTCGGAGGTATGGTTGAGGCCTCCTCCCATTTTTATCAGGAGTCATTTTGGCTCCGCAGGGACGCTGACCAGGTGTACCCGTTTTAATCGAAGGCTCCCTCCGGGAACCTTCACACATCCTAGTTAAAAGAATAGAATGCAGTTTCCCCCTGGAGAAAGGACCTTGGTGGTTCCTTCTCTTCCCTGATTGACAGCAGGGTCCTTCCTAATATGGTTCGGGTTCATGGAGAAAGCTGAGCTTTTTCGTGATCAGGGGTCGCCACGTATGCAAATTTGGAACCGTAGGAGTTTAAACTATAACAGCCGTTTGTACCCAAATTAAATAACCTTTTAACATGGTAATCATATATTCCTGCCCTTCACACATCAGAGTACACAATGGACAAGTTTCTGGAGTCAAGTTATTGCTCACGGAAATCTTAGAGGGAGTTGGAACGCTAAGGGTTTTGAGGTCTGGGCTTGCAAAAATCCAAGCGCTGAGCTTCATGGCTTAGTAGAACCAGGGGAGAATGCCTGAGCACCCTCCACTGCCTTGCAGGGAGGATTGCACGCTCAGAGCTGTCCTTCCATACTTCTGAACCCAATGCCTACATAGCCTGGTGCCATGAGATCCAGTGGAGGACTCATGGGTGGCATCTGACAATGAGACTTCTGGTCAGAAGTTGCACCTGGTGGGTTCAACCAGGTTCTGCTGTGCACAGTCAAGAAGAGGCCCCGCAATCTCTCCGTGCATGGTACACAGATTCCCCCTTGAGGTGGCCTCCGCCTCTGCAATCCCCCTGGTTTGATATAAGACAACTACCTCGGGCTCCCCAGCCCTTCCATACTTATAAAAGAATAGATCTTAACAACACACAACAACAGCAATGCAATGACAGGGGATGAGACAGGGAATGCAAAGAGCGGGTTCCCTGTGTCAGAGCGCAATGCACATTGGGAATCCTCGGGGGGGGGGACTCATTTCTTTCCAGTTTAGCATTTAATCATGCCAGCCACATGACCACGGAGAAGTCTTCAGACAGTGCTGGCTCTTCAGCTTGGAAATGATCGAATTTGGAGCAGACTGTGTTTGAGAATACAAGACTGTTAGCAGGCTGCTATGTGAAACTTTATAAACCTTTGTATTTTTTCTATGAAGGAATAAGTGGTTGTTTTTTTATTACCAGACACGAAATCTAGTTTCTTTTGCTATTGTATTGTTCTGTGGGCATCTAGTACACATCTTTATATTTTTTTCATACCAGACTCATCTAGTCCAACCCCATGGATGAGTTTAGAACTGAAAACATGAAGCCCCCTAAATATATACCCTAATAAGGCAGTGACTGTCTCAAATACCCCAACAGTGCCATCTTAAGTGCAGCTGCAGAGTCTATTGACTTCAATAGCCTTAGGATGGCACTGCCAGTGCACTTTGTGGTTCAACTAGGATTTGAAATTAGGTACCTGCTACTTGGGGCCATGGTAGCCCAGAGGTTAAGATGCTGAGTTGCAGACTGGAAGATCAGTAGCTCAGCAGTTTGAGACCCGAGTGCCACGTGACAGACTTCGCTCCTGTCTCTGGCCCCAGCTCCTGTCAACCTAGCAGTTCAAAAGCAAGAAATAGCAAGTAGGTAAATAGGTACTACTTTGGTGGGAAAGTAGCAGTGTTCCATGCACCTCAGCATTTAGTCATGCCAGCCACATGACCACAGAGAAGTCTTCAGACAGTGCTGGCTCTTCAGCTTGAAAATGGAGATGAGCACCGTCCCCTAGAATTGGATTTAACTGGCTTTCAAGCAAGGGAAATCTTTAAATAGAGAGGAGAATGATGTAAACTCTTTTGGATCCCCATTGGGGAAGAAGGCAGCCCATTAATAAGCAAACAAAGAAATATATAATATGCATACGCCATACAAATTTATCTTCAAAACTAACCCCAAATATTGGGGAAATGGGGCCTTTGCTATCTCAAGAACCCTTTGAGACTTCTTAAAATCCTATTTCTGGAAAATGTGACAGACTATCTACAATTCAGCTACCCAAATCCAGAACATGAGGTGCTTTAAAAAAAATGTATTATGGAGCAAAGACTGTGTGACAAATACCCTAAGCCAGGGATGTCAAACATGCGGCCTGTGGGCTGGATCAGGCAGGTTCTTCTGGAAGTACACCTCATCTCCCAGACTTCTGTCAGGCCCGCAGTGGAACTGGCTGTCTCCTGCTTCTTCTTCCAGTTCTGCTTCTACATCATCATCGTAGCTTGCTTTTCCAGACTCTCTCAATCACTCAGGAGAGATAGATAGGCAAGCTTCTGTTCCCTGCTCTGGCTGAGACTCCTCCCCTTTCCCTTCCCAGGCAGAGGGGGGGAATGAGCCAGAGCTTTCTTCCTGGCCAGGCTGCCTCAATTGCACAGGGAAGAAAAACAAGCCTTTCTTCCCCTCCATTGGCTGAGGTTCCTCCCTGAAGGGAGGGAGAGAAGGAGGGAGAGCTTGCTTTCCTTGGGAGAAATACAAACAACCATTAATACCAACAAACTTTTATCTAAGGCATGAGCTTTTGTATTCCTTGCTACAGTGTGTGTGTGTTTTGTTGGGTTTGTTATGTTGTGGCTCTCCTGGGTGCAACTGGGTTCCTTCCCCCTTTTCACTGAATTCATGCCCTCGTGATCCAATCTTTCTCAGTAGGAAAGCCATGTGAACTATTTAGGTGAGGAATGACAATAAGCCAGTGAGGTGGATTAGGCTGAGAGTGTGTGTCCAGACCAAGTTCACCCAGCACATTTCCTTTGGGGATTTTACATTTAGACTTCCCAGATAGTAGAGTGATACTGATCATAGAGAAAGACTAGTTTTGTACACAAACACATAGGCCTCAGTCTGTCTCATGGTGCCTTTTCATGTTCTTGATCAGTACATGAAACAATTTATGTACATCACACAATGCCCAGCCATTTCATGTTTTCCCCTGGGTCCTAGGCTCAGAATTCTGAGCATGAGATTTCTGTAGTGAATGTCAATAAATCAAAAGTAGGTTTGCAGCTTGCAGATACACACTTGAACATCATACTCAAGATTCCAACAGCACAGACATTGTGATGCAATAATTCAGAGCAAGAGGTTTCAGTTATCAGACAGTGTTAAAAAATATGTACTTATGTTCTTAAACAAAATAAATAAATAAATAAATGTTAATTTAATATGTTCTTAAGCAAAATATCGCAAGAGTGCTAATGTTTTAAGCATGTGTTTATTTTAAGTTAAAAAAAATCTTTGTGTTTCAGTCCTTCATAAAGTTTATATCTCTGTTACCTGGCATTACATTTTATGATACACATGGCCCGGCCCAACAAGGTCTCATTGATGTCAGATCCGGCCCTCATAACAAATGAGTTCGACCCCCTACCCTAAACCTTTTCATAGCCCTAGTCTGTGCATTTATAACTTGTGCTGTTGTCATATTGTGACATCAAAATTTAATTGAACTATTTTAAAACTTAAGAGACCCATTTTGATTTTGTTTTGTTAAAAGAGCTACAATGGGAAAAAACTCCAAGAAGTTTGATTCCTTTAGAATTACTGCTCCCCTGGCCTGTGGGCTTGTGCATACCAGACACCCTTCCAGTGCAAGCTGATGCCATGCCCACCAGCTGCACCAAGCAGAGAATGTACCCCAAAATGACTTCTCCATTCATCCTGTGTATTACAGAACAACAACAACAAAAACCCTGAATTATGAAACTTTCCAGAGAAAGAGGGAGAGAGAGAGAGAGAGAGAGACCAAAAACATTGGGTAGAATAGGAGATTTTTTCCAACAGCCTTAAATATTTTTTAAAGAGAAAAACATCACCAAATTTCCAGGGAACCAAGTCTAATCTCTCCCTAAAAGACCCTCCCCCCAAGTTTCAAGGGGATTGAACAAAGGGGTCTGCATTATACCATTTCCCCCTCAAAAAATATGCACACCTTACAGAATGAGACAATATTAAAATGTTTCAGAAGGTATCTATGTTGGTCTGCAATAGAACAGCTAGATTTGAATCCATTAACACCTTAGACACTGATCAGATTTTCAGGGTATAAGCTTTGGAGAGTCAAAACTCCCTTGTGAAGAAAGGAGCTTTGACTCTTGAAAGCTTATCCCCTGAAAACCCCTGAAAATCCCATGCTGTGGTAGATAGTGTCCCTGGTCACACTGGGGGGAAAGGCATGGCTGAAGTGCGGCTTTTTAGAGCCACATCAAAAGAAAAGTGCGGCGGTGGAATCAGACGGATCCCCCAAGCCGCCACACAGTTGCTCCCCGGCATGATCAGATGCTGGGGGGAAGCCACGGACAGGGGAATGAGGCGAGCCTGCTGTGCATGCCTGGGCTTGCACAATCCAACAGGGCCTGGGAAGCTGCGCGGAGACGGGCACGGCGGTGATCAGACACCCACCCCTGCTGTGTGTCAATTGGTTGGTAGCACTGTTTTGGTGCTACCTTTTTGATACGTGGTTTCGCTGGGACGGGACAGATTGAGGATGGGTGTGCTCCACTTACCAGATGTTGCAGTATGATTACACCCGCTTGATGTGCCCCCAATCCGTCCCTCTCACGTGGCAAATCCTCTTGTGTGACCAGGGCCAGTGTTTATGAAAGTCTTCCTAACCTTTGGGAGAATTGTTGAAGGGGGGCCCCACTGGGACAGGTGATGCTCTGTATTCTTGGTGCTTGGTCAACAGTGGGAGGGCTTCTAGTGTCCTGGCCCCACTGCTGGACCTCCTGATGGCACCTGGTATTTTTGGCCACTGTGTGACAGAGTGTTGGACTGGATGGGCCATTGGCTTGATCCAGCATTGGCTTCTCTTATGTTCTTATGTTGTAGGGAAAAAGCCCACGGGGGGGGGAACATGGTCATAAATGCTCACAGGAAAAAAAGACCATGTGGAAAAATGCCCACATGGAAATAAGCGCACATGGAAAAAAAATATACATAAAAGCCCACACTGAAAAAGCCCACATGGAAAAATACCATCTAATGTGTCATAGCTATTTATGACGAGTTATCACACATGGCTACACTTTTGATCTTATCCTGACCTCCACCTTACTGCCGAGACTCCTCTTGTGAATCAGAGCAGCTGACTCCTGTAGATACTATCTTTTGGACTTGACTCATTTCTTTGGGATTCATAACTCACACAGCTCTTATGTACAGGTGTACGGATTTAGTACTAATTTAGTTTGTTATGATTGTTGATATACATTGTAATGGTGATTAACTGGTTAATTGGTAAGTTTGGATTTTTAGGACGTTGGTATATTGTTTAATAGTTATTATATGTTTTGATATGTTATACTTCCTCTTAATAAACATTTTAAAAAGCAAAAATAAATAAATAAAATAAAGTGTCATGGGTATTTATAACTGTGCAACCATTCATCTCCATTTATGAGAATGAACAGGTATTACCTGTATTCGCATGCAACCATTTGTGTTGTGATTTTATCAAGTATAATTAAATAATATTTTTGCTATGTTATTAGGCGACCTGCCTGTGCATTAGCCAGTGTTATTTTGTGGCAAGCAAGGTTCCTCTGCAGTCCATCATATAGAGACCACACACCAGTGTTCCCTCTAAGCCGAGTTAGTGTGAGCTAGCTAGCCCACAGCTTTTTAACCTCCAGCTCACAGATGTTTGTCTTACCTCAGGAAGGATGGCTCCAGAGCAAACTGATTTATGCAGTAGCCAAATTGCTCACTCACAGCTGTAATGCCAGTAGCTCGCAATGTAGAATTTTTGCTCACAGGACTCCGCACCTTAGAGGGAGTATTGCCACACACTGGGATGACTGCCGTGGAATAGGAAATTAAGAGTACTACAGGACATGGCTGCCACTTCTGTTATTATTTGTTATTTAATGTTGTCTTATAGTTTTGTTATCTTAAGCTAAGCTTCATAGATCTATGAGGCCTTAACTACTTATACTATTTAGGAAAGAGAAAGAGGAGGAGGCAGTGGCAGCAGCTGAGGAGGCTGGGTAACATAATTAACATAAGAAGAACCCTGCTGGATCACACCAGTCCCTGCAGTTGGGAGGGGCTGATCTTTTAGTTTCACAACGGGACCAGAGATATAAAAGGAGTAGCCTGGTGTGGCCCAGGCCTTTTTTCAATCCAGGCTCTGAAGAAAGCAAGACTTTTTTATGTAGATATGTTCTCCACACATTTTCCTCTTGCTGAGGGGCAAAAATTATATGCTGGGAAGATTTTAATTTAGTAAAGCATGGCTTTTCAAATTCTGTTTCTCATCCATAGAGTTCTGGAAAAAGAAGAAGAAGAAGAAGAGTTTGGATTTATACCCCGCCCTTCACTGCCCAAAGGCGTCTCAGAGCGGCTTACAAACTCCTTTCCCTTCCCCTCCCCACAACAGTCACCCTGTGAGGTAGGTGGGGCTGAGAGAACCTCTGACAGAAACTGTCCTTGAGAGAACAGCTGTGCCAGAGCTTTTGACTGACCCAAGGTCACATCAGCAGGTGCAAGTGGAGGAGTGGGGAATCAAACCTGGTTCTCCCAGATAAGAGTCCACACACTGAACCACTACACCAAACTGGCTCTAGAAAACTAGAAAACAATGTGCCTGCAAAAAGGTCTTCTTTTTTGTACTTCTTTAGTTTTAATTCTGTGTGATCTCCAGCCCTCACCTGGAAAATGGCAACAATGGTTTCCCAGGAGGAAATGGCTGGTTTGGATGGTGGAGTCTATGTCATTGTACCTGAGTAGTTCCCACTCTTCCTCAAACCCCACCCTCTTGAAGCTCCGCCCCTCAAATCTCCAAAAAAATTCCAACCTGGAGTTGTCAACCTTATCTCCTTCCCAGCCTACCATTATCTGCCCCTGATCTCTACCATCTGGAAAGCAGTTTTAATTCTGAGTGATCTCCAGCCCTCGCCTGGAGATTGGCAGCAATAATTCCCCAGGAAGAAAAGTACAGTCTTTTTCTGCAATGGGAACCAAAGCAACTTACATCATTCTCCTCTTCTCCTTTGAAATGCACAAAAACCCTGTGAGGCTGAAAGTCTGTGACTGGTCTGAAATCACCTTCTCAACTTCTACAGCAAGAACCTGCGTCTAGCAAACCCTGCTGTGAAGTGCTTAATGTCATGCCTAGGGTAGCCAACCTACAGGTGGAGCCTGAAGATTGCCAGGTATCACAACTGAACTCCAAACAACAGATCCCCCCCACCCGAGAAAATAACTGCTTTGGAGGCTGGGCTTTATGACATTCTATTCAGCTAAGGCCTCTCCCCTCTCCTTCTGTAGACTCCATCACAAAATATTCAGGAATTTCCCAACCTGGAACTGGCAACCCTACTCAGGACTGGCCCCAATGAGTTCCTCATAAAGGCCTGGACAGGGTTTCCTTCCTTTGTCTTTTTACTGACAGAACTAAGCTTGGTTGCCCAGCAACAGCTACTGAGGGATAAATTAGTCCCACAGGAGTGGACCCAGCACCCAGCCAATGGCACATGGAGTATTCTTAAGTGGCAGTTGAATGGCCAATGGCTGATGGAGTGCATAGAGCCAATGGGAGAGCTGGAAATGGCCAATGTGTAAGACGATTATATATATAGGATTATACTTGATAAAATCACAACACAAATTGTTGCATGTGAATATAGGTAATACCTGTTCATTCTCATAAATGGAGATTAATGGTTATCCACAGTTGTAAATATATATATGGTGTTTTGCATGGTATTTTTCCGTGTGGGCTTTTTCTGTGTGGGCTTTTTTCTGTGTGGGCTTTTTTCCCTGTGGGCATTTTTCCATGTGGGCTTTTTTCTGGTCACCATTGATGGGAAAAGGAAGATCTGCTCTATCTACTCTTTTTCTATTGGATGCAACTCACTGAGTAGATTATCACCCAATAGCAAGGATTTCTTGCTGCCTGAGTAATGTGTTAATGGTACCTGAGAGTGATGAGTATGGATGGGCACAAACTGCATTTTTGTGGTTCAGGTTGTGGTTGAATCATGGACTGAACTGCAACCTGATAGGCCAGTTCACAAACTGAACCAATTTATATAAGTTTGTGAGCCATTTCAGGACTAAAACCCAGCTTTCTGCTCCCTGCGAAAAATGACAAGGAGCAGAAATCAGGGGTTTAAATGGCTCTCATGTGTGTATGTGTGCATAAGTGCATGAGCGCATCTGGCCAATTTGGGGAGGATTCTGTTGTGCCGGCACTGCATTGGGTGGTAGAGTGGAGCACAGCCAATCATATCGCTGCTGCCTTATGTGCAACGCGGGTTGCTCCTGGCTTTTTAGCTGAGCGTTCACACTTGCAGGAAGTGGAATGAAACGGGATAAAGGCACTCTCCGGGATTTGCTACCACTTTCACTGGGTATCTTTTAAACATGAGAGTGAAGTGGAACAGCACAGGTTGCCTACAGGTGGGGAATGCCAGGCAGATGTGCTTGTGTGAACACTCTCTTTAATCTGCTTGGGAAACGTGGCTATAGCAGGGCAAATTGCCAGTCTGAACTCAGCCATTGATTATACTGAATGAACTGATTGACATTGTAAGGTAAAGGTAAAGGTTCCCTTGCTCGAAAGCCAGTCGAATCCGACTCTAGGGTTGCGGTGCTCATCTCCGTTTCCAAGCCAAAGAGCCAGCGCTGTCCGAAGACGTTTCTGTGGTCATGTGGCTGGCAGGACTAAACACCAAGGTGCACAGAACACTGTTACCTTCCCACCGGAGTGGTACCTATTTATCTACTTGCAATTTGTTGCTTTTGAACTGTCAGTGGCAAAAATCTTCTAACAAGTCTTCAGGGGGCTGGGGGGAGGGGTTTGAGGTAGAGGCACCAAATTTGTACTGTAGCTGCTGGAGTCTCTCCCCAAAAGACCCCCAAAGTTTTGAAAAGATTGGACCAGGGGGTCCAATTTAAGGGGCATACAAAGAGGGCTCCCCCAATTCTCCATTGTTTCCTATGCTGATGGGGAAAAGCCAAAGGCAGGCAGCAGTGACTCCCCGAGAATCTCTCTGTAAGAAAGTATGTGAAGTGTGGTGGTGTGAGGGGGCATGTTTGCCAGGCCAGCAGCAGAGCCTGTGCAGTGTGCCCCCCAGAACCAGTGCCACTGTGGCAGCCAGTGCCCAAACCCAACTGGACTCAGGCCAGATCAGAGAATCTCTGCAGCATCAACTGAGGGGGGTGAGTGGGGGCATGTTTGCCAGGCCAGCAGAAGAACCTGTGCAATGTGGCCCCCAGAACCTGTGCCACTGTGGCAGACAGTGCCCAAACCCGACAGAACTCAGGTCACATCAGAGGATCTCTGCAGCATCAACTGAGGGGGCATGTTTGCCAGGCTAGCAGCAGCAGAACCGGCAGCAACAACAGCCCTGCAAAAAGTTGCAAGCTGCAATGGCATTTGGAGATGCATTGCAGTGATTGGCTCTCTGCAAGGTCCCTCTTCTCCCTCCCACCTGGAAACCAGAGCAAGAGGCAGGAAAGAGGAAAAACTGGTGGGGGAAACAAGGTGAGTGGATCCCTTTAAACTTTAAAGCCTCCCAGAGCTGGTTTTCACTAAACCCAAAAAAGCCAGAAAAAACATGGAAATTTTCGGCATTCATTTTTCGGCATCCAAATCAGCTCAGGGAAGCTGATTCGGTATGCCAAAAAGCCAAAAAGACCCAAAAATATTTTTTTCTGTTTTTTTCTTCTTTTTCCAGTTCAGGTTTACTGAATGCACACCCCTATTAACAAGTCCTTTGTGCTTTGAAGAACAGTGACAAGGCATCATGCTGTTTGGTCACCAGGAAGAGTGGCGTCAAAAACACACTTCACTTCTGCTTATTGATGTTCTGAATTTACACTACAGAGAGAAACGCCCTGTCATACACTGCTTCCCTGCTAAAACCACCTGGTGTCACAGTTGCATGTTAGGAAACTTCAAAGGTCTCAATTTGCGTTGGCTGGAGGGCCCCAGCTAATTCAACCTTAGACTTTAAGTACCTAGCATTCTCTGTTGTTCTGGGATAGTTGGAGCAAAGCCTGCTTCAGCTCTCCTTGGAGGTATGGGTTAATCCTGTACTGGGTTAGGCCCTGGCCTGGCACATAAAGAAGACTTGGAATGATTATATGATTTTACCCAAGAAGCGTAACTTGGCAACTATGGATTAGGATTTAATTGTGCAACCAGAACCTTAAATGGTAGTTTCTTTGTTTTCTTTCTCACTGCTAAATGCTTTTGAAAATATTCCTGCCCTCTTTAATTTAAAAAAATATACTTTTACTATATCTGGGTCCTGGTTAGATGGAGAATATGCGGTGCAGAAGGCATGAATGTCAGGCAGATTTTCGGGGTATGATCACACCGCAACATCTGGGAAGTGTAGCGCTTCCGTGGACAACCCGTGGCATCTCGCTGAAGATGCGGAGTTAAAAAGTACCGCAGAAAGTGCACTAGTATCCGGAAAACACAGGGCAAAGGTGGACATCTCATCACAGGAGCGCTAGTATCCCATGGCATCTGGTGCCCGTCCATGTTTCATTGCAAACCGAATGTTTTTTGTAAGTCTCCACAGGATGCACACAAACGCCAAACTGTGCATGTGCACAAACGCAACCTGTTGCACCAACTTGCCATGAAGCGATCCTTCATTCCTCGATCATGTGCATGCGGGGACTCCGTTGGAAAAAAACAATTTCTTGTCTGATCCAGAAGCAGTGGCTTGCAATCGTCACTTGTGTGATCACGGCGCACCTCTTCTTTGCCATGCTTCAGCATCGCCGTGTGATCAGCAGCTAACAGCCTAAGCGTGGAGACTTGGGGGACCATGTGATTGGGCTACTGCACTTTATTTTGCTCCAGGGCAAACAGCCACGCCTCCCCCCCACATTATTTGGCCCGTGTGACCACAGCCCTGGTTGTTCTGAAATTCAGAAGCTTTAATCTAAAATCAGTGCCTTAGACTTAAGTGTCTACCTACTGGCAATTGGTTCCTAGGAACTCATTCTGCCAGTCTCCCACCTTGAGCCGATTTTTTTTTGTTAATTCCCAGAAAGGTTAGGAGTCTTCCCACTGGCTTCTGATTGTAGGGATATCAAAATGGGCTGGTGGCAGGTTTGCCATGTAACTTTGAGCTGCTCTCTTCATACTAAGGATCCCCTGGATTGGGAATTCTTGACACCTGTACCAAAAGTAATGTTTGCTTCTTGGGTGCATAATGCAAGCTACGTAATGTCTTCCGGGGCAACGCCTGAGGACAGTGAATTGTAATAGTCCAGTCTGGAGGTGACCGTGACCTGAATCACTGTGGCTGGGTTTGACTGGAACAAATGGGGAGCAGCTGACAAGCCTGGCAGTGATAGAAAATCTCGGTTTTACCACTGAGGACACTTGTTAATGTCCAGCCAGATCCCCAAGCTCCTCACAGAGTCCACTGATGTAAGCTGGACCCCATCCAAAGCAGGAGGCTGTAACTCCCCCCACCCATGACCCAGCCTTTCCCAGCCACAGAACTGATCTTGGGCTGTTTATCCAACAAGAGAAAGAGCTGGGTGTCATCAGCATATTGGTTGCATCTGGCCCCAAACCTTCTGATAGACTTTGCTAGAGAGCACATATCAGAATCATAGAATCACAGACTTGGAAGGGGCCATACAAGCCATCTCGTCCAACCCCCTGCTCAATGCAGGATAAGAACATAAGAACATAAGAGAAGCCAATGTTGAATCAGGCCAATGGCCCATCTAGTCCAACACTCTGTCACACAGCGGCCAAAATATACCAGGTGCCATCAGGAGGTCCAGCACTGGGGCCAGGACATGAGAAGCCCTCCCACTGCTGCCCCCTCCAGCACCAAGAATAGACTGCATCACCTGCCCCAGACTGAGAGTTCCCATCTATACCCTGTGGCTAATAGCCACTGATGGACTTCTACTCCATATGTTTATCTAATTCCCTCTTGAAACTGTCCATGCTTGCAGCTGCCACCACCTCCTGTGGCAGTGAATTCCATATGTTAATCATTCTTTGGGTGAAGAAGTATTTCCTTTTATCTGTTCTAACCTGACTGCTCAGCAATTTCATGGAGTGCCCACGAGTTCTTGTATTGTGAGAAAGGGAGAAAAGTACTTCTTTCTCAACCTGCTCAGTCCCATTCATAATCTTATAAACCTCAATCATGTCACCTCTCAGCCACCATTTCTCCAAGCTAAAGAGCCCCAAGCGTTTTAACCTTTCTTCATAGGGAAGGTGTTCCAACCCTTTTATCATTCTAGTTGCCCTTCTCTGCACTTTTTCCAATGCTATAATATCCTTTTTGAGATGTGGTGACCAGAACTGTACACAGGATCAGCCTAGAATATCCCTGACAAGTGTTTGTCAAGCTGCCACTTAAAGACTGCCGCTAATGGAGAGCTCACCACCTCCTGAGGCAGCTGATTCCACTGTGGCACCACTCTTACTGTAAAAAAGCTTTTCCTAATATCCAGCCGGTACCATCCTGCCCTTAATTTTAACTCATTTTTTGTGAGTTCTATCCTCTGCCACCAACAGGAACTGTTGCTTGCCCTCCTCTAAGTGACAGCCCTTCAGATACTTCAAGAGAGCCATCATGTTCCACCCTCAGCCTCCTCTTCTCCAGACTGAACATTCCCAAGTCTCTCAGCCTTTCCTCGTAGAGCTTGGTCTCCAGGCCCTGATCATTCTCATCGCTCTCCTCTGCACCTGCTCCATTCTGTCCACATAACATGATTGAACCCTGTGGAATCTCAGAATCCAGAGGCTGCCTGGTCAATCTTTTGTCTCCAATAGCTGCCCTCTAATGGCATCTTTGGATAAGGCAGTGCCATGTCACTCACCTGAGGCTAGGCAGCTGACCAGAGTTGAATGATCAACTGTGCCCAACGCTGCCGATAGATCTAATAATATCAGCACTCCTGAACTTCCCCAATCAAGTTGAAGCCAGGGGACAACCACAAGGGCTGCAAGGGCCATCTCAGCCACAAATCTAGGCCTGAAACTGGACCAGAAAGGATTGAACGCTGACGTCTCATCCAGAAAAACCAAGAGCTGTTCAGTGACCACTCTCTCAATTACCTTTCCCCAAAATGGTAAATCAGATACCAGTCGGTAATTGGCTAGTTCCCTTTTGCCCTTCGAAAAAGGAACTTTTTTTTTAAAGGTCTAACTATGGCCTCCTTCAAGGAATCAGAAAAACACACCTGAGCAAGAGACAAATTGACTGACTTCAGACTGACAGTTTGAAGCGGGAGCCAATCATGGCAAAAAAGCCCCAGAACAAACTGTTCTGGGTTTTCCTGGTCGCACTGCACCGACTGATGTGGGAGCATACCGGGAGGAGGTGCACAGGAGCATTCAGACTGCTGGTCCAGAGGCGCAGCTGTAAACAGCTTTTCCCAGGTAATTCAGCTATGTACGCATGTGCACATGAATGTATATGCGCTCATGCGCATAAGCACATCCGGCCGATTTGGGGAGGATCCCGTTGCGCCGGCACCACATTGGGCAGTAGAGCGGAGCACAGCCAATCATATCACTGCCAACCTTATGCGCAACACGGGTTGCTCCCAGCTTTTCGGGTTGGCATTCACACTTCCGGGAAGCAGAATGAAGCGGGATAAACGGGCTCTTTGGGATTTGCTACCGCTTTCACCAGGTATCTTTTAAACATGGGAGCGAAGCAGAACAGCACGGGTTGACTACAGGAGGGGAACGCCAGGCAGATGTGCCTGTGTGAACGCCCCCTTTAATCCACTTGTGAAATGTGGCTGAAATGTGGCTATAGCAGGGCAAATTGCCAGTCTGAACTTAGCCATGAATAACCTCCCTCAGGAAGTCACCAATCACATCCTGGTTAGCTTTCACAAGCAACGATGGGCAGGCATCCAAGGAGCAAGTGGTTGCCTTCACAGAAGCCAGGTCCCGTGACTATGAGAATGGGCAGAAGAGGCCTGAAAAAAGGACAAGATGGCAGCAACGGAGTCTCCAGTACCCTTATAGACATTAAAAAGTGGTAGATGGGTCCTGCCAGAGCTTTAAGACTTTGTCCAAAAAATATGTTCTCAAATGAGTCACAGCAAAAGGTTAAATTGTTATAACTTTGGGACTCTCTCATGAGGGGGGGTCAGGTGGTGGACCACTCTAAATAATTGTCCTGGACAGAGAACTAGCAGACATAGTGGAAGCAGAAAATAAAGTTTTCTTAGCAGCTTTCGCTGCCATTTTATAGACCTTCATAAGCCGTCAGGAGCTTGCCACCAAGGTCACTCTAGCCATCTAAGTGCCCCTTTCATTTCCACTACTTTTACCATCACTATCTTTACCATCACTACTAACTGGCCCTGTGAGGATCTGAACTGGGAGTACCATCTTTAAGATGCCATCTTTTATTGAAGACCGAAACATCTAAAGCACTTAATAGTGTAAATGATTGTTTTTATGTTGCTTTAACTTGTTTATGTATTGGCATATGCCCTTTTCGTAAGCCGCCCTGAGCAGAGGGTGGGCTATAAATCAAAATAATAAATAAATAAGTAAGTAAATAAATAAGCTCTTTAATAAATCAAGGAGAAGAAGTAGAATGTGAGGGTTGAGGGTGTTCAGTTCAGTTTCAGTTTATTCGGTATATTACCAGCTCAATTACAGACAATACAAAAGGATACCAATAATATATATAAAACATTAAATATAAAACTGTGTTTGATCCGTGTATTTTAATTGCAGAAGTACTAAATTGCAGAAGTACTAAAACTCTAAATTTCTACAATGCCCTATCAACTACAATACTCTATCAACTGTTATTCAACTGTTGAGTAAATATTATAGGGGTTATAAAATCCTACTCCTAAATCTTCTGGATTCTTTCTAAAATCGTACTACATGTGCAGCACGTATCTTTTGGGCTATTGTTAGAAATTTAGCACTATTTGTTATGATCTGTGGAGCAGGATCAGTGCTGAGGGTGTCAGGAATTTTTGGCCGCTGTGTGACAGAGCTGGCCCCACTGCTGGACCTCCTGATAGCACGTGGTATTTTTGGCCGCTGTGTGACAGAGTGTTGGACTAGATGGGCCATTGGCCTGATTCAACATTGGCTTCTCTTATGTTCTTATGTTCTTAGGAAGCAATATGATCGACGGCTGCCCTGAGATTCCTGTCCCAAGCCTCATTCAGCTCAGTTGGGTCATTGAGAGAACTTTGGGAGGGATCCCTCAATCACAGGTGAAATCAGATACCATTCTCAATAAACAGGCAGGTCTACTTAAATGAATAGGTTAACTAATGAATGGGCTAGATCCTGCCACCAGGTGGCGCTCACTACCAACAAGCACATACGTCAGACATCCTACTATATTGAATCATGTAAAACAAATAAGTGGACTCTAGCCACTAGATGATGCTCATTGCACAGTAAAAAAATGAACTTGAAAAAAAAAAAAAAACCTTCCCAAAGGGAACATAAGAACTTATGAAGAACCGTGGTAGATCAGAATGGTCATACAGCAAGCCCCTATTTAATGTAATGGTTGACCATTTCTATGATTTGTTTGTTTTTTTCTTTATAATTTTTGTGTGAGTGTTTTTTATTTCTGTGTTTTAATGTGGGGTTTTATATGTATGTTGTGGTAGCTGAAAATACAGGCCTCTAGTGTGGATGTGTGACTGAAGTGGGTTATGATTGGATGGTAACTCAACCCTAGGGTTTGTCGAGAGGGTTTGTGTGAGAGAGGAGGAAGAAAGTGGGAGATGCTGACTGAGGAGCTGTGGAGAGGGAGAGAAATCTGTGTTCTTTTGGTGGATGGATGCATCCACAGAAGACAAGGGCAATCTCAGGCTGAGATCACACGCACTGAGGCTGTGGTCACATGGTCATTTTGATCGGGTTTCACTGCTGTTCCCTCTTGCATTTAAAATTGCTGATCAGACGCCCACATCCATCTCCTGCACCAAAGTGGGCTCACTCGAGCAATACTCCTGGCTCCCTAGTGAGTTTTCCGCCACCCGAAAAAATCAAGTACTTTCTGGGTATTTGTGCTTTGTATCTGCAATTTTGCCAATCTAGACAGCCATCTCGTGCAATGATTGTGATTAGGTCATCTGAATGTCCTTCTTCCGGTAGTTTTTTCCAGCTTTCACCATTGTGCACATATGTGCATGTGTGCATGTGCACATGCATAAAGATTTTTTTTTTTAAATGTGCCATGCCACCACTTGGGTGGCATGACTGTCTGGATGGTGTCTGGAGCATTGTCGCGCAATGCAAGCAGTTGGGTTGTTAGCCGAACTGCTTATCTACACAGTTGGCGGACTAACTTATTTGAGGTCTAGCCAATGTATACAGAGAAATCGAGCCTCGCGCCAAGAACCCTTTTTCCCCAAAGAGAACACTTGACAAGGTTTCTTAAGTTTGAATCAAGATTCTTTTTACTGAATACTCTTTTTAATGTACAAGCATACAAAAACGGATACACACACACATACACTCAAGTTCCTTTAGTTACAGTAGAAATGGAAAGCAATATTTGGGGTTTAAAACTAAAGTGTTTAGGAGGGGAAAAGCATATACTTATCTGATCCAATAGTCTCGACCTTCAAGTGAAGATAAGGATTGTTTCTAACTAAGGATATTCTTACTTTTACTGCAAACAGTCAGAACCAGCTAACATGTGTGAGGGCTACTTGGTCGCGACTCCAAGTAAGCACAGCAAGTTACTTAGCTATCTTGTTGGTAAGATGATGGTGAGAAGGCAGGAGGCGAGATGGCATGGAAGCAAAACTTGATAAAACAAAGGTTGCACCTCGTTTTATCAGCTAGTATGGGGGCTGGCTTGGGGTGCCTCTGTGGTCCATCCCATCCCTGTACCTATTGGCTAAAGGATGTGGGGGTTCCCTCCTACTAAGGTGGGGCAATACTGAAAGTCTACACCTCTCTACAAGGGAGGCTTGGTCAAAGTGCAAAGATAGGTTGGCATGGAAACCTTTAAGTATGCAGATGACTCTGGCTAGGTCCAGGTGACAGTCTTCACACATGTAAATGTCAAGCATCTTGTGAGTTACATGCAAGGTAGAGATTCCTCAATGGTGGAAAGGCTGTTGTTTCTACATTCTGCTGGAGAACCATAATGGAGATGCTAATGGAGATGCTTCTTATTTCCAAGGCCTCATGGGTAGAGATATGCAAGGCATGTGTCTGTGACTTCATTTGCATGAAATTACAGGCTGTGTGGTACCTTCCTTACACAGAGAGTCACATTAACTCAGGCATAGAATTCTCCCAAAGCAAAGACACTTGCTGGCACCATTCCTGGTGTGCATGCAGGTCAGAAAATAACAAATAAAAGCATTTTCAAAGTTCATCTCCTAACAGGGTAAGGGATGTGTGATCATCCAAACCCACTTAAAAATATCCTGATCAAATCTGCAGTGAGGACAAATCGCGGTATGCTTGCCATGTGACCACAGCCTGAATAATACACTTTCAATGCACCTGCCAATTGGATTTTACTGTGCAAACTTGAAAAATCCAGTAGGAAAGTGCATTGAAAGTGGATTATTTAGTGTGTGTGATAACAGCCTCAAAATGCCCCACAGAATGTCAACTATTGTGTTCCTTGGGACTTGCCCATTACTACCACCACTTATTCCCTAACATTCCCATGTTGGACTTACACTGACTCTTCTGTAGGGATGGGCAAGAACCAGCTCACAAACTACAGTTTGTGATTAATTTTGGCTGGTTCGCAGTTCACAAAGTGAAGGTTTGCGGCAGGTCAACCAGCACAAACCTTCCACAAACTTTCAAGCTGTTTGTGAAGGTTCACGCCAGTTCGTGAACAGATACATTTTCAGAGACTGTCCCTGCTCAATCTAAATGTTTACCAGACTTCAAAGTTTGGGGGGGGACTTGGAGGGCATGTAGAGAAGTATCTGGGAGAGGTCCCTTGTGACTTTGATTTCTCTAGCTTGCACAGGATGTGTTCTGTACACTCCTGAAACTGCACCTTTCAAAATGACTGCCTGCCACTCCAGTTACATGGAGAGAGCCACTCTGGATTACTTCACTGGTATCCTGGTATTTCCATTTTCCAGGAGAGCCTATGCAGTTGGATTGGGCCAGACTAAAACCTAAATGAAGGGACTTGAGAAACCCTGGCTCATGTTTTCTGTAGAAACTTCCCAGTGTAGAAACTTCTGTAGAAACTTCTATTCTCTCTTACTCCAGATTGCAAGACAAGAAGAAGAAGAAGAAGAAGAAGAGGAGGAGGAGAAGGAGGAGGAGGAGGAAGAGGAGGAGGAGATTGGATTTATACCCCACCCTTCACTATCCCAAGGAGTCTCAGAGCATCTTACAAACTCCTTTCCCTTCCCCTCCCCACAACAGACACCCTGTGAGGAAGGTGAGGCTGAGAGATCTGACAGAAACTGCTCTTTCCCAAGAACAGCTGTGCCAGAGCTATGGCTTACCCAAGGTCATCCAGCATGTGCAAGTGGAGGAGTGGGGAATCAAACTCAGTTCTCCCAGATTAGAGTTTGTGCACTTAACCACTACACCAAACTAGCATCATGGATTCATGTGGTTACATTAAGGCCAGACTATTGTCATACACTCTAGGATATCTTTACATATGCTTTACATATAAACAAAGAAACTCTGGCTGGTACAGAATGCCAGAGGACATTATGATGGCCACAGGAATAAACATATTTAAAAGGGGATTAGATAGATTCATGGAAGACAGATCTATCCATGACTATTAGCCATGGTGACAGAGAGGAACCTCCATGTTCAGAGGTACTAAACCCCTCACTCCTAAAGCCGGAGCCAGGAGGCAACATCAGGGGAAAGCATCAGCTTCTATGCCCTCTTGTTAGACCTCCAGTTGGCCATGGTGTGAGACGGGATGCTGAAGTAGACAGATCCCTGATCTGATCCAGCAGGGCTATTCTTATGTACTTACGATGTTTCCCCTGCTTTTACTGCATTGTCCTTTACCTTTACAATTATTTTTATCACATTGTATATAGTATACTTTGCCTTGAACAATTAATTGTTCACACTTTCTTTCGATGCTATCATCCTATCCCTATTGGATTCTTCACGGGAATTTTTTTTTATTCTGTATGAGGCTATTGTTTTTATTTAGTGCCATGTCTTGAATAATATCCTATCACAAACACACAAACGTAATCAGTCTACCAAGTTCAGTATTTTCTACTTTGAAAAAAACTCACAGGATGTGGTGGCAGCTACAAGCATGGACACTTTCAAGGGGGAATTAGATAAACATATGGAGCAGAAGTCCATCGGTGGCTATTAGCCACAAGGTATAGATAGGAACTCTCAGTCTGGGGCAGGTGATGCACTCTATTCTTGGTGCTGGGGGGGGCAGCAGTGGGAGGGCTTCTAGTGTCCTGGCCCCACTGCTGGACCTCTTGATGGCCCCTGGTATTTTTGGCCACTGTGTGACAGAGTGTTGGACTAGATGGGCCTTTGGCCTGATTCAACATTGGCTTCTGTTATGTTCTTAAGAGTCTATGATGTAGTTTTTTCACCTCAGCTACTTAGAATCGTAGAATCGTAGAGTTGGAAGGGACCTCCAGGGTCATCAAGTCCAACCCCCTGCACAATGCAGGGAATTCACAAATACCTCCCCCACACACATCCCCAGTGACCACTGTTCCATGCCCAGAAGATGACAAAAAACCTCCAGGATCCCTGGCTAAACTGGCCTGGAGAAAAATTGCTTCCTGGCTCCAAAGTAGTGATTGGCATTTCCCTGGGCGTGTAAGAAAGGGCCACTTCTTGAGTCTTAAAATGGAAGATACCAGGGCTTCAGCCTCGGACCTTCTGTGTGCCAACAGGTTATTTTCCACTGAATTGTGGCCCTGCCGACTCAGACATATTCTAATCCACCCAGCAATAGCTCTGGGGTCCAACGAAATGGAAGGTTAGCTCACAAGGGACTTAAGATGAAGGTAGATGCCAACCTCATCAAAATTAATGGAACAGACTGATTCTTAACCAATTCGAAGGGGGGGAAAGAGAATATACTGGTAAGGCCTATAATCTTCTACAATGAAAGAGGTTTGCAGATTGTAATACACATTTTATAAAAGAGGAGGGCAATGGATAGACATGTACGACTAAAGTTAATAAAGAAATCGCTTTGGCTTGAGGCACAGGCAGGGAATTCGATATTGCAGGAATGAATCATGTCTCCGTAATCCCTTGAACAACTATATAAAAGAACTCACAAGATCAGACTCTTCCAACAGCTTCTTCACAACTTTCTGGACCTTCGCAAGCTTGGTAAGTCCATATTTAATTCCAGCGCTCCTTAGATATACAATGATATGTTCCTTTTGCTAGCCTAATGTCCATTTTGGTGGTGTAAGAAACAATATGCCATTTATAGCCATGAATAATCTGTACCATAAATGCAGACTTTTGTATAGTGGTGTGGAAACACTATAGTGATGCCCCTTGAAAACACACAATAATTTAGGATATACAGAACCTGAGAGAGATATCAGATAACCAACTGGCGACCCAGGACAAGAAGGTAGGGACAAATGGTGTGAAAGCCAGTTTGGTGTAGTGGTTAAGTGCGCGGACTCTAATCTGGGAGAACTGGGTTTGATTCCCCACTCCTCCACTTGCACCTGCTGGATGACCTTGGGCAAGCCATAGTTCTGGCACAGCTGTTCTTGAAAAAGAGCAGTTTCTGTCAGAGCTCTCTCAGCCCCACCTACCTCACAGGGTGTCTGTTGTAGGGAGGGGAAGGGAAAGGAGTTTGTAAGCCGCTCTGAGACCCCTTGGGGTAGTGAAGGGCGGGGTATAAATCCAATCTCTTCTTCTTCTTCAAATGTGTGATCTTCAATTAATTACAGAAAACTGAGTGGACAGCGAATCCACAGGAAAGAATGTAGAATCATAGAATCATAGAATCACAGAGTTGGAAGGGGCCATCCAGGCCATCTAGTCCAACCCCCTGCTCAATACAGGAACAGCCTGGAGCATCTCTGACAGGTGTTTGTCCAGCCACTGCTTAAAGACTGCCAGGGAGGGGGAGTTCACCACCTTCTTAGGCAGCTGATTCCACTGTTGCACAACTCTTATTGTCAAAAAAGTTTTTCCTCGGATCCAGCCGGTACCTTCCTGCCCTTAATTTAAGCCCATTCTTGTGAGACCTTGTCCTCTGCTTCCTACAGGAACAGCTCCCTGCCCTCCTCTAAGGGACAGCCCTTCCGGTACTTGAAGAGAGCAATGGTGTCCCCCCTCAACCTCCTCTTCTCCAGACTGAACTTCCCCAAGTTCCTCAGCCTTTCCTCATAAGGCTTGGTGTCCAGGCCCCCAATAATTCTCATTGCTCCCCTTTTCACCAACTCCATTCTGTATACAGCAATATAGCAAATGAACCTTCATTAATATAAAAAATGCATGAGGTTTCCTGATT
Organism: Gekko gecko; assembly: GCA_029375565.1. Lineage (NCBI taxonomy): Eukaryota > Metazoa > Chordata > Lepidosauria > Squamata > Gekkonidae > Gekko > Gekko gecko. The sequence goes on along the minus strand of JAPDNY010000020.1, from coordinate 632,349 downwards.
GATCTTAAGCTCAACTGCTTAAACTGTCATTCCAGACTCATCTCTTTCAACGCAAGATGTCCTGCAGTTACATCCCAAGTTGCGCCCCATCCTGCGCTGTCCCATCCTGCCTTCCATCTTGCGGCTCCCCATGTGGCTACCCAGCCAGCGGTCTGGGCTCCCTGAGTTCATGCGGCGGTCTCTACGGGGGCGCAACGTCAGCCAGTAGCCTCGGCCTCACCAGCGGGGCCAATGTCGGATGTGTCAGCCAACTGCCATCCTCAGAAATTGTGGTGCATCCACCTCCTTGTTACATTACAATCCCAGGGCCAATCCTCTCTGCCTCTTGTGATCCTGTTCGTGTGGGGGGATACACTGCCTGTGGGGGAAAACTCTCTAGGTTCTGGGCGCTTGAGCAGAAGTCTCTGCGGTTACCCCTGTTGAACTGGGAGGACACCTTCACAGGGATGGGGAAAAATGGTCGTAAAACAGGATACGGATTCACAGCTGATGATCGAATAGACATGGGAGTCTGAAATAGCACCCATTTCCAAATCTGACATTAATCACATGTTTACTTACTGCAAGTTTCACGACTGGTGGTCACTTTGCCTTGACTGTCAGAAGTGTGGAACCGCTCAAATCCAGATCAGACCTGACTAGATTCATAGTTGCTGAACACTTCTGACAATGGTCCTGATGCCTACCACCTCTCTGCGGCAGCTGTGTTTTTCCCTTGCCCTTGTTAGGTATGGAATTTTGCTTCATTTCAACAAGGGCAAAAGAATATTTCATTTGAAATTCCAGGCACCGTAGAGATTTGGATGGCTTGCATAGTTCGTCTCTTTATGGCCTTGTGAAAAGAAGGCTTAACATGCTTAAATGACTCTCTGTTTATTGTCTATGTCCCTTTAACTCACCTCCAATGGATATTTGAGGGAAATGTATTACTTCTGTAATGTCATTGCCATCTGTGCAGCTGTTTGCCATGGGAACGTTTTCAAACAATCTTCATTAAAGCTTGTCTTTCTGCATCGCAATATTGACTGTGGTTTCCCTTGCTTTCTATATCATGATGATTTGTAGGTCTTTTTAAAAATTTCTTTCTTCAAAAAACACCTCCCAACAGCCACTGAGGGAAAAGTTGCCCCATCCCTTGGCAGCTGGGAACTGTAGGCCAGCAGATGAGGAAGCCCCATTCAACCCCATGAGTGATACCCCTGCAGGCCCCTCTCTGGAACTACAGTTCAATTAAACCTTATGGGGGAACATTTTAAAGAAACAACCACAGACGGCAGCCATTTTACAAACACAGGTAACTGCTATTTCATTACACCTCCCAACAGCCACTGAGGGAAAAGTCACTCCCACAGAGTAGGCAAGCAGGAGAAGCGTCTTCATCAAGAGAGAAATCTGTTTGCCAGTAACTCTGACAGGGCACAGTGTCTGAAGGGTGAGTGGGGAGGAAAGAGGAGCAGACCCAGCACCCAGCCAATGGCACGCAAGTACTCTTGAGTGGTGGCTGACAGGCCAATGGCTGAGGGACAGCATTGCACAGTCAATGGGAGAGCTGCAAAATACCACCCCAGAACACAATTATTACATAAAGAGATATCTTGAGGAATCAGTATTCCAAGATATGTAATGACATCTGGGCACTGCTGAAAATGTCCATAAATATATTCTGTGATATATTGCCTCCCAGTGGCATTAACTCAGGTTTGCCCAATTAGTCAAAAATTCATCTTTAAAGGTATTATTCATATTCATTATTCCAGGAATAGAAGACTGAGGCTCCAAAATAGATCATCTGCATAAAGAATAATTTAAAATTCCATGGATATTATTATTTTGTCCGGTGCCCACTTGCAGGAATGGACGGGATATAAATTGAAATAAGAAAATTAAATAAATAGCACAAGCCAGAGGTCCCAGATACAGATAAAAAAATAAGAGGAGTCAGAGGGCAACCCTGTTTAGTACTCCTCACAAGAGGGAATTGCATGTCAAATAAGCCATTAGTCAGCACCCTGGAACTGGGAGATGAATAAAGAATTCCAATCCATTTCAAGATTCCATGAGGACAATGGATTTTACTTTGTAGCAAGGATACTTTCCCAGTATATTTTGTCAAAAGCTTTTTCAGCAACAAGTGAGAGAGAATTGTAACTTGATGAGATCGCCGACTATTTAAAGCAAACAGATCAGTGACCATCCTAGGATTATCAAAGCCCTGCCTACCTTGTATAAATCCTACCTTGTCTAAGAACATAAGAGAAGCCAATATTGGATCAGGCCAATGGCTCATCTAGTCCAACACTCTGTCACACAGTGACCAAAAATACCAGGGGCCATCATGAGGTCCAGCAGGTTATTATTTCGATTTATATCCTGCACATTCCTGCAAGTGGGCACAAGGCAAAATAATAATATCCACGACTTTATACATAATGCCTCGGAATTTAAAGTTATTCTTTATTATTTATTATCTATTTTGGAATAATGAATATGAATAATACCTTTAAACATGAATATTCAATTAATTTGTAACAACCTCTTGAAGACTGCTAATGAGCATGTATGTAAACCGCCCAGAGTCGCTTTGGCAGGAGGGCGGGTTACAAATCTAATAAATAAATAAATAAATATTAGCATCTATATTCATCATAGAAATAGGTCAGGAATTTGCACACTGAGTATGGTCTTTGCCAGGTTTGGGAATGACAGTGTCGTTACCATACAATGAAAATGGCAATGAGCCAGACTCAAAAATATCATTATAAAATTGATATACTTTGGGAATCTAGAAAACTACAAAGGTTTTATGCCATCCAATAGGTAACCCATCCAGTCCTGGAGGTTTGCCATTATTCATAGCAGTGTGTGTGAACAAGATCTTGGGGGTAAGGGTGGAATGAAAGCTAAATATGAGGAGCCAGTGCGAGGCAGCGAGAAAAAAGGCTAATGCAATCTTGGTGTATATCGACAGAGACATATCATCCCAATCACAAGATCATAGCATCATAGAATCATAGAATGTCAGAGTTGGAAGGGACCTTGCAGGTCATCTAATCCAACCCCCTGCATTCTGCAGGAGCGTAGCTGAAAGATAGGCCTACAGCATACCTGAAAGATGGTTGTCCAGCCTCTGCTTAAAAACGTCCAGTGAAGGACATCCACCACCTCCCAAGGCAATCTGTTCCACTGCTCAACCACTCTTACAGTCAGGAAGTTTCTCCTGATATTTAGCCGGTAACGATTCCCTTGTATTTTCAACCTTCAAATACTTGACAACTGCAAAATGTCCCCTCTAAGCCTTCTCTTTCCCAGGCTAAACATACCCAACTCTTTCAGCCTTTCCTCGTAAGACTTGGATTCCAACCTTCTCACCATCCTGGTTGCCCTCTTCTGGACACACTCGAGCTTGTCAACATCCTTCCTAAAATGTGGTGCCCAAAACTGGACACAGTACTCCAGGTGAGGCCTGACCATAGCAGAATAGAGCAGAACTGCCACCTCCCATGATCTGGACACAATGCTTCTGTTAATGCATCCTAAGATTGCATTAGCTTTCTTTGCAATCACATTGCACTACAGGCTTATGTTCAGCTTGTGATCAACTAGAACACCCAGATCCCTTTCACATGTGCTGCTGTCAAGCCAAGTCACTCCCATTCTATATCTGTCCCTTTGATTTTTTGTACTTAAGTGTAGGACTTTGCACTTATCTCTATTGAAATTCATTTTATTTGCCTCAGTCCACTGTTCCAGCCTATTGAGATCATTTTGAATCCTGACTCTGTCTTCTTCAGAATTAGCAGTCCCACCCAACTTCGTGTCATCTGCAGAATTAGCAGCCCCACCCAGCTTTGTGTCATCTGCAGATTTGATAAGCATCCCCTCTATGTCTTCCTTCAGGTCATTTATAAAAACATTGAACAACACCGGGCCCAGGACCGAGCCCTGTGGCACTCCACTTGAGACTTCCCTCCACGTAGACACAGAGCCATTTACGAGCACTCGTTGGGTACGATTTTTCAACCAGCCATGAATCCATCCAACGGTTGCACCATCCAGCCCACACTTAGCCAGCTTATCCTCAAGATGTCAAAATCAATGCTCCCTCTAAGCTATGGAGTCTTGTGAGCAAAAATTCTACTTTGTGAACTACTGGCATTAGTGTTGTGAGCGAGTGATTTGGCTACTACATAAGTTAGTGTGCTCTGGAGCCATCGTTCCTGAGCTAAGACAAAAATCCGTGAGCCGGAGGCTAAAAAACTGTGAGCTAGCTCACATTAACTCAGCTTAGAGGGAACACTGGTCATAATCCCACTTTACACTGCATTGGTCAGGCCACACCTGGAGTATTGTGTTCAGATCTAGAGGCCTTACTTCAAGAAGGATGTGGACAGAATGGAGCAGGTGCAGAGGAGAGTGATGAGGAAGATTGGGGGCATGGAGATCAAGAAGCCCCATGAGGAAAGGCCGAGGGACTCGAGAATGTTTAGTCTGGAGAAGAGAAGGTTGAGAGGGACGAGGGGGGACATGATTGCCCTCTTTAAGTATTTGAAGAGCTATCACTTAGAGGAGGGCAGGGATCTGTTCCTCTTGGCAGCAGAGGATAGGACTCGCAAGAGTGGGTTGAAATTAAGGGCGGGAAGGTACCAGCTGGATCTGAGGAAAAAAATTTTGACAATAAAAGTTGTGTAACAGTGGAATCAGCTGCCTGGGGAGGTGGTGAGCTCCCCCTCACTGGCAATATTTAAGCAGCGTCTGGACAAACACTTGTCAGGGATGCTCTAGGCTGATCCTGCATTGAGCAGGGGGTTAGACTAGATGGCTTGTATGGCCCCTTCCAGCTCTGTGATTCAAGGATTCATATTCTTTATTACTGCCTTTATTCCATCCATGAGTAAAGGTTCAGCAAGAATCTATTGCTGAATAATACCCATTGCTGAATAATGAGAGTGGGTTTATCATTTTTGTTGTATACTGACATGGACCGTGCACGCAGTCGAGGTTTGCACATGGCCATGCAAATGGGTGTAGCTTCGCATCAGAGAAAAATGCTGAGCACGGATCCTAGAATGGACCAATCAGACAGTCCGGACTCAGGAAAGGACCTATGGGATTTGGGTGTATAGTAATAGACCTATCGCTGAGAGCTGGGTGTGGTTTTTGTGGGAGATTTAAGCTGGTCTTTGGACCGGCTATTTTGTCTTTAGTTCGTGCTTCCTGATAAACCTTATGAGCTGATTTCACTACTACGCGTCTTGAACCCAGTACATTATATTTTTTAAAGACTCTAAAGTCAGAAGAATCACTGTCATCTCCCTTCCCTTTCTTGCAGAACAGATCTACATTCAGCCAAGGTTGATTGCTAGTTAAACAATCGATTGCAGTTTAAAAGAAACGTGAGCTCTCTGATTGGAAAGTGGGCTCAAGCCATCTCTTCCACTTAGAAAAACAACAGCAGCAGCAGCAGCAGCAAGAACAAAAGGATTCTGTTCAGTTCTATTCGGACATCACTTCAAAAGTTCGGCAGAATTTTTAATCAATCTGTGGGCAGAGCCTGAAACTACAGTCCAAAGAAACCAGTGGAAAATGCACTGTAATGATTTCATGTTTTGGGGTGTGTGTTTCTTTAAACGTTTAGTTTGATTGCTGTAATGTAAGGAGAGTGATAGAGGGAGACAAGTGTGATGTGACTGGCTGATAACTGAGAGTGTGGGAGGAGGGGTGTCTCTGGGGTGTGTTCTTGAAGAGATGAGTGTGGAGAGTTTGTGTGACAGAGGAAGTAATTAGAGCAGGGCTATTTTTGGGCAGGAATGCACAAGAAGGGAGTTCCGGCTGGCTCCCGAGTTGGCCACGCCCAGCAGGAACTCATTAGCATAATAGGCCACACCCAACATCAGACACTCACTAGGATTGGCTACATTAGGGGTGTGTGGCCTAACAGGCAAAGGAGTGCCTGCTACCAAAAAAGCCCTGGGTTTTGACAACAAACAAGGTAAATAGAATAAGAAGCAAAATGTGGGTGTAGCTGGATGACCACACTTCTGGTAATATGGGGTGTATGGTCTAATATGCTAATGTGTTTCTGCTGTTGGGTGTGGCCTATTATGCTTTTTCTACAAAAAAAGCCCTGAGTTGGAGCTTAGATTAGCTTGTGTGGCTGTATGGGCTGGAGAGTTCAGCCTGCGTGGCTATATCGAGAGAGAGTTTGGCCTTTGTGGCTATATGAACAAGAGAGTTCAGCCTGCATGGCTATATCTGAGAGAGAGAGATAAGCCTGCCAGAGTTGAGTTTTGGTGTATGAGAGACTGTGGGTGATGCCAAGCCTTGTCAGTTATATTTTCTTTCTTCAAAAGCAGTTCAAAAATTCCCAGAAACCTATTTTGTTCTTTTATAATTAAATCAATATTTGTTTAAACCTATCCCAGCAATCTGAACAGCCCTTCCTCAGGGCCACATAGTCCTCTGAAGTGCCCAGACACTGGGTCATTGTACCAAATAGAGAGATTTGGAATTTTTAATTCCTGGTGGCAGCAGAAAACTACTAAGTTCATATGGTTTAAAGGAGAAACAGTCTCTCCAATAAACAAGGATGCCACATGCACCTTTTAAGCTATTAAAACAGAACACAAGGGTTGGATAGGTGAGAAAATTTCAGAAATCAGAAATCCTGGGGAAAGGAGGGCATCTGGACTACAAGACCAAAGCCAGGAGGGAGCTGATGGGAAGCTGAGTTGGTTTTTTTGGTTTTCTTAAGCAGCTAAATTACTGGGGACCAAAACTGAAGCTGCTTTGTGAGAGGACAGAGTTTGAAGGAGATTGGGTACTTGTAGCAGCCCCATAGCTAGGGACTGGGGGAGGCCTTGAGGGGACCCATCAGCTAACTAAACGGAAGTTAATTGAATTAACTTTAGTTGGTGGAGCTCTCTGGAAGCTCCTCCCCTAGGCTGCGAGGCCCACCTGATCGACATGCCATCTGGCAGCAGGATAAGCAAGCAAGCCGGCCCCGATTGTCCCAAATCAGCTGCCCTACATCCAGAGTCTGGCTCGTGTTTCCTCTTCCTCCTCCTTGGCCTTCCCCCATCCAGTTTCTCAAACTCAGCAGGGAGCTTCAACTTCAGTATCTGGCCTTCCAGGAATGGTTCTCATCTTTTACGTGGTGTGAGGATCATCCCAAGCCAGGCTGTTCGAAGGAAGTGGCAGACATGAGCAAATGTGCAGTGGCGAGACCCACAATTGCCGGCAAGTGAAGCACAACATGAGCGAACTGAACAAGTCAGGCGAGCGAACAGCCTTCATCTCCTTAGCCTATATGATATCCTCTAGGGACACTGCTGCTGGCTGGGTGTGTTCAACTGGCACCCACACCATGGGGAGGATTTGGCCATGGTGGAGCGGTTGGCAAGGAGGGCAGCAGTGGCAGTGGCCTCCTCGGTGCTGGCTTAAAGGGAGAGGACCCAGAATAAACACTAGAGGGCTGGGCCCTGTGGACCCCATGTTAGCTATGGTCCTGGCTTGTAGCCTTCTGGAGAGTTATATTTCTGTCTGAGACTCTTTGGGTCTCTGGTCTGTTGCTCATTGAGCAAGGTCTGTTGGCCTGGGTCTGATTGTGGACCCCACTCACTACCACTGCAGTTGGGAGGTGGGAGCGGTGGGCCTACGAACTGTCCTGCTTCCCCTTGGAAGAGGTGCAAGCCTTTGGTTTGAGCCGAAGGGCAGGAGTCAAAGGGCCCTTTCGTCTGTGACTCTTAGCCTGGGGATCAGACTTGGGTGCCCTGCATCACCTAGATACCTTCAAACCACCAACCAGTTATGAAGGTAGAAAGCCAGGAGGGGAATAGAGCTGTCCAGTACTTTGCAGAGATTGCCAAATGTATAATCATCTAGCCACTGGGTAGAAAACGTGGGTGTGTGCTCACTGCATGGAGCTCATGGCTCTCAGGGAGCAGGTATGTTCCTTTGAAGCTAGATTTGCTGACCTGGAGAAGCTGAGGCAGAGTGAGAGGCTTGGGGAAAAGACCCTCAGGGACTTGCTGGAACAGCCCCACTCCTGCGTTGACAGCTATCCTGTGGTTGTGAAGAGTGAGAGTTTTGAGGTCAGAGGCATCTGCCTGAGAGAAAATGGGTTTCTTAAATTTCTGACTATGGTTGCCAAGTACTTACCATAATTTGGCGGGGGACACACAGTCCCCAGCCGGAACATTCCTCAGTGGAACACCCATGCTGCATGATGCCATTACGAGGAAGTGACGCTGGGCAACGCTCTGGCAATGGGGCTGGAAATTCGATGGTACCATCGATTTTCCAGCCCCATTGCCAGAGCATTGCCCAGTGTCACTTCCTGGCGATGACATCGTGTGCCACGTCTCTCCCCCCCCCCGGAATGGGCCTGCCAAGAAGTATCCATCCCCCGCCAAATTACGGTAAATTCTTGGGAAGCCTGTTTCTTACCCATTTTAAAACTTGGGTTCAGGCTGGAAATGCAGCCTGCTTTTGGTTCTCAGAGTTAGAAAGAGAGACTGCTAAGCAAAGCACAAGCTGACCCTGTGAAACTTAGATAACACCACAGCTGCAGAGAGGCACAAAGAGGAGTAAGTGCCTTGCACCATCTACCAATTACCACATTCCTTCCAATTGAGCCTCATCAGACTTACACCTGTGGGAAAGGGGCCAAGGCTGCTGCAGTAAAGTTTTATTTCCTTTCATCATGGTCAGGCCACCCTATAGGTCATATGCCTAGGTTACATCACCACCAGGGATTGTATTGATTTTTCAGGCCTGAGACTATCTGGGACCCCTTACCTATAAGAAATTAGTTTTTAGTCCAGTGTTAGCCTGATGGTGACAACCTGATACCTTGTTATGCAGTCAGTACATTGCTCACTGGAGACATCTTGGATGCTTGCTTATGCGGGCCAAACAGCATTCTGGTCCATGCAGATGAGGAAAAGGAAGAAGAAGAAGTGGATGTATACTACCTGAAGAAGTCTCAGAGCGATTTACAATCTCTTTTCCCTTCCTCTCCCCGTGACAGACACCCTGGAAGGTAGGTGGGGCTGAGAGAGCTCTTTTGAGGACTGCTCATGAGAGAACAACTCTGAGAGAACTGTGACTGACCTAAGGTCGTGCTGGCAGATGCATGTGGAGGAGTGGGGGAATCAAACCCAGTTCTGCCAGATTAGAGTACGCACTCTTAACCACTATACCAAACTGGCTCTTTTGTACAGGTTTCCTTGGATTGCTGAGAACCTTCAACCGAGAATGGGTGACATCTGCTATTGTTGAACCAATGTTTTCTGTTTTAGTTAGCCTTTAAACTCTCAGCTTTTTTGTTTTACCCCTCACACTTTCTTGTTCCTGTTGAAATATTCTTCCACCTTGATAAATAACTGTATTTTACTTTACTTTGTGGTTATTTGCCTTCAACTGACTTCAATCGAACTCCAGTGTCTAGACTGGGTGACCACCTGCCAAGGTAATGTACTTTTGTGAGAAACTCATTCTGCAAGCCTATTTTGTAGGGTTGACTTTCTGGTTTAGTCCTGGGAAGGTTTGAAGCTCACCCTTTAGCTTCTAACCATTGGGATAGTCAAAAGGGCTGGTGGCAGCCTACTGAGCAGGTGTGTGAGGAGTCACACTCTAGGGCTTTGTAATTTTGTGTGTTACAGCCCTTCTAATAAGGTACCTTGGCCCTGTCTGGACTGAGGCACCATGACAGGATGTGATCCCTTAGAAAGAATCCCTTCCTTGGGTGAAGGACCTGTATCCTTTCATGCCAAGGATACCCCGGTGGGCTGAAGGGAGGTGGGCTTCTGATAATAGTTGATTCAGTCACTAAGAATATAGAGAAGTGTTGTCTGTGACAGGCGTTTCAACCACATGGTGACCTGCCTGGCTGATGTGAAGGTTGTGGATCACACTCTGTCTAGATAGCTTGATAGATAGTGCTGGATAGGAGTAAGCAGTCATGGTGCACGTTGGTATGAGTGACATTGGAAAATGTAGTTGTGTAGTCCTGGAAGAAAAAAAAATAGGTTAGTAGGAAGAGGTCAATCCTAAAAGAAAACAAACCCTGACTGTTCCCTGGAAGGCCAGATACTGAAGCTGAAGCTCAAACACTTTGGCCACCCAATGAGAAGGGAGCACTCATTGGAGAAGACCCTGATGCTGGGAAAGACTGAAGGTCAAAGAAGAAGGGGATGGCAAAGGATGAGATGGTTAGACTGTGTTATTGATGCAACAAATGTGAAATTAAGCAAACTTCGGAGCATGATGGAAGGCAGGAGAGCCTGGCATGATGTGGTCCATGGGGTCACGAAGAGTCAGACTTGACTGTGCAACTGAGCAACAACAACAGCAAGGAAGAAAGTTAAAGGCCAGGACTGCAAAGGTAGCATTCTCAGAAGTGCTGTTGGTTCCATATGCAGAACCAGCTAGCCAGGCACAGATCAGGGGTTTCATTGCATGGATGCCGGGAGGAAGGGTTTAAATTTGTTAGGCACTGGGGAACTTTCTAGAACAAGCTAAACAAGTACAAAAGAGATTTATTTTATTTATCGCATTTCTACCCTGCCCTCCCCACTAGCGTAGTTGTGTAGTAGGAAGTTAGTAGGAAGACCATTAAAGACCAGGACCTCAAAGGTAGTGTTCTCAGAAGTGCTGTTGGTTCCATATACAGGGCCAGCTAGACAGGCACAGATCAGGGGTCTCAATGCATGGATGCCAGGAGGAAAGGTTTAGATTTGTTAGGCATTGGGGAACTTTCTTGTTGTTGTTCAGTCGCACAGTCGAGTCCGACTCTTTGCGACCCCCATTGACCACATCACGCCAGGCCCTCCTGTCTTTTGCCGCCCTCTGAAGTTTGCTCAATTTCACGTTCGTTGCATTGCTGACCCTGTCTAACCATCTCATCCTTTGCCGTCCCCTTCTTCTTTGACCTTCAATCTTTCCCAGCATCAGAGTCTCCTCCAGTGAGTGCTCCCTTCTCATTTGGTGGCCAAAGTATTTGAGCTTCAACTTCAGTATCTGGCCTTCCAGGGAACAGTCAGGATTGATTTCTTTTAGGACTGAATGATTCCATCTCCTTGCAGTCCAAGGGACTCTCAAGAGTCTTCTCCAGCACCATAGCTCAAAAGAATCTATTCTTCGGCACTCGGCCTTCCTTATAATCCAACTCTCACAGCCATACGTTACTACTGGGAATACCATTGCTTTGACCATATGGACTTTTGTTGGCATGGTGATGTTTCTACTTTATATCATGTGGTTTAGGTTTGCCATTTAGGTTTCTAAATGCCATTTAGGTTTCTAGGACAAGCTTAACCTGTAGAAAAGAGACCATAGAATCATAGAATGTAAGAGTTGGAAGGGACCTTGTAGGTCATCTAGTCCAACCCCCTACATACCCACAACATACCCAAAGATAGCCCTACATACCTACAATATACCCAAAAGATGGTCATCCACCCTCCACTTGAAAACATCCAGGGAAGGAGCATCCACCATCTCCTGAGGCAGACTGTTCCATTGCTCAACCACTCTTACAGTTAGGAAGTTTCTCCTGGTATTTCGCCAGTATCGACTCCCTTGTAATTTCCACCCATTAGATCTAGTCTTGCAATCTGGAGCAAGAGAGAATATAGCTGCTCCATTTTCTACATAATTAATATCAGTCCTCCTCTTTGGGTAAGAACTTTTTATTCTCTTGAGACTCTGTCCATTATGAGATTATTCACATTGTAACCTATTCTGTTTTTGCTACCTTTTATGTTAGTATTTGGCAGCCTTGTGCTGGAAAATTATTGTTGAACACCCTGAGGAAGATTCTGAAACAGAAGGATATCTGGACCTCTGTTGGAGGAAGACTGAGCACATGTTCTAAAGAGACTTTAAGGAGTCCTCCCTCTTGAAATTTTTGTTTAACAGAAGAGGACTGATATTAATTAAGAGGCTGTACAATATCTTTTGAGATTCTTTGGAGATGATATTTGATATTTATATATGATGACATTATTGTAAAAATATTATTCTGAAAATATAAAAATTATTTGCGATATGTTATAATTATCTGTAACACGGTATTTGTTATATGTTGGTTTTTCCATCTTCTATATGACAGCCCTTCCAATACTTGGAAGACTGCAATCATGTCCCCTCTAAGCCTTCTCTTTCCCAGGCTAAACATACCCAAGTCTTTCAGCCTTTCCTCATAAGACTTGGATTCCAACCCTCTCACCATCCTGGTTGCCCTCTTCCGGACACACTCGACCTTGTCAACATCCTTCCTAAAGTGTGGTGCCCAAAACTGGACACAGTACTCCAGGTGAGGTCTGAACATAGCAGAACAGAGCGGAACTACCATCTCCCACGATCTGGACACAATGCTTCTGTTAATGCATCCTAAGATGCATTAGCTTTCTTTGCAGTCACATTGCACTGCAGGCTCATGTTTTGCTTGTGATCAGCCAGAACACCCACATCCCTTTCACATGTCCTGCTGTCAAGCCAAGTCATTCCCATTCTATATCTGTCCCTTTGATTTTTTTGTGCCTAGGTGTAGGACTTTGCACTTATCTCTATTGAAATTGATTTCCAGCCTATCTAAATCATTTTGAATACTGACTCTGTCTTCTTCAGAATTAGCAGTCCCACCCAGCTTCGTGTCATCTGCAAATTTGATAAGCATCCCCTCTATGTCTTCCTCCAGGTCATTTATAAAAACATTGAACAACACTGGGCCCAGGACCGAGTCCTGCGGCACTCCACTTGAGACTTTCCTCCAAATAGACGCAGAGCCATTTATGAGCACTTGTTGTGTATGATTTTTCAACCATCCATGAATCCATCCAACCGTTGTACTATCTAGCCCACACTTAACCAGCTTAACTTTAAGGATATAATGAGAAACTTTGTCAAATGCTTTACTGAAATCTAGATATACTATATCCACAGCATTGCCAGAATCAACCATTTTAGTTACTTTGTCAAAAAAGGAGATAAGGTTGATCTGGCATGACTTATTCTTGATAAACCCATGCTGGCTACTACCAATTAACTCATTCCGTTCAAGGTGCTCATAGACAGAGCATTTAATAATCTCCTCTAGAATTTTCCCAAGTATTGATGTCAATCTGGCAGGCCTGTAATTTTCTGGGTCTGTCTTTTTCTCCTTCTTGAAGATTGGGACAACATTCGCTCTTCCCCAGTCTTCCGGCACAATACCAGTACTCCAGGACATTGCAAAGATTAGAGCCAGAGGCTCTGAAAAAACATCTGCAATTTCTTTTAGCACCCTGGAATGCAAGCCATCCAGCCCTGGAGATTTGAAAGTATTTAAGGTGGCTAGATGCTCTCTAATCATTTCCTTACTTACTCTGGACTGGCAGTTCCTCCTTCCTTCATATGCCCTGCATTCTTCAGTTTGTATACAGCTCGCCTTACAATTAAAGACTGATGCAAAGTGTGAGTTGAGTCATTCCACTTTGTCTTCATCCCTTGTTAAGGCTTGACTCTCTTCCCCTAGCAATGAGTTTACCCCATCCCTGTTCTTCTTTTTGCTCCGAACATAGGCATAGATTTTTTTCTTGTTATTTTTAGCATCCCTTGCAAGCCTCAGCTCCATCCGCACTTTAGCCTTTCTGACATCATCCCTACAGATTCGGCTTCTTGTACTCACCCTCAGTAATTTGACTCTCCTTCCATTTCCTGTACAATTCTTTTTTCAGTCTCAGCTCTTCAGAGAGTTCCCTGTTCAGCCACCTCAGTTTCATTACCTGTCTCCCACCTTTCTTTCTTACTGGAACAGTTTGCGATTGTGCCTTAAGCACTTCATTTTTTCAGCACCACCCATCCTTCCTGTGCAGATGTCCCCCTCAGCATTTCCAGCCATGGGATCCTACCTAATATTTCTCTGAGCTTTTTGAAATCAGCTTTCCTGAAGTCCAGGATACAAGTCCTACTAAGTCCTGGTTTCACATCCTTCACTATGTCAAATTCGAAGCTGACATGGTCACTATTCCCCAAGGATCCCACAACATTCACTTCATCAACCAGTTCTTCCCTATTAGTCAGAATTAAATCTAGGATAGCAGATCCTCTGGTTCCTACCTCCACCTTCTGAGAGATGAAGTTGTCCACAAGACTATTCAAGAATCTGCAGGATGCCCCATGTCTAGCAGAGTTAGATTTCCAGCAAATATCTGGATAGTTGAAATCTCCCAAAACCAGTACATCCTGTCTCTGTGAAAGTTTGGCAAGCTGTTGTACAAATGCACCATCCAGTCCCTCCGGTTGGTTCAGAGGTCTGTAGTATACCCCCACAACAATATTCCCTTCTTTCATTTTATAATAAAACCACCAATGTTATACCAGTGTTCCCTCTAAGCCGCATTAGTGTGGGCTAGCTCACAGTTTTTTAGCCTCCAGCTCACACATTTTTGTCTTAGCTCAGGAAGGATGGCTCCAGAGCAAACTAAATTATGCAGCAGCCAAATGGCTCACTCACAACTTTAATGCCAGTAGCTCACAAAGTAGAATTTTTGCTCACAGGACTCCACAGCTTAGAGGGAGCTGTTGGAATTGGGCCCATCTCTAGGGGGAGGAATGCAAGTACCCAACATGTAACTCAAGGCACAAAAATGAACCATTTGATAAAAGAATTAAAAACTACCTCCGATTTCATAGAATGCTTGCAAAGCAGAAACCATTCTGAAATACAAAACAATAGCAACATTAAAGTAGTAATTAAAAGACTGGCCTACGGACATAATAAAAACAGTCATTTCATGAACTGTGGGCAGTTCCTTAAAAGTGACTTGTCATTCCCAGCTGAGGGAAAAGGAGTTGCTTCTGCATTGGCAGCATTCATCAAGTCCTGTCCCAGCAGAAACTCCATGTGGCTCCTTGCATGAAGAAAGTGTCCCCAGCCAGCCTTCTCTTGAAACCAGGCGTGTCTCAGTCTGTAAGAACTTACAGCTAGTAGTTGATGAGAGCTGTAAAATCTACAGATTTACCAACAGCTAATCCTTACAGGAGCACTGATTATATCATGCCTGTATAGATTGATGGTGTCCTCATTTTGTACGTTTTGTACAGGTCTGGTCACAGTATCTCAAACATGACATTGAGAAGCTGGAGAAAGTACAGACATGGGCAATGAAAACTCAGTTCCCTGGCCACTGGCCCTTTGCCTCCTGGTGAGGATGGGAGGCAGGCATGATGTGGCAAGGCTGCATCCAGGGAGGAGGGGGTGTGGCCAGAGGCTCCCTTCTGGCAGTGCAGGCTTTGACTGGTTGTCCTTTTGGGGGCCGGGTAGGAATTTTCTACCCTTTCTCAGATTGGCTTGGGAAGGGGTGTTTTTGCCTACCTTGTACTGCCATTGTGATTGGGGTAATTAGCTTGGTGTGGCTGGGAGTTAAATAGGTTGTCACTTTAGTTGGCAGGTTTTTTTTTGTTCAATACAGATTACAGCTTGGTGAGCACTGGCTAAAATCCCTTTGGGGGTATAGGGGTCTTGCCAGTACAGTCCTTGGACCATGCGGCCCGGGGCAGGGAAAGCAGACTGCCCATGGAATTGCCGGGATTCACCTCCCTTTGAGCCTTGCGGCCCGGGGTGGTTTCCCCGGAATTACCCACTTGCCATGCTAACCGGACAAGAGCCATATTTCATTGGTGGTTGTCTGGGGCTGTCTGTCTTGCCCTAGTTCTTATGGCGAAGGAGGGGCCACAAGGCCCCTGGCCTCGTCCATGCCACAACTGTTCTGCCCTTGCTGTTTGTGTTTGAATTTTAGTTAAATAAAGTGGCCCGTTAATACCCAACTTGTTGTCTGTCTCCTTATTCTGGCTCAGGGAGCAATGATTAAGGGACCAGAATACCTTTCCTGTGAGGACTTGAAGATGGTTATCATATCACCTCTCAGTCGTCTCCTCTCCAGGCTAAATGTACCTGTCTCCTTCAGCCTTTCCTCATTGGACTTGGTCTCCAGACCCCTCACCATCTTCATTGCCCTCCTCTGGACACATTCCAGCTTAAATTGTGGTGGCCAGAAGTGAACACAATGCTCTAGGTGAGGTCTAACTAGAGCAGAGTAAAGCAATACCATCACTTTGCGTGAAATAGCTTCCAAGCATCCTTTAACAATTTGATTATCTTGTGTTTCTCCTTCAGTTTCTTTTTTACTGTTTTCCTCATTTTTGTAAAATTTCTTCTTTTGAAATCAAATATTACTCTTTTGGACTTTAGGGGTAACTTTCCGTTTACCTGAATGTTGAATTTAATAGCACTGTGGTTACTGTTACCAATTGTTGCAACAACCTCCACATCTCTCTCACCAGGTCTTGAGACCCACTCAGAACCAAGTCCAAGATCACTACCCTTCTGGTTGGCTCAGTGACCAGCTATTCCAGTGCAGTCATTTTTGATGTTTGGAATCTCTACAGCCTGACTTGAGCACACAGTTACTCAGATTCTGTGAGGGTAGTTGAAGTCTCTTAGTATAACATCTGCTTTAGTCACCTCCCTTATTTTATTGTTTTTAAGACAGCTAGTTTGGTGTAGTGGTTATTGAAGTCTCTTAGTATAACATCTGCTTTAGTCACCTCCCTTATTTTATTTTTTTAAGACAGCTAGTTTGGTGTAGTGGTTAAGTGTGTGGGCTCTAATCTGGGAGAACTGGGTTTGATTCCCCACTCCTCCACATGCAGCTGCTGGATGACCTTGGGCAAGGCATTATTCTGACAAGAGCTGTTCTTGAAAGAGCAGTTCTTGAAAGAGCTCTCTCAGCCCCACCTACCTCACAGGGTGTCCTTTGTGGGGAGGGGAAGGGAAAGGACTTTGTAAGCTGCTCCGAGACTCCAAGTGAAGGGCAGGGTATAAATCCAATCTCTTATTATTAATATTTATTATTATTATTATTATTATTATTATTATTATTATTATTATTATTATTATTATTATTATTATTATTATTATTATTATTATTATTATTATTATTATTTCCTTCTCCATTTCAAGATCAGCCTCAAGATGATCAGGTGGGTGACAGGAAACCCCCACTTTTAAGTAACCCTTAGGGTCCAGCATTGCTGCTCATATGACTTCTGTTGGGGAGTTAATTCCCCTGATGTTTTCTAACTAATTTGATTGTGTGCCCTCTTCTATGGACAAGGCAATGCCACCACCACCAACCTGTCCCTTCCTTTCCTGTCTATAGGGCTTATAACCAGGAATGACTGTATCTCAAAGATTTCTCTCTTGCTCCGGATTGCAAAACTGGATCTAATGGGTGGAAATTATAAGGGAGTCAATACCAGCTAAATATCAGGAGAAACTTCCTACCTGTCAGAGTGTTTGAGCAGTGGAACAGATTGCCTCGGGAGGTGGTGGATGTTGTAGGGCTATCTTTTAGCTACTTTCCTGCAGAGTGCAGGGGGTTGGACTAGATGACCTGCAAAGTCCCTTCCAACTCTAACATTCTATGATTCTAAAGACAACTAACCATCTTAATCAATTGTAGGCAGAATCCTCCTTCCTGTAGTGTGCCCCTCCAGATGTAAACGTTATTCGATCAAGACCCAAAGAGGCTCCCATCATTCATGGGTTTTCTACAAGACAGGAAAACTGTCAATCACATCACCATGACCCACGAACAGCAAGGCCTGGCAGCAGCTGAGATTTTAAGGAGATGGCAAAAATCAATTGATGACACCGGCATATGAAAGTTGCAGTTTGCCTAAAGCATAGAAGTCCCTGAGCAGTGCATTTATATTGTGTCAAAATATAAGTGTTCTCAGATATGGTTCCCTTTCACTCCTTAATAATCCTGCCTAATGAAATGTTGCTGCTCTCTGACTAGAAGATTTCTATGAGTCCTACGGCCATGCGGAGTGGCTCCTTTAATCTGTCAGCAACCGTCACTTAGCGTTTGAAATGCCAGACACCACACCCAAATAGGCTGAATGCTAGCTGGAAAGAAACCTGATCTGTAGCCTTTTGCTTGCCAATGAGGGTAATTTAAGGTTCATTGCTGAACGTAATCAGAATGTAAATTAACATTTACATCACAAAGGTGCAATTTCTGCATAGACATCTGCTGGTAACATCATTTCTGCACAGGCACTGTGAGAAAAGTTCTAGGGTATCTTGGAATATCAATGGGTGGCCCATTTTCAGAACGATTCTGGCTCAGTGGTAGATCACCTGCTTGGCATGCAGGATTTCCCAGGCTCAGTTCCTGGAATCTAATGACTGCCTGAACCAGTCCCCCCTTAGGACAACTGAAGTAGACTAATGGAGTTAATGTTTTAAACTGTGGAACTTTGCTAGCACCTTATCGTCATATTGATTTTAACACTGTATTTATATTGATTGTGTTTTATGTACTATTGGAATTGTACTATTGGAAATAATTGTGTTTTATGTATTACTAGAATTTTTATTCTGTTCTGGAAGCTGCCCTAAGCTGGCCTAGGCCGGGAGGGCGGGATAACAAATTAAATAAATCAAATCAATCTCCAATTAAAATGACCAGGCAATGGCCAATGTGAAAGCTCTCAACTCAACCCTGACTGTTCCCTGGAAGGCCAGAGACTGAAGCTGAAGCTCAAATACTTTGGCCACCAAATGAGAAGGGAGCACTCATTGGAGAAGACCCTGATGCTGGGAAAGACTGAAGGTCAAAGAAGAAGGGGATGGCAAAGGATGAGATGGTTAGACAGTGTTATCGAGGCAACAAACATGAAATTAAACAAACTCCGGAGGACAGTGGAAGATAGGAGGGCCTGGCATGATGTGGTCCACGGGGTTGCGAAGAGTCAGACTCGACTGTGTGACTCAGCAACAACAACAAAAACACGTTGACACACTCAGTAAGTTTATGGAGATCCTCCTAGAGCCATTCACAGTAGGCCTTTTTCTTCACCATCTTGAAAAAAATTGTATCCTCTGCAAACTTGGTCACTACACCGCTCGCATCCAGTTCCAGATCATCTGTGAAAAAAATTAAATAGCGCCAACCCCCATATTGATCCTTGTGGGATGCCACTGTTTACTTTCCTCCATTGCAGGAACTGTCCATTTAACTATACATTTTGCTTCCTATCATTGAATCAACTTTTTATTTCATAGAAGGTTCCATTCTCTTATTCCATGTCTGCTTAGCTTTCTCGGATTTCAGTGAGGTCCCTTATCAAAAGCCTGTCAAAGGTCCAAGTATCTAATGCTTACTGGACTCCCATTACCTACATGCTTGTTCACTTTCTCAAAGAACGCCAAAAGATTGCTGAGGCAGGACTTCCCTTTGCAGAATAATGTTAGCCAAACTGCTTTTGATAATTAATAAATATGGGGAATTATGATTATTAATGTGCAATTGGCATCTAAGGGAGCAAAGCCTATGTATACAGAAGTCCCACCTTTTCCAGTGAACCAGAAATAAATGCAGAAGCCAAGTCTCACAGAAATGGTTTCTTTGTTGGGATCTTTTCGAGTATACAATAAAACACAATCACACACAATTATTCAGTCCAAAGAAATATAGATAGAAAGGGATAGCAACATTCTCATTAGCAGTAGGATCATTGAGGGGTGATACCTACCTTTCCTTGGTGAGATGAAGTGATCCACAGAACAATAAGAGAGATGATAAGGGAAAATGGGATCGTATCCTGAGCTGGAAGAATACGTGGAAAGACTCTTGGACAGCTACTCCAGAGTCAACAAGATAGGGCAGGGTTAGGTATAGAGGCAGAGAGAGAGACAGAGAGAGCATGGCAGATCATGCTCTTTTATACACCATTGGGACTTGGGGTGTGGGCTTTGCTGGTCACTTCCCTTGTCATGTCCCTTGATCAATCCCAGGAAGTTTCCTAATCAAAAACCAGTTTCAGGAGGAGGGGGGCTTAATGGTTGGGTAATATTGTTTCTATGGCTACTGACAGTGGCACCTTTGGAGAACAATGGCTGAGGCAGCCAAAGTCCAATCCAATTACCTTTATTGGCATGTAACCCTTGCAAACCCATGTACAACAAAAACAAGCACAGCAAAGAATAATATTTGCAAAATGCAGATACAAGGAATTGTCCACTAAGTATACCAATCAATTAAATAAAGGGCAAATAGAAATGGCACCAAAAAGAAATTTAGTGACAGCTTCCATTATCTCAAGGTTTGGATTATCAAGAAGAATAAGGATCTTTAGGCAATCAGGATATTCTTCTAATAGAGCCAAAATAAAATTTAGAAATTTCAGTTATAGCACATGATAGAAGAGGCACTGAAACAAGACATGGGAGATTGTTTCCATATGATCATTTGTACATGGACAACACCTGTCAGAAAAGGGCACACCCTGAAAATGGCTAGATAATAAGAGCAAAGGTAATACATTGAATCTCGCCAAAGAGAGGGCTCTACCGAGTTTTGGGGTGTGAAGTTGGTACAGGTAAGAGGCAGCTTGGCCAACTTTAGGAGATGTTCCAAAATACAGGGGTGAAAGCCAAAGTCATTGTTATTGATGATCTGTTGATGGCTCTAGATGATGGGCTTACCTGGTACGTGACAGTCTTTGTTATGTCTGCTGACCGCCACTAGGCGTCAGTGAGCTATTGCTAAGCTTCACTCCTTATGAACAATAGGGACTAGGCTCCTGGATTTTCCTTGGGGAACCAATAGGGACTTTGGATGGAGATTTAAAACCACCAATAATATCTAGGGGTGTCCCCAGGTACTGTATATAGTTGGCCACCTGGCCGGGATTTGGGGTTTTAGTTGTGTACCAGTAAACTATGTTGATCACTAAGACCGTGTCTGTGGTTTCTACATGTGTCTAACCCACTACACAACAGTCTTCTAGTTCCCTCATGGCCGTGATCCTTTGTTAAGCTGAATAGTTTATGTGCAGCATTAGGTGAAGGGAGGGAGGATGCCTACATGTCAGAGAAGATGTTAGCTCATGGAGTCTCTGTTTAAAGATTTCTGGTTGCCTGGCCTGGCATCCATTGTAACAGCAAATGGTTACTGTCTTCATTGTGCTTCATGTGTCTAGGGAGCCAGGTTCTCTTCCTGCTTCGCTGCAGGTAAGAGGAGGCAGGTAACCCCAGGAACCGTTGGCACATCCTCTCAGGAGAAGGCTTTCCTCTGCTGGGCATGTGTCTGCAACTGGCATCAGCTTAGGGTCCCCACACAGTCCATGTCCTTTTGCACATGCATCACAGAGTCCAGTCATGAGCTACAGACTTATAAGTCCACAGGAGCGCCTACAAGCGCCTTGCAGGGCAACAATAGACGTGTGCATTCAGCTATATCTGAGCCAAAAAAAAAATAGCCTAAAATACCATATTAGGTAGTGGCAACGGGGGAGAAGAGACTTCTTCCCTTCTCCCCCATTTGCAAAGGACACAAAAGATGGTGAAGAAACAGACCTACTGTGAATGGCTCCAGGAGAATCCTCATAAATTGGCTGAATGTGGCAATGTGGCAGTGTAGTAAAGTGTAAGGTGATTCACACTGGAACCTTATTGGTATTTTTCAGCTATTCTTTCAACTGAATATACAGTTGAGTATTTTTTTAAAATTATTTCCAGCTATCTGAAATAGTCAAGCCTCAAAAATCCTGTAAATAGAGTTAGGTACTCTGCTGCACTGCTGTTGACAATATAAGATGATGAAGCGATTTTGGTGAGAAATCATTTCTCAAATCATTCTAATCACAGGCTACCAGATTCTAGATACTAGATCTGTGGGACACCCAAGAAATACCTTAAATAAGACAAGAATTAATCACAATACTTCTATGAGCTGCTAAATGGCTTATTTCACTCAAATGGAAGAATTCAGTTTTACCATCTATAGACGACTGGCGTGTAAAAATTCGGGAGATCTTTCAAATGGATAAAATAGCTAACACAACATCTCAATTTGCTCCTCATCTTGGTTTCTCTGACCTGATGGGGAAATGGCTACCATTTCTTGAATTTACAGTTAGTGAAAGGAGCTCTAAAAGCTATGTCATAAATCAGAAATGTTTGGAATTATGGCTCTGTTATGAAGTCAGCAGAACGGAGACATTAGAGGTTAAGATTTTGATATCCTCTTTATTTACAGTTTATGACACACAACTTCATCTGTGTCTAATATGTAATAGGCACTATTTATAAATCCCATATGCAATGTTACACAGTTTTTTTAATATATATATTTTACTTGCATTTAAGATGGTTATGTTATGGTTTTTTTAGCAAGATTTTGCTGGTTTATATCTCATATTAAATTGTTATTTTCTTGAATTTGGTACACAACAATTATACCACCTGTTTACTATTGTGGAAAAATATGTTATTGTATATACATTGACTCTTTGAAAAAAAATTGGGAGGGGGGAATCCTGCAAATTGGGATTTTTCAGGGCCAGAGTTAAAGGGTGTTTAAAGGAATGACTGCAGTCCTTTTAAATGCCCTCTGGGTGAACTTGTGGCTTAGATAAGATATTTTAAGGGACTGAGAGCCCTTTAAACCCTTTCAAGTTCACTCACAGCTTGCAGAAGGCATTTAAAGGGACTGTAATCCCTTTAAACACCTTTTATCCCTTCCATTGGAAACAAAAGAGGATGTGGGCACCTTCTCTGGAGGCCCACACAATTGGATTCCCTAGTCCAATGTTTTTTTTGAAACTTGAGGGTTTTTTGAAATTTGGGGCAAGTTTAGTCCCTCTACCTCAATTTTTTTTAAATAATAAAAAAATAAACACCAACCCCTAGAGATCCCTCATCAATTCCCCGTTATAATCTATGGAGCTGGAAAAAATCAGGATTTGCACAAAATCCCAAATCCAAATACCATAGCAGTATTGGAATTTGGGAATATCAGAAAATATCATTTTTTGAGGGGGTTCAATATACCTGAGTCTGAAAAATGCAGATTTTTTTTTTTTTGGCACACCCCTATTGCAGAAGCTGTGCTGATATATTTTTTTCCTCAGCAGTCTTTGTTCCTCTATAAATCTGTCTTTCATTACAGTTTCTATTAATTTGCTTGGGCAAACACTGGGTTAATGGACCTGTCAGTGGCAGATTAACCTTTAAGCAGACTAAGCACGTGCTTAGGGCACCAGGGCCAAAGGGGGCACCGCAAAGTTGGGAAAAGGGTGAAAAAATGTAAAAACAATGCCTTTCAGGTCATGAATGTTGGAACTTTGATACATTTAACTTGTGAAATATTAAAATGATGTTGTATTGCATTTTTGTAGAACTTTATGTAGCCAAAGCATGGCTTAGTTTGTACAGTATATTGTGTTATCATATGAATAAATTTTTCTATTGCTGCAACCTGCATTTTATATCTGGTCAGACAGATCAACAGCTAAAATGGACTGGGTCAGTGTGGAAAGGAGGGGGGCACCAAGACTGGTCAGTGCTTAGGGCCCCTGGGACCTGTAATTTCCTAGTTCCTTTCTGGACTAACATTTGCTACTCTCTAGTCTCCTTGTATACATATCCACACACACACACACACACACAAAAGATAGCAGTGGAGGGAGGAAAAGAGACTCCCCCTTTTCTTTCACTGCCTTACTTTACCCCTGCGGGAACTTCCTCCTCTCCTCTCCTCTCCCTTTCCCTGCTGTTCCCTGTCATAGCCTTCTCCTATTTCCAAGTCCTCCATCCATCCTACACCAAACACCATTGGTGGTGTTCTTGGTGTCACAAACAAAGGGAATCATGCAAAAGCTCATAGACCAGGGGTGTCAAATGCCAGGCCCGGGGGCCAGAACCAGCCCATCCAGGGCTCTTATGCAGTCCATGAATGACTAGTGCAATGGAGGGAACAGGAGACTGTTCAGGGGTAGTGACTGAAGCCACTCCGATTGTGGCTTCAGCACGACAGAACAACCTCATCTGTAGCAGACAAGCAGCATGGGAGCATCTGCCCAGTGCTCCACTGCTGGCTCTCCAGTCTGCCATATGGGTTTTCCTTTGCACCCCACTCCTAGCCCACGGGGCATTGCAGTGAGGATACACCCAACTTGGAACTTACCAGCTGCTGTCCTTTATGCAGTTTATATCTCCAGTACCCGTCATTATGTTTTATGGCACACCTGGCCCTGGCCTGGCCCAACAAAGTGACATTTACATTAGATCTGGTCCTCGAAACAAATGATTTTGACAGCTCTGTAATAGGCTGTATGACAACCATAAATGATGACAGAGGGAGTTCAACTGGGGCGTTTAGCAGATGCATCTGAGGGGGAGCTATGCCAGGTCAGTATTGGAGGCAGAGAAATTACAGTATGACACATTGATGTTTGAGGTACAGAATCCTGTATAATTTCAGGTAAGCACTCTTCCTTATCCCTTAACACCTCTAAACAACCGCACTGGCTATTGAAGTGGAATGCCAGGAGGGGGTTGGAACCTCACCAGTGTTTTTCAAAGAGTGCCGCATGTACAATTATCCGTCCGATGTACAGAAGTTGTGGGCGTGTGCTTGGCGCATTCAGCAGCTGCCTCTCAAGGCAAGGGATTCATTCCCTTGAGGCGAAGGCTGCTGATCTGGATGAACTGAGAGAGACACAGAGGTATGTGGATAAGACTTTCAGGTACCTGCTGAAGCTCTCCTGTTCCAATGCAGAGAGCTTCTCTTTTGTCAGGGAGATTGAGGGTCTATAGTTCGGAAGGTTCCAGACTGAGGAGAGTGTAAATAATACCTCAGAAGGGACACCTTCCTTGAACAACAAATCAATATGCTCTCCACCAAGGATAGCCCTCTGGGGATATGGCTAATTGGGGTTTTGGTAGTGGGCTCTAGGGTGGGAGTTTGGACCACATGGTGACTTGCCTGCCAGGTACAAAGTTCATAGACATCACGAAGTCTATTGATAGGCTGATAGCTAGTGTGGAGGAGGAGTCAGACGTCATGGAGTTTATTGGCACCAATGACATTGGGAAATATAGTCTTGTGGTCCTGTGGCGGGGGGGGCAACTAGGCAGAACGTCAGACCATCCAAAGTGACCTTCCAAGAATTACTATTTGTTCCACAGTTAGACTTGAGTCCAGCCGAAACTTAGAGAACAATAATAGTTTCAGAGTATGAGCTTTTGAGGGCTGAGGTGGCTCAAGTGGTTAAGATGCTGAACTGTGGACTGGAAGGTTGGTAGTTCAGCAGTTCAAGACCCGAGTGCCGCATGATGGAGTGAACTCCTGTCTCTGGCCCCAGCTCCTGCCAACCTAGCAGTTCGAAAGCAAGAAATTGCAAGTAGATAAACAGATACCACTTTGGTGGGAAGGTAACAGCGTTCCGTGCGCCTTGGCATCTAGTCATGCTGGCCACATGACCACAGAAATGTCTTTGGACAGCGCTGGCTCCTCACCTTGGAAACGGAGATGAGCACCGCATCCCTAGAGTCAGATTCGACTGGCTTTTGAGCAAGGGAAACCTTTACCTTTACTAATGAGCTTTTGAGACAAAGTTCCCTTCATCAGACATGAAAATAAATGGAGATCTCTTATTCTATACAGAAAGTGGGAGGGATGTGGTAAAGAGTGTTGTAAAGGAAGCAAAGGTACCATGCCTATTATAATCAGCTTGATTACAGCAGAGGGGAGATGTTTGAGGGTAAGAAAATTAACTTCTGTAGTGAGATAAGAATCCTATGCCCCATTCAGCCCTTGGGTGTCCATTGATCCAAACGTGTGCATTAACTGAAGTTCAGCAATCTCGTGTTGTTATTTTCCCTTGAAATTTCTGTGTTTGAGGCCTGCCACTCTTAGGTCAGCTATGGAATGACTGGGAGGATTACAGTGTTCTCCCACTGTTTTTTTTTTTTTTAAAATGTTGTGGTTTTTAATGCTGAAATTATGTCCATATGTCCTTCTGTGTAGGGACTGACCTGTTTGTCTGATGTACAGGGTGGAAGGGCATTGCTGACATTTGATGGAATTGCTGAGCAGTCGGGTTAGAACAGATAATAGGAAACCTTCACCCAAAGAGTGATCAACACATGGAATTCACTGCCACAGGAGGTGGTGGTGGCTACAAGCATGGACAGCTTCAAGAGGGAATTGGATAAACATCTGGAGCAGAGGGTCATCAGTGGCTGTTAGCCACAAGGTACAGATAGGAACTCTCAGTCTGGGGCAAGGGATGCTCTGTAGTCTTGGTGCTTGGGGGGGGGTAGCAGTGAGAGGGCTTCTAGTGTCCTGGCCCCACTGGTGGACCTCCTGATGGCACCTGGTATTTTTGGTCATTGCGTGACAGAGTGTTGGACTAGATGGGCCATTGGCCTGATCCAACACTGGCTCCTCTTATGATCTTATGACAGATATGGAGACCAAGCCACATGAAGAAAGGCTGAGAGACTTGGAAATGTTCAGTCTGGAGAAGAGGGAGTTGAGGAAGGACATGCTTGCTCCCTTGAAGTATTTGAAAGGCTGTTGGTTAGAGGATGGCAGGCAGCTGTTCCTGTTGGCAGCAGAGGAGAGGACTCATAATCATGGGTTTAAATTACAGATAGAAACACACTTATAGAATATTAGAATTTAAAAACAAAAACAGTAAGAGTGGTTCAGCAGTGGAATGAGCTACCTAGGGAGGTGGTGACCTCCCCTTCCCTGGTAGTCTCCAATTAGCGGCTGGACAAACACTTGTCAGGGATTTTTTAGGCTGATCCTGCATTGAGCAGGGGGTTGAACTAGATGGCCTGATTGGCCGCTTCCAACTTTACGATTGCATACAACATTGGAAGATGAACAAGTGAATGGACCTCAGGTGGTATGGCAGGTGTTGTTAATAAGGATGAACACAGAACAATGCACAAAGCAAAATTCGTGCCAAATTTGGGCCAGTCCAAGGTCCAGGAAGCCATGTTCAATGAAGCATGTGCTCCCCAGACATTGCCCAAACTTCAGGGCTGGTCTGGAAAATTGAATGTCTCCCAGAAACCCCAGTGTCAGCGGGGCAAACTCCCAGGCAATGGTGGGGGTAGAATTCTCTCAAGCCTTGGAAGCACCAATAGGGATCCTCCAAAGCTTGACATGTTAGCCTGATTGCTCTTTGTTATTATCAAAATTGGGGATTTTATGAGCAGTTATTAATATGCAATCAGCTAAGGGAGCAATCACCTGTGTATACAGAGGTCCCACCCTTCCAGGAAGCACCAGTAACAGACACGGAGACTTTATTAGGTTGAAATTAAAGTCTTTTCCTGGAAATCTTCTTCACATACAAACCATACACATACAGACACACAATTACTCAAGTCTAAGAAAATAAAGAGAGATATTCAGCATGGCTGCATGAGCAGGAGTTCATTGGTGGGGCAATAGTTTCCTCTCCTCATAGAATGAGCCATTCCAATGGAAGAAGGAGGGAAGAAAGGAAAAAGGGGCACATGGCTTGAACCAGCAAGCAGCATGTGGAAGTCAAGTTGCAGATCTAGAGTTTAAAGATGGAGGCAGGGTGTTGGGATAGCAAGCTGGACATAAGAGGGTTAAAGCTTAGATAGGGGTCGTAGAGCAGAAGGGGTGAGAATGTGGTCAGGTTGCCCCTTTTATGTGGGGGGTGTGGGGGATGGTCATATCCCTGGTCACACCTCCTGGTTAGTTCATCCCTGAAAACGTACTATTGGCTGGGAGGAATAGGGGAGGGGGAACTAAAGAGTGGTCAGTATTTAGAGCTAGAAACTTAACTTGTGTCTGGCATCTGGGTGTAGGTAGGATGAGTCATCGAACCAAAGCCATTGTTCATTGATTGCTTAGCTGGGTCCTTGATGGGCGAGTGATTAGTCTCTAGGCAACCATGAATAGATTCTCTGGGGCTACGTGTAGCTTTGCAGGTGATGGGGGGAGAAAGCACATGAGATCTTGCTTTGACAGCTGCACCTCTCCCCCACCAACATCTGCATACTCAAGACAATGGACTTGCTTTGCCCCAGAGTAGCTAACCCCATCAATCTGGGTATAGATGGGAACTCTCAGTCTGGGGGAGGTGATGCACTCTATTCTTGGTGCTGGAGGGGGCAGCAGTGGGAGGGCTTCTAGTGTCCTGGCCCCATTGCTGGACCCCCTGATGGCACCTGGTATTTTTGGGCCACTGTGTGACAGAGTGTTGGACTAGATGGGCCATTGGCCTGATTCAACATTGGCTTCTCTTATGTTCTTATTTTCTTATGTTCTTATACGTTTATCTACTAGGTGCAGCATGGCTAAATCGATACTTTTAGGAACAGTTATATAACTTTTGAGAGAGGATTTTTGTGGGGAATAACTGTCAATTAAGGGGGAATGGCCCTGAGATGCCCCACCGTGTCTACAGGCCTGGCTACATGTTATATCAGTTATTGATGTAACTCTCAATTTTAATTAAATCACCTTGATGCAGGCTTTACAGATTCTAGCTGCACAAAACAGAAAACAATGGTTTGTGCAATTTGCTTTCCATGTCGAAGAAGAAGAAGAAAAAGAAGAGGAGGAAGAGGCAGTGGTGACGGAGATTGGATTTATATCCTACTCTTCACTCAGAGTCTCAGAGAAGCTTACAAACTCCTTTCCCTTCCCCTCCCCACAACAGATACCCTGTGAGGTAGGTGGGGCTGAGAGAACTTCCGACAGAGACTGCTCTTTTTTAACCACTACCACCAATCCCTGGCATCTCCAGCTGAAAAAAGGACTAGACAGTGGATGATGTGAAGGACCTCTGTATGAGACCCTAGAGATCAGCTGGGGCTGAGAGAGCTCTGACAGGAACTGCTCTTTCCACCTCTGACAGAACTATGACTTGGCCTAGGTCACCCACAGATCAGGTAGGATTTATACAAAGTAGTTCTGATTCCCTCACTTGAGAGCCAGTTTGGTGTAGTGGTTAAGTGCGTGGACTCTAATCTGGAAGAGCTGGGTTTGATTTCCCACTCCTCCACTTGCACCTGCTGATGCGACCTTGGGTCAGTCACAAGCTCTGGCACAGCTGTTCTTGAAAAAGAGCAGTTTCAGTCAGAGTTCTCTTAGCCCCGCCTACCTCCCAGGTTGTGGGGAGGGGAAGGGAAAGGAATTTGCAAACCACTCTGAGACTCTTTTGGGTACTGATAGGTGGGGTATGAATCCAATTTCTTCTTCTTCTTCTTCTTCTTCTTCTTCTTCTTCTTCTTCTTCTTCTTCTTCTTCTTCTTCTTCTTCTTCTTCTTCTTCTTCTTCTCTTTCTCAGTGAAGGAGGATTTGGTTTCCTTATGTTTTGTTTATATCCTGAGGCATACTTGCTAATTTGTACTCATTACTGGGATCACTCCTTGAAGTTGGATTATCCATCTTGGGCTATTTTGGAAGCTATTTGTCTGGACTATATTAGGGTCTACTTAGGCCAGAATGTATCCCATTCCCCATGCATTTTGTGCAGATAGAGAACAATCGTGATAATGTCACCATAATATCAATGTGAAGAAGTAGTGTTGGGTTTTTTATACCCCACTTTTCACTACCTGAAGGAGTCTCAGAGTGGCTTACAATCACCTTCTCTTCCTCTCCCCACAACAGGCTCCTTGTGAGGTCGGTGAGGCTGAGAGAGCTCTGAAAGAACTGTAGCTGGCCCAAGGTCACCCAGTAGGCTTCTTGTGGAGGAGTTTATATCTGCTCTCACCATGAATATTAAGTTGAGACTTAATCAGCAAGAAATCCTATATTAAGGATATACTGGACAGCACAGTAACTTTTTAGCAAAGGGCTGAGTATAATGTGCAGCTGGAATATTAATTCAGAGGAAGAAGAAGAGTTGGATTTATACCCTGCCCTTCACTCGAAGTCTGAGAGTGGCTTACAATTTCTTTCTCTTCCACTTCCCACAATAGACACCTTGTGAAGTAGGTGGGGCTGAGAGAGTTCTGAGAGAACTGCTCTTGAGAGAACAGCTCTGAGAGGTCTTGTGACTGACCCAAGGTCACCCAGCAGCTGCATGTAGAGGAGTGGGGAATCAAACCCGGTTCTCCAGATTAGAGTCCACCACTCTTAACCTCTAAACTAAACTGGACACATCCCTTAAACGTACACTTTGGGTGAGTCCAGTCATTCAGGTTTCCTGGGAAGAAGCTATTACTCATATCAGTTTTGTATTGTACTGTTCATTGTTTTGTTTTTTTTGAAGATTCTTATTTATTTTTCTCAGAATGTCTGCATGTCTCTTAGAAGCTAACTGTTGGTGAATGAAAATGGACCCCCTGTGCCCTTATTATAGCTAAAAGATTCATGTTACAACCAGTGTTCCCTCTAAGCTGAATTAGTGTGAGCTAGCTCACACTTTTTTAACCTCCAGCTCACCCATTTTTGTCTTTGCTCAGGAAGGAGGGCTCCAGAGCAAACTAATTTATGCAGCAGCCAAATCGTTCGCTCACAACTTCAATGCCAGAAACTCACAAAGGAAAATTTTTGCTCACAGGACTCCGTAGCTTAGAGGGAACATTGGTTACAACACTGGAAAGATAAAAAACCACCACCGGTTAATCAATGGGTTGAGGAACTTAGGCCCCATCCACACTGAGCTTTTGCCCCGCTGAAGACACGGGAGCCCTGCGGACTTTCCGTGCGCGATCATACGAGCACATCTGGGAGGCGTAGTGCTCCCGTGGCCAACCCGCGGCTTCTGGTGGAAAACACGGAGTAAAAAACTAGTAGGTCCGAAGTACTAGTTTCTGGAAACCCCGGGGCAAAGGCTGGCGTCTGATCGCGGGAGTGCCAGTATCCCGCAGCTTCCGACGCCCGCCAATGTCCCCGGGGTTTCCAGATGTTGTAAGTGCCCATGGGATGCACACCAACGCTGAATACTGCATGTGCACACACAAGACACCAACAGCGGCCCGCCCCAATGGCGCATGCGCACTTCGCTGCTTTTTTGCAGCGCTGCAGCAGCACAGTGTGATCGGGGCGCAGAGCTGGAGTGTGGCAACCCGGTGGCCCATGTGATTGGGCTATTGCGCTTTATTTAGCTCTGGGGCAAACTGCCACGCCTCTCCCCCACGTTTTCTGGCCTGTATGACCAGGGCCTTAGAACATTTTCAATAATTGCATGTATGGCTTACAGATAGCAATTGCATACGGACTTATTTTTAGATATTTGGAAACCATTTAGAGCACCTTATACCACCACTGTTATATATTTTTTTCTCTACTTTGTATTCATTTTTTAAATAATATTTAGTTGCCAGATTTAAAGGTGTGTTTTTCCTTCCTGTTCTCTCCCCCCCTGTTTTTTTAAAGATTATTTTTTGAAAAAAACAAAAACAAAAAATCATCATGATATCGAAAGCGAGGGAAACCACAGTCGGTATTGTGATGCAGAAAGGCAAGCTTTAATGAAGACTGTATGAAAACATTTGCATGGCAAACAGCTGCAAAGATGGCAACAACATTACAGAAGTAATACATTTTCCACACACATCCATTGAAGATGAGTTAAAGAGCCCCAGGCAAATAAACAGAGCGTTATTTAAGTATCTTAAGCATTGTTTTCACAAGGCCATAAAGAGAAAATCCATGCAAGCCGTCCAAATCTCTACGGTGCCTGGAAAGTCAATTGAAACGTTAGTTGCCCTTGTAGAAATGAAGCAAAAGTCCATACCTAACAAGGGCAAGGGAAAGACATGGCCGCCGCAGAGAGCTGGTAGGCATGAAGACCAGTGTCAGAAGTGTTCAGCAACTATGAATCTAGGCAGGTCTGATCTGGATTTGAGAGGCCCCACATGTCCGACAATCAAGCCAAAGTGACCACCAGTTGTGAAACTTACAGTAAGTAAACGTGAGATTACTGTCGGATTTGGGCATGGGTGTTATTTCAGACACCCATGTCTATTCGATCATCAGCTGTGAATCCGTATCCTGCTTTCCTACTACCATTTCATCCCCATGCCTGTGAAGCTGCCCACCCAGTTCAACAGGGATAACTGCAGAGGCCTCCGCTCAAGCGCCCAGAACCTAGAGAGCTCCCCCCACCACAGGCGGTGTATCCCCCCACACGAAGAGGCTCACAAGAGGCAGCGAGGATTGGCCCTGGGACAGTAACAACACAAGGAGCTGGTTGTATCACAACTTCTGAAGGCGGCAGTTGGCCGACACATCCGACATTGGCCCCGCTGGTGTGGCCGAGGCTACTGGCCGATGTTGCACCACCGTAGAGCCCGCCGCATGAATTCAGGGAGCCCAGACCGCTGACTGGGTAGCCACATGGGGAGCTGCAAGATGGCAGGCAGGATGGGACAGCGCAGGATGGGGCGCAACTTGGGATGTAACCACAGGACATCTTGCGTTGAAAGAGGTGAGTCTGGAATGACAGTTTAAACAGGTGAGTTTACTTTTTCACAGTGGGAGGAAATGTTTAAGAGCAATC
>JAPDNY010000002.1:299836929-299885588 GCA_029375565.1 Gekko gecko | reverse complement strand
AGTCGCACAGTCGAGTCCGACTCTTCGCGACCCCATGGACCAGATCAAACCAGGCCCTGTCCGCTGAAGTTTGCTCAATTTCATGTTCGTTGCATCGATTACACTGTCTAGCCATCTCATCATTTGCCGTCCCCTTCTTCTTTGACCTTCAATCTTTCCCAGCATCAGGGTCTTCTCCAGTGAATGCTCCCTTCTCATTTGGTGGCCAAAGTATTTGAGCTTCAGCTTCAGGATCTGGCCTTCCAGGGAACAGTCAGGGTTGATTTCTTTTAGGATTGAATGATTTGATCTCCTGGCAGTCCAAGGGACTCTCAAGAGTCTTCTCAAGCACCATAGTTCAAAAGAATCTATTCTTCGGCGATCGGCCTTCCTTATAGTCCAACTCTCGCAGCCATACATTACTACGGGGAATACCATTGCTTTGACCATGCGGACTTTTGTTGGCAGGGTGATGTCTCTGCTTTTTATCTTTTTTTTTTTTTTTTGGTAAAACTCTCCTAAAAAGGAGAGAATTTTATTCTTTTTATCAGAAAAGGAAGGGGTAGACAGATGGAGAAAGAAAAAAAGGTGGAGTGAAGTTTTCTCTGTTAAAATGGGTTAGTTTTAGTTAGTAATTAATACCATCTTTCGGCATCCATCATGGTTAGAAGGTCTTCTTTTTAACTTTGCAAAGTCCAGAAATACTCTGTTAATACAGTTAGTAAAGTCCACTGGGGTTAGTAGTTAAACAGCTCCCTACAGATGCGACTCAAACAGTCCTCAAGGTGTCTTCTTTTTAAATCTCTTCCAGTTATGGACTAAGTCCTTTTTAACCTTGATGGCTTCCTCTCCTTCACCTCCTTCCCCTGGGCTGCTGTTTTCCTCGCTGCTTCTCATGATTTTGAGTGCTGCATCTTCCCTCATGCCGGTGTGTCTCTTCAGATGCCTTTGCATTTCAAGGATGTAGTCTTTCTTCTTTCTTTTCTGAGCTTCAGATTTCCCGGGCGCCATAACCACTTCGCAAAAAATTAGATCTCCGATGTCTTGTTTGCTTTGCTCGACCCCCCCTTCTACTGGCAGAGTAATTTCTTTTATAAAAGCAGAATTGGCTTGGACAGCCATATCCACCTCTTCTTTTAAATCTTTCGCTTCACTGCCAGTCAGGGGTGCCAATACATTCGTCAAACTAAATCCGAGATCCTCTTTCTCTTCTTCTTTTACGCCCTGAGAACTTAAAATCCATGCTTTCTGTTCGAATTCCGCCATCTTCCTTGATGTTTCCGATATCAATTCCTGTCGACTGATGAAGACACATTCCACTTTGAGCAAAGTTTCATTGATTTTCTGCATTTGCTCCAGCAGAGGGCGCAGAATCTCATTTTCCTGTTGATTGACAGCAAGCTCTGGGGGGAGGCTACTCGGACCGGAAGTCCCACCTCTCATCTTTTCCGGTTTCTACAGGACTCTCCCCGTAGTCGACATTTTGTTTTATTATTTACTTTTAAAAAGTTCGTGCCGCATCCCCAGGAAGCTAATACGGTCGTATTCTTTTATACAACCCCGACGGTACTTTCACCAACAGTTCTTTCTCTCTTCCCCCCTCCGCGCTCCCTTTGTAGATCTTGCTTCTCAAAAGGGGTGGGGACTCCTCCCTCCTCTCATACGCTTAAACGCTTGCGGGGGGGTTTAAATTCACGCTTCAGAATAGACCTTCCACTCACGATTCGATGCCACTTCTTCTTTTAAAATTAAATCATCTCGCTGTCTTCACTCCTGGAAGTCGGTGGCGCTGCTAAGTCCCATGACGGGCACGACCGCAGCGGGGCCGATTGGGGCGGGGAGAAAGCCTCAATTTCCCGGCTGTCTGCCGGCAAAGAGGCTACTCCCCAAGCGCCCCCGGTTCGGAGCCTTTGCCTAAGGCTCACTAGGGTCTTCCGCACATGCGGAGACCCCCCCTAACTGCGTGTGGGCTAGCCGCCTCCGGGAGCGTCCCGAGACGCAGCCGCCATTCGCAACGCCGAAACCGAAACCCTCTCTGCTTTTTATCATGCTGTTTAGGTTAGCCATTGCTTTCCTCTCAAGGAGCAGGCGTCTTTTAATTTCATGGCTGCAGTCATCATCTGCAGTGATCTGGGATCCCAGGAATGTGAAGTCTGTCACAACTTCTACGACTTCCCCTTCTATTTGCCAAGGAGTGATGGGGCCAGATGCCATGATCTTAGTTTTTTTGATGTTGAGCTTCAAGCCCACTTTTGCGCTCTCCTCTTTCACACTTAGCAAGAGGCTCTTTAGGTCCTCCTCACTTTCTGCCATCAGAGTGGTATCGTCTGCATATCTGAGGTTATTGATCTTTTCCCCAGCAATCTTAACTCTAGCTTGTGATTCATCCAGGCCAGCATTTCGCATGATGTACTCTGCATATAAATTAAATAAGCAAGGTGACAATATACATCCTTGTCGTACTCCTTTTCCTATGCTAAACCAATCAGTTGTTCC
Organism: Gekko gecko; assembly: GCA_029375565.1. Lineage (NCBI taxonomy): Eukaryota > Metazoa > Chordata > Lepidosauria > Squamata > Gekkonidae > Gekko > Gekko gecko. The sequence goes on along the minus strand of JAPDNY010000002.1, from coordinate 299,883,113 downwards.
ATATCCGGTTCTAACTGTTGCTTCCTGACCCTTATACAGGTTTCTCAGGTGACATGTGAGGTGGTCTGGTACTCCCATCTCTTTAAGAACCTGCCATAGTTTATTGTGATCCACACAATCAAAGCCTTTAGCATAGTCAATGAAGCAGAAGTAGATGTTTTTCTGGTACTCTCTTGCTTTCTCCATAATCCAGTGGATGTTGGCAATTTGATCTCTAGTTCCTCTACCTCTTCGAAACCCAGCTTGTACTTCTGGCAGTTCTCTATCCACGTACTGTTGGAGCCTAGCTTGTAGGATCTTGAGCATGACCTTGCTAGCGTGTGAAATGAGTGCAATTGTGCAATAGTTTGAACATTCCTTGACGTTGCCCTTCTTTGGGATTGGAATGTAAACTGACCTTTTCCAATCCTGTGGCCACTGTTGTGTTTTCCAAATTTGTTGGCAAATTGAGTGCAGCACTTTAACAGCATCTTCTTTTAAGATTTTGAATAACTGAGCTGGGATACCATCACCTCCACTAGCGTTGTTGTTAGTAATGCTTTCTAAGGCCCATTTAACTTCGCTTTCCAGGATGTCTGGCTCGAGGTCAGTGATTATACCGTCGTGGTTGTCAAGGACATCGAGGTCCTTCTTGTATAGTTCTTCTGTGTATTCTTGCCATCTTTTCCTAATCTCTTCTGCTTCTGTTAGGTCCCTACCGTTTTTGTCCTTTATCATGGCCAGCTTTGCATGGAACGTTCCCTTGATTTCTCCAATTTTCTTGAAGAGATCTCTACTCCTTCCCAATCTATTATTTTCCTCTATTACTTTGCATTGTTCATTCAGGAAAGCCTCCTTATCTCTCCTTGCTGTTCTCTGGAAATCTGCATTCAGTTGGGCAAATCTTTCCTTTTCACCGTTGCCTGTAGCTTTCCTTCTTTCCTCTGCTATGTGTAAAGCCTCATCAGACAGCCACTTTGCTTTCTTGCATTTCTTTTTCTTTGGGATGGCAGTGATCGCTGCCTCCTTTACAATGTCACGGACCTCTGTCCACAGTTCTTCAGGCACTCTGTCTATCAAATCTAGTCCCTTAAACCTATTCTTCACCTCTACTGTATATTCATCGGGGATGCGATCTAGGTCAAATCTGAATGGCCTTGTGGTTTTCCCAACTTTCTTCAATTTAAGTCTGAATTTTGCAATGAGTAGCTCATGATCTGAGCCACAGTCAGCTCCAGGTCTTGTTTTTACTCTTTATAGCCACATAGAAAGAATACAAGCCAGTAAATAATAAGTGCTTCCATGACACGGAGCAGCCTGACAGCCCAGCCCAGCCTAGCCTCATCTGAGCCCGGAAGCTGAGCAAGGTTCTCCGTGGTCAGTCCTCGGATGGGAGACCACCGGAGAAGACAGGGGTCGCTACATGGATGAAGACAATGGCAGACCTCCTTGGCTCATCTTCTCGCTTCTCACCTCAAGTCGGTTGCGACGTGACAGCCCGCAGTTGTTGTTGTTATAACATGAAAAACCTATTAGGCAGAATGCATGAAACACGCAGTTATCTCCCCAAAGCATAATGCAGTTAACAGGGGAGGCAGTCGTGAACAGCGAGGAACAAACGTTGCAAAAGAATGAACGCGATGGCAAGCTCCCCACGCTCATGACTCATTTTGAAGTTCCTTCTTGAGAAATTCAATCGACTGAAAATTTTATCTCACCCTGTGAACAAAGCGTGAAGATAAAAGGCTGTATTCTTTTAGATTTGGAATATAATCCAGCCGGTCAATTCCATGCCTTTTCTACTTGGGAGAATGCAGAAACGTTAAAGGGCGGGGGGGTGTTGTGGAGGAATAACCTTTTTGCCTAATGCCTTTCACTTGAAGCAATCAATCAGACCACAGTGGGTATCCCTTATCCCGGGGCTTCCAGGTTAGATCAAAGGTTACCATTAAACAGCCCAATCCTGAGTGCCGCTGTGGTGGAGGTAACTAGCCAGCGATGCATCTGAGGCACTCCTGATACATAAGACCATAAGAGAAGTCCTGTTGGATTCAGGCCAGTGGCCAAAACCCAGGGGCCATCAGGAGGTCCACCAGTGGGGCCAGAACTCCAGAAGCCCTCCCACTGTTGCCCCCCCTCCCCAAGTACCAAGAATACACTGCCCCAGACATAAGAACATAAGAGAAGTCCTGTTGGATCAGGCCAGTGGCCCGGCCCAGCCAACTCTCTGTGTCACAGGGACCAAAACCCAGGAGCCATCAAGAGGTTCCCCAGTGGCTTTGAGAACATAAGAGAAGCCATGTTGGATCAGGCCAATGGACCATCCAGTCCAACCCTCTGTGTCCCACAGTGGCCAAAACCCAGGTGCCATCAGGAGGTCCAGAAGCCGCATTAAGAACATAAGAGAAGCTATGTTGGATCAGGCCAATGGACCATCCAGTTGACCACCCTGTGTTCCACAGTGGCCAAACCCCAGGTGCCATCAGGAGGCCCACCAGCGGCTTCAAGAACATAAGAGAAGCCATGTTGGATCAGGCCAATGGACCATCCAGTCCAACACTCTGTGTCCCACAGTGGCCAAAACCCAGGTGCCATCAGGAGGTCCAGAAGCCGCAGCCAAAACCTAGGGGCCATCAGGAGGCCCACCAGCAGAATAGGGCAGAAAGGAGGAGGGGAACGAAGCAAAGACCTACAGCAAGAGTCCAGAGAACAGGAGGTGATAAGATGGAAAGGAAGAGGGGGAAAGTGTCTTGAGAAATAAAGGTGTAGTTACATGGAACCTCCCTGTTCATTGGCAGGCAGGCAATCTGTGAATATTATTATTATTTAGTCATAGAATCATTGAGTGGGAAGGGACCTCCAGACACATCTAGTCCAACCCCCTGCACAGTGCAGGAAATTCACAAATCCCCCACCCACCTATTATAACCCGCTCTCCCGGAACCTGCTTAGAGCAGGGAAACCTCAATTTAGTAAACATACAAGATTCTAAAAATATTAAAATGCAATAAATACACTAGAAATCATGGTGATTACAATAAATGTCATGAAGTCCATAAAATACATACAGCTAAAAGATGGCGTTCCTATGAAGGGTGATATGATCATCTGATGAGAAGGTATTAAGTACTGGGTTCTAGACACACGGCGGTGATCAGTTCAGGTTTATTCAGTGATTTCAGCCAAACTTCAAGACAAGACTCCTGAGCCTCAGCTCTGTTAAATAGCGTGCAGTGGCCACATCCAAGCACACCCCACTCCCAGTGGTAGGCTATTTACATAACATTACTACTAGATTAGGAGCTGCGGTGGCTCAAGTGGTTAAGACCCTGAACTGCAGGCTGTGGAAGGTCGGTAGTTCAGCAGTTCGAGACCCGGGTGCCGCATGAGAGAGTGAGCGCCCGTCTCTAGTTCCAGCTCCTGCCAACCTAGCAGTTCGAAAGCAAGAAATTGCAAGTAGATAAATAGGTACCACTTCGGTGGGAAGGTAACAGCGTTCCGTGCGCCTTGGTGTTTAGTCATGCCGGCTACATGACCACGGAAACGTCTTCGGACAGCACTGGCTCTTCGGCTTTGAAACGGAGATGAGCACCGCAACCCTAGAGTCGGATTTGACTGGCTTTCGAGCAAGGGAACCTTTACCTTTTACTACTAGATGGGTCACTTTCAGAATCCTGGCAGGCTACTGTTCTTGTGCTCCAAGCTCAGCCAGCCTCTGGGGTGATTCAGTCAGGAATAATTCAGTGCCAATACACAACAGAAGGAAAGGGGAGGGGAGGGTGGAGGCCTATCATAGAGGGCGCCCGTCAGAAGGGAGCCCGTCGCTGCCCTCAACCACAGGCCAGGTGGAACAACTCTATTTTACAGGTGCCGCAGAATCGTAATGAGTCCTGCAGGGCCCTGATCACTCCTGGGAGAGTGTTCCACCAGCCTGGAGCCGAGGCCGAAAACGCCTTGTCTCCGGTTGAGGACAGCTGGATGCTCTTTGGGCCAGGGGACCACCAGCAGGTTTTGAACGCTAGAGCAATAATGCTGTTTGGGGGACATAGAAGAAGAGGTTGGATTTATACCCCGCCCTTCACTATCCAAAGGAGTCTCAGAGTGGCTTATAAAATCCTTTCCCTTCCCCTCCCCACAACAGACACCCTGTGAGGCAATGTTCCCTCTAAGCTCTAGAGTCTTGTGAGCAAAAAATCTACTTTGTGAGCTACTGGCATTAAAGTTGTGAGCAAGCGATTTGGATATTGCATAAAACTTTGCTCTGGAGCCGTCCTTCTTGAGCTGAGACCAAAATGTGTGAGCCGGAGGCTAAAAAACTGTGAGCTAGCTCACACTAACTCAGCTTAGAAGGAACGCTGCTGTGAGGTAGGTGGGGCTGAGAGAGCTCTGACAGAAACTGCTCTTTTTCAAGAACAGCCGTGCCAGAGCTTGTGACTGACCCAAGGTCACATCAGCAGGTGCAAGTGGAGGAGTGGGGAATCAAACCCGGTTCTCCCAGATTAGAGTCCACGCACTTAACTACTTAACCACTGCCCAAACCGGCTCTACACCAAACGTACCAAGGAAGGCGGTCGTGAAGGTATGCTAGTCCCAGAATATTGGTTTCTGGGAGACAAATCAGGGTGGGGTTGGAGTTGTTGACTCCATGTCCCGCTCTGCAGAGTCAGTGTGGTTTAGTGGTTATGGACTAGGATCTGGAAGACCCAAGTAGTGGCCTTGAGCTAGTTGTGCATGCGCTCTCTCTTTCTCTCCCCTAGGGTTGCCAGCTCTGGGTTGGAAAATACCTGGAGATTTGGGGGGAGGGTGATGGGGTTTGGACAGGGGAGGGACTGGACTCCAGGGGGGTCTCATGCCACAGGGTCCAACGTCCAAAGCAGCCATTTTCATGGCCTGTTGCCTGGAAATCAGATGTAATAGCAGAAGATCTCCAGCCACCGCCTGGAACTTGGGAACCCTACACTCTCCTTCTCTCAGCCTGGCCTGCCTTCCAGGAGTGTCGTGAAGACACAGTGGAGTAGGGGTGAATTGTGTGTGTCACCTTGAGCTCTTTTAGAGGAACAGTGGGAGGGAAACGTACTACACAAGACGGACCGTCCGCTGTTGGAAACAGGAGACCGGACCTGCGGATCTGGGTCTGATCTAGCCAGAGCTCTTAATGTTCTTCTATTAGCTGAAACACATCCCTCCGGTTCTGGTTCCATCGACATGCCTGCTGTTTAGGGATCTCATTTGAAACTATAATACTAACGATAAATCTTGCTTTCCTCCCTTCAGTGTCTGTCTTCGTGCCGGAAAGGCCCAGGACTCGGGCTGGGAAGGGGACCCCCATTCCGGGATACACCCCTACCGAGGGCACCCCTGAGCGGCTTGCAAGCCCGGTGGCTGAGCCCCTGGACGATGCCATTGTAGCTTTAAGCTCCCTCCACCTGGAAGATAATAACCCTGCAGAGGCGGGCGAGACAGCTCCCAGTTCCCACTCCCCTGACTCCAGCCCGGAAGGCGGGGCTAGACGGAAGGACCGGGTCCCTCCCGGAGGAGCAGAGCTGGCAGGGGACAGCCAGTTGGAAAGCATGTCGACAGGCTCTCCAGAAGGGACCGAGCCGGCAGAGGATGGCCAGTCAGGAAGCCCATCGGCAACCTCTTCTGAAGGGGCAGAGATGGCAAAGGGCAGCCAGAGAGGAAGCCCATCGACAGGGAGTTCCCCTGGTGAAGTGGAGACACCTGCCAAAGAGACAAAGGTAGGTGCTTTGCGGTCCTCCGGATCAGTGATTTCTCTGAATCTTTACATTCAGGGAACACTTCCCAAATCAGTTTGTTTGCCATACAACCTCAGCAGACTGGAAGGGGATTCTGGGATATCTTAAGGGAGCACCCCGTTCATACAGGGCATCGTCCACTACAGCTTGGTGCTGTGGTTAGGAGCGCATGAACTCTAATCTGGGGAGAACCGGGTTTGATTCCCCATTCCTCCATATGCAGCTGGTGGTGTGACCTTGGGTCATTCACAAGTTCTCTCAGAGCTGTTCTCTCAGGAGCAGTCCTCGAAAGAGCTCTCTCAGCCCCACCTACCTCACAGGGTGTCTGTTGTGGGGAGGGGAAGGGAAAGGAGATTGTAAGCCGCTCTGAGACTCCTTGGGGTAGTGAAGGGCGGGTTATAAATCCAATCTCCTCCTCCTTTTTCTGTCTGAGAACATCAGAACATAAGAGAAGCCAATGTTGGATCAGGCCAATGGCCCATCTAGTCCAACACTCTATCACACAGTGGCCAAAAATACCAGGGGCCATCAGGAGGTCCAGCAGTGGGGCCAGGAGACCAGAAGCCCTCCCACTGCTTGAGAATACCCACCCTTCCTCCTGTAGCTGTAAACTGCAGGATCCTGGTCCTCCGGCATTTTGAAGCGGGCCCCATCCTTTTTTGGGGGGGCCCACTTGCAAAACTCACTCCCTGCCACTTTCCCTCTGCCCAACGAGAAGTGCGTAAATCTCACTCCAGAGTCATCGCTGCTTCCCGGCTGACGCTCCTCCTCCTCCTGGCCCTGTAACCCACCTGCGAGAAATCTGCAGTCCGCTTTTGGATCCCAGCCCACGGTTTGTGAACTGCTGCTGTAGGAGAAAGCGTCCGGGGGCACCTGGAAGACCGACAAAGTTTGTTCAAGGTACGTGCACCCGGAAGCTCATACCTTGAATAAAACTTTGTCGGTCCTCACGGGGCCCCTGGACTCTACCTTTTCTCCTAACTGCTTCAGACCATCGCGGCTTCCCACCTGCCGCTGTAGGGGGGTTCACGGTGGGCAAACTGATGTCCGGACAAGCGTGGCCCCTCCGCTGCTGCTCTTCTCATTGAGGAAAGGCCAGCTTCCCCAGAACAGAGTCCGGAAACCACCACCACCGCCCGTGCTGTGAGATCTTCTCTCAGTTTTCACTTGTCTGCCCGTCTTTCGTTCCCTGTACTCAATCTTCTTCCTCTGTGAGCTTTTTTTAAAACACGTGCGCATGCCCGTGCCCACATAAACAGGAAAATGCTGGTGACACCAGCCAGATTTGTGAACTCGGTCGGTTAACTGATTTTTAAGCCAAAACTCCTCATCTGGATTAGGAGTAGGGCTGCCAAGTCCCCCAGGGGGGTGGGGTTTTTCCCGCTGAAAGGGCCCCCATTCCGCCAGTCCGGATCAGGCTGGTGGGGGGAACCCCGCCCCCAAATGCCCAGTTCTGGCCGACGTGCCCGGCGTGATGACGTCACCCAGAGGTGACATCATCACGCCGGGCACGTCGCCGACAACGCTCTAGCAATCAGCCTGAAAACTCTATGGTATCATAGAGTTTCCAGGCTGATTGCTAGAGCGGCGGTTGGCAATGTGCCCAATGTGATGACATCACTACCAGCCAGGTACCAACTCTCCCCCCATTTCAACCATAAGTCACTTGGCAACCGTAATTAGGAGGCAGGGAGATGGGCACAACCGGGTGGGGAAGGGCAGCTTGGTGTCCCACCACTGACCCCAATGAAGACCTTTTTACCCATCCCAAAATGGGCTTGCACCTCCCCTCCTCTTTCTCAGCGACTGCCTACACCTTTAGAAGGGGAGGCTTCCTAGTTCTGAGAAATGTGGGTTTGCAGATGTCATCGCCCGGACCTGGATGGCCCAGGCTAGCCCAGTCTTGTCCAGTCCCAGTAGCTTAGCAGGGTTGGCCCTGCTTAGCACTTGGATGGGAGACCACCAAGGAAGTCCAGGGTTGGGTTTCGGTTTCCGGCGTCGCGAATGGCGGCCGCTTCTCGGGACGCTCCCGGAGGCGGTTAGCCCACGCGCAGTTAGGGGGGGTCTTCGCATATGCGAAAGACCCTAGTGAGCCTTAGGTTAAGGCTCCGAACCGAGGCGCTTGGGGAGTAGCCTCTTTGCCGGCAGACAGCCGGGAAATTGAGGCTTTCTCCCCGCCCCAATCGGCCCCGCTGCGGCGTGCCCGTAATGGGACTTAGCGGCGCCACCGAATTCCAGGAGTGAAAACAGCGCTATGGTTCAACATAAAAAGAAGTAGTGGCATCGAATCGTGAGTTGAAGATCTATTTTGAAGCGTAAATCGGAGCCCCCTGCATGCGTATAAGCGTTGGGAGGAGGGAGGAGTCCCCACCCCCTCGAGAAGCAAGTTATTCAAAGGGAGCGCGAAGGGGGGCAGAAAAGAAAACAAAGTGTTGGTGAAAGTACCGTTGGGGCTGCATGGAAGAATGTGTTCATCTTAGCTTCCTGGGGGATGCGGCACGAACTTTTTAAAAGTAAACAAAAAAACAAAATGTCGATAATGGAACAAGCCCTGCAGACACCGGAAGAGAAGAGAGGAGGGACTTCCGGTCCAGATAGCCCCCCCAAGAGCTTGCTGTCAATCAACAGAAAAAGGAGATGCTGTGCCCCCTGCTGGAACAATTGCAGAAGATCAACCAAACTTTGTTTAAAATGGAAAGTGTTCTCATCAGTCGACAGAAACAGATATTGGAAACAACTAGAAAGATAAAAGAAAATTGAACAGAAATCGAATTTGATTCCAGGTTTCCAGGGCGCTAAAGAAGAGGAGAAAGAAGATCTCGGATTTACCTTGACAAATGTCTTGGCACCCCTAACTGGCAGTGGAGCGATAAAGTTAAAAGAAGAGGTGGATAAGGCTCCCAAAGCCTATTCCGCCTTTATAAAAAGAAATACTCTGCCAGTAGAAGGGGATGTCGAGCATAGCAGGCGACAAACGGGAGATCTAATTTCATCTGCTGAGTTTGTGGAGCCCTGGAAGCTTGAAGGCCAGAAGTTTAAAAAAAAAAAAGAAAAGAAAGAAGAAGGATTTCATCTTCAAAACACAGAAACTCCTGAAGAGACACGCCAGCAGGAAGAAGGATGCAGCATTCAAAATTGGGATAAGTGCAGAAGACAGCAGCCCAGGGGAAGGTGATGGAACGGAAGACTTCAAAGTTAAAATGGACTTAATCCATAACTGGAAGAAAATTAAGAAGAAGATACTTTGAGGACTGTTCGTGTTACATCCGGAAGGAGCTGTTTAATTACTAACCCCAATGGACTTTACTAACTGCATTAACAGAGTGATTTTGGACTTTGTTTTAGTTAAAAAGAAGATCTTCTAACCATGATGGATGCCAAAACTTGGTATTGGTTATTAACCTAAACTAACTCTCACTAACAGAAAAAAATTTTCACTCCACCTTTTTCTTTCTCCATCTGTCTACCCTTCCCTTTTCTTATAAAAAGAATAAAATTCTCTCTTTTTTAAGAGAGTTTTACAAAAAAAAAAAAAGGAAGTCCAGGGTTGCTATGCAGAGGCAGGCAATGGCACAAACCACCACTGAACGTCCCTTGCCTTGGATGGCCCAGGCTAGCCCAGATCTTGTCAGAGTTCAGAAGCCAAGCAGGGTCGGCCCCGGTTAGTACTTGGAGGGGAGGCCACCGAGGAGGTCCCAGGGTCTCAGCACACAGAGGCAGGCGGTGGCACAAACCACCTCTGAACATCTCTCGTCTCGAAAACCCTCTGGGTCACAGTAAGTCAGTAGTGACTTGAGGGCCCTCTTCACCCCCACCACTCCTGGCCTGACCACAAAGTTTACAAGAGTATGTGTGGGACAGAGCAGGTAGAGAAAGAGGTACTTTTCTCCCTTTCCCACCATATAAGAACTCGTGGGCACTCCATGAAATTGCTGAGCAGTCGGGTTAGAATGGATAAAAGGAAGTCCCTTCTTCACCCAGAGAGTGATTAACACATGGAATTCACTGCCACAGGAGGTGGTGGCAGCTACAAGCATGGACGGCTTCAAGAGGGGATTGGATAAACAAATGGAGCAGAAGTCCATCAGTGGCTATTAGCCACAAGGTATAGATAGCATTGGGAAAAGTGCAGAGAAGGGCAACTAGAATGATAAAAGGGTTGGAACACTTTACCTGTGAAGAAAGGTTAAAACGCTTGGGGCTCTTTAGCTTGGAGAAATGATGACTGAGGGGTGACATGATCGAGGTTTATAAGATTATGCATGGGATTGAGCAGGTTGAGAAAGAAGTACTTTTCTCTCTTTCTCACAATACAAGAACTCGTGGGCACTCAATGAAATTGCTGAGCAGTCGGGTTAGAACGGATAAAAGGAAGTCCTTCTTCACCCAAAGAGTGATTCACACATGGAATTCACTGCCACAGGAGGTGGTGGCAGCTACAAGCATGGACAGTTTCAAGAGGGAATTAGATAAACACAAGAGGCGGGACCTGCGATATTCGCGGGGGAGGGAGCACTCCAGCCGCCAAGCTTCCCCCTCCCTCCCCCCACCCCAGCAGCGTCGGCGGTAGCGGCGAGGCCAGCCGGCCCGCCGAGATTCCCCCTCCCTCCCAAGCAGCAAGGCAGTGGCGGGGGGCGGGTGGCCGGGCGGGCGGCCTGCCATGCCTCCCCCTCCCTCCCTCGCAACAGGGCGGCGGTGGCGGCGGCAGCGGCGGGGGGGAGGCCGGCCGGCTGGCCCGCCAGGCCTCCCCTACCTCCCAAGCAGCAGCGTGGCGGCGGGGGGGGGGAGGCCGGCCCGCCGGCCCGCCAAGCCTCCCCCTCCCTCCCTTTCAAGCAGCATGGCGGCGGCGGCGGGGGGGGAGGCCGGCCGGCTGGCCCGCCAAGCTTCACCCTCCCTCCCCAGCGGCGAGGCCGGCTGCCCGCCAAGCCTCCCCCTTCCTCCCTCCCCAGCAGCAGAGGCGAGGCCGCCTGGCCCGCCAAGCCTTCTCCCGCCCTCCCATCCCGGCGGCAACGGCCAGTTTGTAGAGCGTTCCCTGCGCATGCGCAGGGAGGGCTCTTTACTTTTTTGGGGAATTTAAAAGATCCCCGTATAATTTTTTAAACTTTTTAGATTTTTCTGCACACGTGGGGACTGCCCCACGTGCGCAGGAAAATCTCCCTGCCCCAGGTGCCCCGATGTGCGGATTTAGATATCCGCACATAGGGGGCCACTTGGGAATTAGATATATAGATATGGAGCAGAAGTCCATCAGTGGCCATTAGCCACAGGGTATAGATGGGAACTCTCAGTCTGGGGCAGGTGATGCACTCTATTCTTGGTGCTGGGGGGGGCAACAGTGGGAAGGCTTCTGGGGTCCTGGCCCCACTGGTGGACCTCCTGATGGCACCTGGTATTTTTGGCCACTGTGTGACAGAGTGTTGGACTGGATGGGCCACTGGCCTGATCCGACATTGGCTCCTCTTATGTTCTTGTGTTCTAAGTAACTCTGATACTTGGGCAGAGGTGGCAGGTGCTGGGTGGCGCACCCTAAGTGTAAAAGCAAGTGGAATATGTGTTAATATCTTTTGCTTGGACCAACCAAATTAACAAGAAGCGTAGTGCAAGCTTTCAAGCTCCTCTGGGGAGGCTCTTCTTCGGGCTGGATGGAAAAAAGAAGGTCGGGAGCAGATTTCTTTCAGACTGGAATATTAAGCTTGTAAGTCTCTCCTTCTTCCCTTTGGCCAGGCAAGCCCACCAGATTCATCTTCCATGTCACTTGAGGTCATTTTGCTCGATGAAGCCGCGGGGGGTTGTTCGCCCTCCTGTGAGCTGCTTGGCGAAGATCCGTCAGATGGGGTAAGTGGGGGAAGGCTGGAGGATTTCCTGCAATTATTTTATTTATTTATTTATTTATTTATTTAATTGGATTTACTAGGCCGCCCTTCTCTACAAGTAAGGCTCAGGGAGGCTTACAAGAGAATAATGTTCAATCTCAGATTAAGATAAATCAGACCAATAAATACCAATATATAAAACAGCTTAATCAAAAATGGCAAAAATACAACATGTGTGAGATGGCGGAGAAAGTTCCAGCTCCCCAGCCTCCCTGGGGGGGGAGGGGTCACGAGGAATGGGGACTGGTGTGAGAGTGCCAAAGGCTGCCCCCGTTGCTGTCCTCAGCCGAAGGCCCGGCGGAACATCTCTGTCCCGCAAGCCCTGCAGAAAGGTAATAGCTCCCGGTTAGCATGGATGTCTTCCGGCAGAGTGTTCCACCAGGTGGGGGCCAGGGCTGAGAAAGCCCTGGCCCTAGTCGAGGACAGTCGGACTTCTCTCAGGCCAGGGGCCACCAGCAAGTTCTTATTTCCTGAGCGTAGTGCTCTTCCAGGGGCATTCTGGGAGAGGCGATCCTGAAGGTATGTAGGTCCCTGACCGCTAAGGGCCTTAAAAGTCAAAAACAAAACCTTGAACTTGATCCGGTGCTCCACCAGAAGCCAGTGCAGCTCACACACCACTGGTTGAATATGTGCTGTTGAATGCGCACCTTAAAGAAAGGCGGTGGGGCAGAGTTTATTCCCTGAAGGGGACTCGGCCTTTCTGAGTAGCATCTTGAATTGTCCAGAAGAGGGCGACCAAGATGGTGAGAGGGTATGAATCCAAGTCTTACGAGGAAAGGCTGAAAGAGTTGGGTATGTTTAGCCTGGGAAAGAGAAGGCTTAGAGGGGACATGATTGCAGTCTTCCAGTATTTGAAGGGCTGTCATGTAGAAGAGGGAGCAGATCTATTCTCTCTTGCTCCGGATTGCGAGACTAGATCTAATGGGTGGAAATTGCAAGGGAGTCGTTACCGGCTAGATATCAGGAGAAACTTCCTAACTGTAAGAGTGGTTGAGCAGTGAAACAGCCTGCCTCGGGAGGTGGTGGATGCTCCTTCCCCGGACGTTTTCAAGCAGAGGCTGGACGACCATCTTTCGGGTATGTCGTAGGTATGTCGGGCGATCTTTCGGCTCTGCTCCTGCAGAGTGCAGGGGGTTGGACTAGATGCCCTGCAAGGTCCCTTCCAACTCTTAACATTCTATGAATTGGCTTTAACATCTCTTCTTTGGTTCAGTCTCGTATCCCACAGTGCTTTGCAGCCTGGCCAGGGCTATATTATTTCAATCAAGCGTTACCCTGAAAATGCAGTTCGCCTCAGAACACAGTTGATATTCTTGGAGCCAAAAAGTACCAGGCAAGAGTCGAGACACATAGTTATTGGCATATGGCTCCTTAGCCCTGTCCATCCTTCTGGAGCCTCCTGATCCCTCAGATAAGAAACTCAGTTTGGGCAAAGTTCACATTACCGTCGTAAGAAGGGCTGGCTTTTGTCAAGTTTGTCGCATTTCTAGATTGATACCCAGGGCTTTTTTTGTAGAAAAGGCCCAGCAGGAACTCATTAGCATAATAGGCCACACCCAACAGCAGAAATCATTAGCATATCAGGCCACACCCCTGACAACACAGCTCATTAGCATATCAGGCCACACACCCCGTGTTGCCAGAAGCGTGGTCATCCAGCCACACCCACCTTTTGCTTCTTATTCTGTTTACCTTGCTTGTTGTCAAAACCCCAGGGCTTTTTTTGCAGCAGGAACTCCTTTGCATGCTAGGCCACCCAGCCCTAATGTAGCCAATCCTAATGAGTTTCTGCTGTTGGGCGTGGCCTATTATGCTAATGAGTTCCTGTTGGGTGTGGCCAACTCGGGAGCCAGCCGGAACTCCGTTCCTGCGCGTTCCTGCCCAGAAGTAGCCCTGTTGATACCTATACTTGGTTCTACGGACAGCAGAAGTGCAATGTTCCCTCTGAGCTGTGGAGTCTTCTGAGCAAAAATTCTACTTTGTGAGCTACTGGCATTAAAGTTGTGAGCAGGTGATTTGGCTACCACGTAAATTAGTTTGCTCTGAAGCCCTCCTTCCTGAGCTGAGACAAAAAATGTGTGAACCAGAGGCTAAAAAACTGTGAGCTAGCTCACACTAACTCAGCTTAGAGGGAACACTGCAGAAGTGTGTATGTTTACTTGCATTTTTGCTACTCTCAGCTGCCAGCCAAAGACTCCTGAGATTTCGGTGTGAGTTTGGCTGACAAGACAGGAATATGCCTCTACAAGTCAGGCCCATTGCCAGGGTTTTGTGGCTTGTGGGGCAATTTCCCCCCCTGGTGGGGCTGAAGTTCTCAGTGCAGAAAGAAAAACCATTTAGCCAATAGAAAGCTGTTACCAGGGTAGATCTCTAAATTACAAGCTGTCAACCACTTTAGGTGACAGTTCTCAAAGGCTGCAAATTAGTCACTTCTGCCAGCCTAAGCAACAGTTCTGAGTACGAGCCACCAGGTGGGGGTGATGACTTCTGTAGTCAAGAAAGCTAACACCTGGGCAGAAAAACTCTCTTCAAGGAGACCAGTTTCTTGACGCAGAGTTAAAAGGGATCCTAGAGGTCACCTACTCCAACCCCCTTGCTCAGTGTGGGAATGAGTCAACTGCAGCACCCCACTGTGCATATAGAAGCGCATGCCTTTAAAAAAATGTTTTAAAATGATTGGAAAAAAGCATTCACAGGAGAAATCCTTGTGGGGCTGTGCCTTTAAGAAAGGGGTGGAACCCCCCAAAACCCTTGGTGTGGTTCAGAGTTCCAGGATATGCTTCTGGGTTCAGGAATTCCCCAACAGGCAGAATCAGGCTGGCTGTCAGGATAGAGGAGTGATGCCATCTTCTCGGGGTCTTTTTGCAGGGGCTGTTCTATGCCGTGACTCCCCTCCCATGGTGCCCCCACCTCGACGCTGTGCTCCCTGTGCCTTCCGCTGGCCTGAACGTGCTGGAGCCCTGCGTGGCGTGCGGCAGCCAGGCCGAGAACTGGGTCTGCCTGATTTGTTATAAGGTAAGGCAGCCAAGACATCCTGCCAAGGGACGGGGGCTGGGGGTCAAGAGGGGCCGTGGCTGAGTGGCAGAGCCTCTGCTTGGCATGCAGAAGGTCCCAGGCATCTCCAGTTGAAAAGGACCGGGCAGCAGGTGATGTGCAAGAGCTCTGCCTGAGACACCAAGGAGCCCCTGTCAGTCTGAGTAGACAGTACTGATTTTGTAGAATCATAGAATCAATGGAGTTGGAAGGGACCTCCAGGGTCATCTAGCCCAACCCCCTGCACAATGCAGGAAATTCACAAATACCTCCCCCATACACACATACCCCCAGTGACCCCTGCTCTATGCCCAGAAGATGATGGGGGGGGGACCGTCCAGGATCTGTAACCAAACTGGCCTGGAGAACAATTGCTTCCTGACCCCAAAGTGGCGAACAGCATTTCCCTGGGCGTGTCAGAAAGGGCCACGAGAAGTAAGCACTGTGGCAACCCTTCCTGCCCTCCCTTCTCGTGATCTGCCTAAGTTCACAGGATCAGCACTGCTGTCAGATGGTCATCTAGCCTGATATGGATGAAGAAGAAGAAGAGGAAGAGGAGGAGGAGGAGGAGATTGGATTTATACCCCGCCCTTCACTGCCCAAAGGCGTCTCAGAGCGGCTTACATCCTTTCCCTTCCCCTCCCCACGACAGACACCCTGTGAGGTCGGTGGGGCTGAGAGAACTTCTGACAGAAACTGTCCTTGAGAGAACAGCTGTGCCAGAGCTTGTGACTGACCCAAGGTCACATCAGCAGGCGCAAGTGGAGGAGTGGGGGAATCAAACCCGGTTCTCCCAGATAAGAGTCCGCGCACTTAACCACTACACCAAACTGGCTCTCTGGATGGGAAGGGTGTTCTTTCTACGCCAGTAATATTTCCTTTCGTGAGACGGATGGCTTTTCCTTCTTCCTCGGTGGCTCGTCATTTTTGTGGTTAGCAAGGCAAGGAACATTCCACCCCACCCCACCCCACCCAAGATATTATTGGCCAGCAGCCCTGTTGTCACATTGACATTCCTCACACATGAACACATATGAGGCTGCCTTACGCTGAGTCAGACCCTCGGTCCATCGAAGTCCCCTCAGACTGGCAGCAGCTCTCAGGATGAGGACTTTTCACATCACCCCCCAACTGGTCCTTTTAACTGGAGATGCCGGGGATTGAACCGGGGACCTTCTGCATGCCAAGCAGAGGCTCTGCCACCAAGTTCCTCTGTAGTCCTCCCCCAGGTGGCTTGATTCCTTTGGAGACCTCTTTGTGGCTCCTCTCTGCTTCTGGCTCATTCTGTTCCAGATTATATACATTAGAACATGTGGCGACAGGCCCGTAGCCAGGATCTTGTGGCTTGGGGAGCAATTTTTTTTTTCTGGTGGGGCTGAAGTTCTCAGTGCAGAAAGAGAAGCTGTGACCAGGATAGATCTCTAGACTGCAAGCTGTCAACCACTTGAGATGACAGTCCTCAGCTGCTGCAAGTTAATCGCTTCTGCCAGCCTCAGCAACAAGTCTGAGAACAAGCCGGCAGGTGGGGGTAATAACTTCTATAGTCAAGAAAGCTAACACTTGGGCAGAAAAAATCTCTTAAAGGAGACCAGTTTCTTGACACAGAGTTAGAAGGGATCCTAGAGGTCACGTACTCCAACCCCCTTGTTCAGTGCAGGAATTAGTCAACTACAGCACCCCACTCTGCTTAAAGGAGTACATGCCTTTAAGAAAATGTTTTAGAATGATTGGAAAAAGCATTTACAAAAGAATTTTTTGTGGGGCTGTGCCTTTAAGAAAAGGGGCGGAGTCCCCAAAATCCCCACTGTACCTAGAGCCCTGCATGGTGATGAAGCGTGCCTCAAGGCAGGGAGCATGGACTTTTGAGAATGGCTTTCTGGGTCTGTAAGCTGCAAATCATTGGATGAGCGTGGCCTCATTCCCAAGGCTGATTTTTCTGTCCTGGGCCACCTGCATCAGCTTTGAAGCCTGCTTTGTTTTCTCCTTCTGCTCAGGTGTGCTGCGGCCGCTACATTAATCGGCACATGGTGGCCCACAACTCAGAATCGGGGCATCCGCTGGTGCTCAGCTTTGAGGACCTCTCTGTCTGGTGCTACGGGTGCCAAGCCTACATCCACCACCCGGTGAGTTGTATAACCAGCCGTCCCTTTTTCCCTGCTTCCTTCCAAGGAATTTCCGTTCAGCTGATCCATACTGTGTAATCCCACACTGGGGCAAGTATCAGTTGAGTGCCTCTCTCCAAATCCCTTACCTTGGAGGCAGTGTTCCCTCTAAGCTGAGTTAGTGTGAGCTAGCTCACAGTTTATTAGCCTCCAGCTCACACATTTTTGTCTTAGCTCAGGAAGGGATGGCTCCAGAGCAATCTAACTTGTGCAGTAGCCGAATCAGTCACTCACAACTTTAATGCCAGTAGCTCGCCAAGTAGAATTTTTGCTCACAAGACTCCACAGCTTAGAGGGAACATTGGAGGCCTCATTCCTTCATCTTGGCAAGGTGAAGAGAGGGCTGTTTGCACATATTCAGAATTGCCTGCCATGTTCCACGATGCGAGGCTAAGAGCTCCACCACAAATTCAGCCCCTCTTCCTGTGACTGGCAGGAGTTTTCTGACTGGAAATACAAGCAAACAAACATGGTGATATACTGGCTAACACATTTAGTAACACTTTTGACAATAATCATATAAATCTTTTGTCACATCACAAAGAAAAGCCCATTGTCATGACGTTACTATGAGCACCCGGATGTAGGCTCATTTCTTCAAAATCTTCCTCAGGAGTATTTCTGTTCTCTTCAAAGTTATCAGCCTCTTGTTACAATTCAGTGTTTATACTGGGAGCAAGCCAATCCTTAACTTCTTCTCTAAACAGATGAAAAATCCTTCAATATCACTGGCTTGCTCCTAAAATAAATATAAACAATTAAGGCCCCAGTCACACGGGCCAGATAATGCAGGGGGGGGAGGCATGGGTTTTTGCACCGGCACACTTTGACCTGCCCGAACATGATCAGACGCAATGGTGGGGAATCGGGGTTTCAGTTCATCGGCATGCATTTCCGGTGCGCTTCAACACAGCAAGGGGAGCATGCTGGAGCGATCAGACGGAGGAAGTCCATCTGCGGCCCATCGCAAGTGTTAGATAGTGGACTTTCTCCAGTACCTTTTAACTCCGGATCTTTGGCCAGACATGACGGGTCAGCAACGGGTGCGTGACGCTGCCAGATGTACCTGTTTGATCGCACCCATAAACTCCGTCCAGCATCCTTGAGTATCCCATGGCAACTTCTGCATGTGATTGGAGCCTAAATATACTGTAATATAATATATAAATAGGAGCTGCGGTGGCTCAAGTGGTTAAGATGCTGAACTGCAGGCTGTGGAAGGTCAGTAGTTCAGCAGTTCGAGACCCGGGTGCCGCATGATGGGGTGAGCTCCCGTCTCTAGTTCCAGCTCCTGCCAACCTAGCAGTTCAAAAGCAAGAAATTGCAAGTAGATAAATAGGTACCACTTTGGTGGGAAGGTAACAGCGTTCCGTGCACCTTGGTGTTTAGTCATGCCGGCCACATGACCACGGAAACGTTTTCGGACAGCGCTGGCTCTTCGGCTTTGAAACGGAGATGAGCACCGCAACCCTAGAGTCGGATTCGACTGGCTTTCGAGCAAGGGAACCTTTACCTAATATATAAATATAAGATAAATCTAAATACCTCTCAATACCACTGGCTTGCTCCTATGAATATAAACACTTAAGTGGTATTGAGAGGTAAATTCTTAATAATATTCTTAATAGCATTCAATCACATGAAAAAATTGTTCACTTCCATTCAGTTTTGTGTTGTATTCAGTGTTCCCTCTAAGCTAAGTTAGTGTGAGCTAGCTCACAGTTTTTTTGCCTCCGGTTCACACATTTTTGTCTTTGCTCAGGAAGGGACGGCTCCAGAGCAAACGAATTTATGCAGAAGCCAAATCACTCACTCACAACTTTTTAATGCCAGTAGCTCACAAAGTACAATTTTGCTCCCAGGGCTCCACAGCTCAGAGGGAGCATGCATTGTGTCTCGTTTTAATAACCATAGTTTATTCCAGGATGATAATTTGGAAGAAGATAAAGAGATTTGCAGAGAGCATTTTGCCAGCCAAATTCAGAAGGCTTTTGCATGATTTATTGCCTTGTAGCACGGAGTTTGTCTGCAAGCATCAACGTATTCACCGCTCCACCAGGGAGACAGCAGCCTGAAGAAGTCAAAAGAAACGGGCGGCAACCTAGACGATCCGTAGCCGCTTCATTTGTGACTGTGTCTAGAGACCAAAAGGGAGGGGTCGATAACTTCTGTGGGAAAGGACTGTAAAAGAAAATACTAATTTTAAGGACAGAATTTGTTGTCTAATACTTTATTTGTACGGGAAGGGTTTTTTGGGGGGGATGATTTGCACCTCTTGCTGTGTTAGCTACCTGCCTTGGTCCTTCTGTTCCATAGGGTTAAGTGAAACTGGTGAGTATCTGAGTTGACGTGAGCGTGGGCTTTGTTTGTTTTGTTTCTCGCCAGGCTCTCCTCGATGCCAAGAGCCACGCTCACCGGGAGAAGTTTGGCGTGGGCCTGCCCGTAGCGGTCTGAGGGGCGGCTCCCCGGCCAGGAGATACCAAACACGACTGCAGCACAATCGACCGTCCCATCGTTTGACCTCAACGAACTGGCGCCCTGAGGCTCCCAGGGCTCTCGCCGTGCCAAAAAGCCGACCGCCACCAGCAGCCACGAGTCCAGCACCACCAACCTCGCCGCTTCCGCTGAGCCCAAGACCGTCCCCCCCCCACCCCCGTCGCACCAGTTCACAAAGGACGCTTCCCAACATCAGGCAATACCAAATCGGCTGCAGTGGAAACCATTTCCAGTCACCGGCTGTTTTGCTTCCCCCAGTGTCAAAGCAGGGCTCTTTCCAGAGGGGATGAATGCCTGATTATGCTCATACTTGACTTCCGAGCAGCCCGTGGCAGCCCTTTCTCTCCTCCGTTTCCCCCCGCCCGTGACTGTGTATCTCACTCAAGCGCCCCCTCCCGATATGACAGTGACTGTTCTCAGCTGGAGGGAACCAGGCAGAGTTATGAGGGTGGGGAACGGGGGATTACCTGCCACCCATTACTACGCCAAGAACGATCCCCAACTAATTGGGTCGGGAGCCAAGGAACCTGTCTCGGGCGAGAGGATTTCCTTCCCACGCTGCAAATAAGCTGGCCGTAAGAGGTTGAAATACGGAAAACCATTTTCTGCAGAGGAACAGGGTTCTCTAAACTGGGGGTTATTAGTCCGAAGTATATCTATACCTATATATCATTGGTGGCAGTTTTTGCTTTCTTTGTTCAAAGGTACCGTGGTGTCTGTTCCTGCACATAGCAGGAAGTGTGCATGTTTCTGGGAAGGCGGAGAGTCCGAAAGACGCGCCAGCCCTCCGAGTTGACAATCCACAGTTCCGTGGCTTAGATGCTCACATGTTTCTTTGCCAATTCACGTGGGATCCAAACCATGCCGGGGTCGAGGAACAGTTCCGTGGGTCTGTCACTGGATAAGTGACAGCAGTGATGCATTTAAAATGGGGAGCTGTTTCAGGCCCATGCACAATCCCCTACATAGCTTGGTGTTGTGACAGCATCTATGCCAGAAGAGAATGGGGGAGACCTCGGGCTCGGTCACCGTATCCACACACCCCAGACATCGTCCAGAGTTTGCTTAGTTGAGCAGGGTCGACCCTTCCGAACAGGAAGCGGGACGAGTAGGGGAAGGGGGTGTTTTGTTTCCGGAGCACCACCTGGTCCGTTCTTTGATTCCCCCCACACCCAAAGAGGCAGGGAGGGCTGGTGTTGGATTGGAGGCCTCCAGTTCCTAAGTGTCTTCTTCTGGGCTGAAGTGGAGCGACAACCACGTTTCTGTAGCTTCCTGTCCCCCACGGATTGATTTCTCCTCTCTCTCTCGGAGGGCCTGAATGGGGGGGGGGACAAGGCCAAAGGGTCGTCCCTCTCCCCAAAAGAGAAGGAGTCGGAAAGGGCTACAAGTGGGCGGGGAGTCACTGGAACTCGGCTGGAGGTGGGTCACGTGGCCAGGGCTGGCCCTGGTGGCACGTGTGTGTGTGTGTGTGTGTGTGTGTGGAGATAGTAGAAGGAACCAGTATAAGAACGGTGGTAGATACTGAACCGGGGTGGGGTGTGGGGGATCATTACGTTATAACCTCCTAAAATCCCTTTCTTTGCTTGATTTTTATAATGTTTCTAAGTCATGCAAATACAAGCATTCATGTGAATAATGTGTGTGTGTGTATTTTACACCTTGAGGAGACAGGGTGAGCTCAAAAATCCCTTTGTTTCAGTGTCCACCCCACAACCTGCCCTCCCTGTAGGAAACTGATCGTAAGAACATAGGAAGAGGAGGAGGAGGAGATTGGATTTATACCCCACCCTTCATTACCTGAAGGAGTCTCAGGGCGGCTTACAAACTCCTTTCCCTTCCCCTCCCCACAACAGACACCCTGTGGGGGAGGTGGGACTGAGAGAACTCTTGAGAGAACAGCTCTGAGAGAACTGTGACTGACCCAAGGTCACACCAGCAGCTGCATGCGGAGGAGTGGAGAATCAAACCCAGTTGTCCCAGATTAGAGACCACGCTCTCAAAGAGCCCTGCTGGAGCACACCAGCGGTCCACCTAGTCTAGGATCTTGTCTCACACAGTGGCCAACCAGTCCCTCTGGAGGGCCAACAACAGGGCAGAGAAGCCGAGGCCTTCATAAGAACATCAGAAGAGCCCTGCTGGATCAGACCAGTGGTCCATCCGGTCCAGCATCCTGTCTCACACAGTGGCCAGCCAGTTCCTCTGGAGGACCAACAACAGGGCAGAGAGGCCGAGGCCTTCGTAAGAACATCAGAAGAGCTCTGCTGGATCAGAGCAGTGGTCCACCTAGTCCAGCATCCTGTCTCACACAGTGGCCAACCAGTTCCTCTGGAGGGTCATCAACAAGGCAGAGAGATCAAGGCCTTCATAAGAACATCGGAAGAACCCTGCTGGATCAGACCATTAAAATTAGCTCTTTAAGTAAACAAGGTGGCACAGATAATTCATGAGTTATTTAGGCTTGCGCGGATGATTAGTGTCTACGTAAGTCAGGGCTATTTCTTGCAGTCCGTATTCCTCATCCCTCCCTGTCATCTCTGGCTGTGGTCACACAGCAAGCGTACCGCAATTTGTTCCTGCTGTAGATTTGATCCGGGATATTTTTAAGCGGGTTCAGATGATCACACATCCCTTATCCAACCGCTTGCATTGTGCAACAATGCTCCAGGCACATGGTAGGATGGCATAATTTAAAAAAAAATTTTTTTTTAATTATTTGTGCCTGCACACATATGCGCACAATGGTGAAAGCGG
The DNA here is from genome assembly GCA_029375565.1 of Gekko gecko. Taxonomy (NCBI): domain Eukaryota; kingdom Metazoa; phylum Chordata; class Lepidosauria; order Squamata; family Gekkonidae; genus Gekko; species Gekko gecko. The sequence continues at coordinate 299,861,063 of JAPDNY010000002.1, read as the reverse complement.
GGGGGGGGTGGAGAACTACCGGAAGGACATTCAGACAACCTAATCGCAATCATTGTGAGAGATGGCTGTCCAGATCAGCAAAATTGTGGATTCAGAGCACAAATACCCGGAAAGTACTTGATTTTCCTGGTGTCGGAAAACTCGCTAGGGAACTGGGAGGATCACGTGAGTGAGCCCACTTCAGTGTGGGAGACGGATGTGGGTGTCTGATCAGCAATTTTAAATGTGAGAGGGAACAGCGGTGAAACCCGATCAAAATGTCCGTGTGACCACAGCCTTTATCTTCTAATTTTGCTACTATAGTGTCTGCTTTTCATACAGGCCCATTGTTTCACAAATCTACAGTTGCGTTCAGTTCGTATTAACCACTTCTCTTCCTTCCCTCCAATGTTTATTATGTTCACTATGATTTACACCGCTCTGAGACTCCTGGGGGGGGATGGTTTAACAACAACGAGAGGGGAGAGGCTGACGCTGGTACCCGCCTCCTCCTCTTCCTTCCAGTCCAGTGCCAAGAGAGACAGTTTAGTGCCAAGAGAGACAATGCGGCCAACCTCATTGACCCAAGCATTCCGTGCTTATCAAGGCAATCCCATTGGCTGGCAGCTGCCTCTTCCTCTCTCTCCCTGGCCCCTTCTCCTCTGTTGCCAGGAAAGACAAGCTGGCCTTTCCTCCCTGCCTGGCGGGGCAATCCCGTTGGTTGGCTGTGCGTGCCCTCTTTGGGGCCTGTCGTCCTCCCACCAGATGAGAGTTTTTCAGTATGGCAGGGGACACTTCATCACCTAGTCCTGGCATAACAACAAACAGAATGGCAGCCATATTCTGAGACCCCGGTGGCCGTGGAGCACATGGGATGCGGTGTCTCTGTATGAGTCACCGGTCCTTCTTTCCTGTTTCTCTCTCTGACACAAGTTGCAACCCTGGGCCTTTGTGCAGAGGGGAAATAACTGATGGAAGCGAGCCATGGGATGGCACGGCAACTGCGGCAGAGTCCGCAGGGGCCCCGCCAAGAGCCAGAAATTATGGGTCAGTGTCCTGGTGGTGGCCCTGGGATTGGCAGAAAAAAACCACAGCCAACTGCAGCTGCCGAGTCAGAGAGAGCCCCCTGATGCCAAGCAATTTCTGCTCACATGTGGAGCACCGGAACGCAGCAAAGACAGAGAGGCCCCACTGCTGGACCTCCTGAGGGCACCTGGTATTTTTGGCCACTGTGTGACAGAGTGTTGGACTGGAAGGGCCACTGGCCTGATCCAACATTGGCTTCTCTTATGTTCTTATATTCTTAGGATGCCATTCAACAAGATCATAGAATCATAAAATCATAGAATTCATAGCGTTGGAAGGGACCTTGCAGGTCATCTAGTCCAACCCCCTGCACTCTGCAGGAGCATAGCCGAAAGATAGCCCTACATACCTACAACAAAGCCAAAAGATGGTCATCCAGCCTCCGCTTGAAAACATCCAGGGAAGGAGCATCCACCACCTCCCGAGGCAGACTGTTCCACTGCTCAACCCCTCTTACAGTTAGGAAGTTTCTCCTGATATCTAGCCGGTAACGACTCCCTCGTAATTTCCACCCATTAGATCTAGTCTTGCAATCCGGAGCCAGAGAGAATAGATCTGCTCCCTCTCCTACATGACAGCCCCTCAGATACTTGAAGACTGCCATCATGTCCCCTCTAAGCCTTCTCTTTCCCAGGCTAAACATACCCAACTCTTTCAGCCTTTCCTCGTAAGACTTGGATTCCAACCCCTCTCACCATCCTGGTCGCCCTCTTCTGGACATGCTCAAGATCTGAACACGCTGGGAAAGGGGGCGGATGTGAACAAGATGCAATTTAACAAGGATAAGGGCCGAGTTCTACATCTGGGTAACAAAAATGAGGAACACGCATACTGGATGGGGGATACGCATCTGGGTAGCCGTGTCTGTGTGAACAAGATCTTGGGGTACGGGTGGTCTCGGAAAGGCGGGGTTTGGGAAAAGATGGACCTCAGTGTGTTCCAATGCTCTGGAGCCCACCCTGTAAAGCTCGGGTTGCCCGCTCTGGATTGGGAAATACCTGGAGATTTGGGGGGTGGAGCCGGGAAGGATGGTTTTGGGGACGGGAGGGGCTGCAGCGGGGTATAATGCCACAGAGTCCACCCCCAGAGCCGCCCATTGTCTCCAGGGGAGCTGATCTTGGTTGTCCGGAGGTCGATTGTAAAGGCGGGAGGTTTCCAGGTGCCACGGGGAGGTCGGCACCAGCGTTCCCTCTAAGCTGAGTTAGTGTGAGCTAGCTCACAGTTTTTTAGCCTCCAGCTCACACATTTGTTGTCTTAGCTCAGGAAGGATGTGGCTCCAGAGCAGACTAATTTTGCAGTAGCCAAATTGCTCGCTCACAACTTTCATGCCGGCAGTGCACCAAGTAGGATTTTTTGCGCACAAGACTCCACAGCTTAGAGGGGGCGTCAGTCGGCAACCCTCCTCCAAAGTCGCCACTGTCTCCAGCAGAACTGATCTCCGTTGTCTGGGGATTGGCTATCATTCCAGGAGAGCTCCAGGCCCCACCAGGAGGCTTGGACTCCTGGACACACAGCTAAGGCTGCCAACCTCCAGGTGGGGCCTGGGGATCCCCCGGAATTAGAACTGACCTCCAGACTACAGAGATCAGTTCCCCTGGAGGAAATGGCTGCTGTGTGAGGGGGGACTCCATGACCTTATGCACCACCGAGGTCCCTCACGTCACAAACCCCTCCCTCCACAGGCCGCACGCCCTAATCGGCAGGTATTTCCCAAGCACCTCTCCCACACCCAAGAGCACTGTGGACACATTACCATGTTCTAATCGGGAAGCTGATGATGCGCTGTCTTCCCTTTATGATGCGCCCAGTGTTCTTGTGTTGGGAGTAGGCAGCATTGCAGCCCTTGAGAGCAGAAGGAGGAGGCTGTGGGGATGGAAAAAGGAGGGACTCGAGAGGAGATGATGACCCCTGCCAGAGAGTGGAAACTCTCCAAGATGGAAATGTCTGGCTGGCCCATGGCATTCTCTGCTGCACCGTGAGGTCTGACAGGTGTGCCCCAGAATGCTTGTCAAGGCCCAAAGCAAGCGGGGTCGGAGTCCACCCCTCTCTGACCGCCCCACGGCTTTGTTGACACTCCTGAAGATGTTGTTGTGGCAAACAGCTTGGCTTGCGGAAGACCGATAAAGCGAGTCTTTGCCTTTGAAAGGAATAGTGAATACCTACAGTCAATAATGACAAGAAAGGTCAGGGGAAAAACAGAAACAATGGAAAGCAGACGAAGGTGGGGAACTGGAAGGAAGAGAGGAGTGAGGAAAGAAATTCAGAAGGACAAGGGCCAGCCCAAGATACTTGGGTGACTAGGAGAAACTGCTTCTAAAAATATGTCACGATGGAATTGAGAAGTCTGCGCTTTCCATGAGAGACTTTGATTTTCCTCTGGCTTGTCACAGGTCTTTTTGGATGGGACCCTGGTTAGGTGGAATGGTGTTTCTGAGAATCTGTATTGGTCTTTTTGGCGCTTTGTCAAGCAGGGCTCCTTAACAGGGCATTTGGATGAAGCTAAGATTCCTATATGCAGTTTAAGGTTTTAGAAGCATTTGGGCCTTTTTCTTCTTTTAACTCTCTGCCTCAGTTGCTGTTTTTATTGTGGTTCTGCTTGTACTTCCTTGTTTTATTGGTGCCTGGAGTTGTTCGGTATTCTCCGTTTGTCAGCCACCTTGTGTCTTAGGTGGGTTAGGAAGGAAGGTAAGGTAGAAAAAGGAAAAGGCAGATCGTGGTAGGATTTGAGAGGGAAGAAAAACTGTTGGCCCAGCGTTTGGGAGTTGCTAGGGCAAAGATTCTCCTTCTAGAACTCTGGCAAACTGTCAGGGCTGGAAAACCAAACGGACGGTTCATCTCAAACGCCGTGAGTTGTTTGATTTACTGCGGCTGTGGTAGAAATCACCACATTGGAGGCTCCTTTCTTCCACCGGGGGACCGATTTCTACCATTTGGGACGGCGCTTGTGGTTTGTCTTGTGGAAACCGCTCTCCTGGAAGTTCACCAACGACCAGAAAAGGGTATTTTTGTTACCTTCAGGGGAAAGCTCAGGTAAGTTGAAGGCTGGGGGGGGTGTCTAAGAAGGATGACAATGAAGATGAACATCGGCTCTTGGACTTCAAGAAGAAGGAAACGGATATAGGAAAATGACCTCTAGAACAGGAAACAAGCCACATATCAAGATTTTTCACAGTGCAGTGGGAAAGAAAAAGACCTGATTTGTATACCCCGCTTTTCTCTACCCTAAGGAGTCTCACAGCGGCTCACAATCGCCTTCCCTTCCTCTCCCCACGACAATTACCTTCTGAGGTAGATGAGGCTGAGAGAGAACAGAGAGAACCGCGACTGGCCCAAGGTCACCCAGCAGGCTTCTTGTGGAGGAAGAGTGGTGATTCAAACCCGGTTCTCCAGGTTAGAGTCCACTGCTCTTAAACACTACACCAGGAAGAAAGCATTACATTTTTCTGATCCTCAGGATGCTACTGTCTACAATAGCAACCGGTCCTTCAGCCGATCGTTTCCTTCTCCATACAACACAATACGAAGCTCACCAGATGCCTAACATATGTAGACATCCTCTAACGACTGCAATGGTAAGTCTTCATTGTAATATCTGTTTGTGTATCGACAACCGGAGGATGCTGCATGTTGTCAACAAGATGAGCCAAACCTATCAGGGGATCAAGGAAATCACGGTCGTTGGCAGCCTGTTTCTTTAAAAAAAAAATTATTTATAGATTTTTAGTGTACAGAAAAAAAGGGGGGGAGAAAATAGCAATATGATAATACAAATACATTAAATTAATATATACACTAATTAGAAATATTAATACCCATACATTAAATTAGAAAATATAATATAACAGTATTAGTTTGAAATACAAATGGGAGGTTTTCTCGTTGACTTCTTTATCCAATTGTAAACTTTTTTCCATCTGTTTTGATGTTATCTCGTCTTTTCCTGAGAGTATTGTGTTTAATTTATCTAATTCAGCAATTTCCAAAATTCTGTCCATTAAATCCTCATTGTTGGGTACAGTATCTTTTTCCCAATATTTAGCAATTAAAATTCTTGACATAGTAAATATGTATATTATAATTCTTAAACCTTCTCTTTTAATTCTATCTGGTAAGATATTAAGTAGAAAAAATTCCAGTTTAAACTGTAGTTTAACATTTGTAATTTCTTCTACTATTTTTTTGATCATTTTCCAAAATTTTTCTATTTTTTCACATTTCCACCATACATGAATATATGTACCAATATTTTTCTTGCACCTCCAACATATGTCTGGAGCTTCTTTATGGAACTTATTGATTTTATTGGGCGTCCAATGCCATCGATAAAACATTTTGTAGATATTTTCTTTATAGTTTACCGCTCTTAACAATTTCAAGGATTTCCGTAATTTGGACCATTCTTCCAAGGTTTCTGAAGACATTTTTCATGTGGATGACGTTGTAGTTCCATCCTGCATTTAGCTGTCAGTACGCAAGCTAGGAGCAGGCCTTCAATCAGCGACTGGAGAGCATTAAGGAGAAGCCCGGCCGGTAGGCCACAAGCCTGTGGGACTTCTGGCAAAGGGGCAACTGTAGGGAGAGAGCACCATCAGCTGAGGAAGTCTCCTTGTGCGGATGGACCAGAGTGGGGACACGAAGTTCCCCTGGAAAGGTTTCCGGGCCAGCCTCGCTTCTCAGCCTGAGCAACCAGAGACCCGTTCTCAGGTTCTGGTTGCTTTAACTGCTCTATGGAGCTAAGTCAGACATCAGAAGGTGGGATGAATCCAGCTGTGCTGTGTGGAAACCCCTGAAGAACAAGTGAATTTGAAGAACTGGGTACATTTGCATGCATCGGTGCGATTGCCTCCACGGTGATTATTCCTAAGGTGAGTTTCCCCTAAGTCCACTGTTGCAGAAGGTACGGCAGGCAGGACTTTTTTTTCTGGGGAAATGTGCCGGAACAGAGTTCTGGAACGTCTTTGACAAAATTCTTTTAAAAATATTTGAAGGTACATGACTTTTCAGTATGCAGATTGAAAACTTCATTTCCTTATTGAGAGTAACGGCACCCCCCCCCCCCAAAAAAAAATTACTTGACAGCAGGTGAATATTCCTAAATCCCAACTTGCCCAGGCCCCTTCCTCCAATTTCTGTGCTCTATAACCTCACTGCAGGATGTGGCCGCAACACCACTGGCAGGAGTGGATGTTGAGAAGGGGGTTTATTTTTTAAACCCTTATTCTGCACATAGACCGAGCTGCCTGCAAGCTGCTCCAGTGTCATGTGGAGTCTCCTCCAAAGGCTTCATTGGGAAATTGGTAAGATATGGTGTCGCACGTCTGGTCTGAGGTCTGTAGCCCTTCTTCTGCACGTAGACGAAGTAGCATTTAAGAGTGCTGCTCCAGTGTTATGCACAGTCTCCTCCAAAGACTCCATCGGGAGATCGGTAAGATATGGTGTCGCACATCTGGTCTGAGGTCTGTAGCCCTTATTCTGCACATAGACTGAGCAGCATTCAAGAGTGCTGCTCCAGTGTCATGCGCAGTCCACTCCAAAGGCTCCCTTGGGAAATCAGTAAGATATGGTGTCACACATCTGGTCTGAGGTCTGTAGCCCTTATTCTGCACATAGACGGAGCAGCATTTAAGAGTGCTATTCCAGTGTCATGCGCAGTCCCCTCCAAAGGCTCCATCGGGAAATCGGTAAGATATGGTGTCACACATCTGGTCTGAGGTCTGTAGCACTTCTTCTGCACATAGACGGAGCATCATTTAAGAGTGCTGCTCCAGTGTCATGCACAGTCCCCTCCAAAGGCTCCATTGGGAAATCGGTAAGATATGGTGTCACACATCTGGTCTGAGGTCTGTAGCCCTTATTCTGCACATAGACGGAGCATCATTTAAGAGTGCTGCTCCAGTGTCATGCACAGTCCCCTCCAAAGGCTCCATTGGGAAATCGGTAAGATATGGTGTCACACATCTGGTCTGAGGTATGTAGCCCTTATTCTGCACATAGACGTTGCAGCATTTAAGAGTGCTGCTCCAGTGTTATGCGCAGTCCCCTCCAAAGGCTCCATGGGGAAATCGGTAAGATATGGTGTCGCAAGTCTGGTCTGAGGTCTGTATCCCATATTCTGCACATAGACGGAGCAGCGTTTAAGAGTGCTGCTCCAGTGTTACGCGCAGTCCCCTCCAAAGGCTCCATGGGGAAATCGGTAAGATATGGTGTCGCACATCTGGTCTGAGGTCCGTAGCCCTGATTCTGCACATAGACGGAGCAGCATTTAAGAGTGCTGCTCCAGTGTCATGCGCAGTCCCCTCCAAAGGCTTCATTGGGAAATCGGTAAGATATGGTGTCGCACATATGGTCTGAGGTCTGTAGCCCTTCTTCTGCACATAGACGGAGCAGCATTTAAGAGTGCTGCTCCAGTGTCATGCGCAGTCCCCTCCAAAGGCTCCATCGGGAAATCGGTAAGATATGGTGTCGCACATCTGGTCTGAGGTCTGTAGCCCTTATTCTGCACATAGACGGAGCAGCATTTAAGAGTGCTGCTCCAGTGTCATGCGCAGTCCCCTCCAAAGGCTCCATTGGGAAATCGGTAAGATATGGTGTCACACATCTGGTCTGAGGTCTGTAGCCCTTATTCTGCACATAGACAGAGCATCATTTAAGAGTGCTGCTCCAGTGTCATGCGCAGTCTCCTCCAAAGGCTCCATCGGGAGATCGGTAAGATATGGTGTCGCACATCTGGTCTGAGGTCTGTAGCCCTTATTCTGCACATAGACTGAGCAGCATTCAAGAGTGCTGCTCCAGTGTTATGCGCAGTCCCCTCCAAAGGCTCCATGGGGAAATCGGTAAGATGTCGCAAGTCTGGTCTGAGGTCTGTATCCCATATTCTGCACATAGACGGAGCAGCGTTTAAGAGTGGTGCTCCAGTGTTATGTGCAGTCCCCTCCAAAGGCTCCATTGGGAAATCAATAACATATGGTGTCGCACATCTGGTCTCAGGTCTGTGTCCCTTATTCTGCACATAGACGGAGCAGCATTTAAGAGTGCTGCTCCAGTGTTATGCGCAGTCCCCTCCAAAGGCTCCATCGGGAAATCACTAAGATATGGTGTTGCACATCTGGTCTGAGGTCTGTAACCCTTATTCTGCACATCGACTGAGCAGCATTTAAGAGTGCTGCTCCAGTGTTATGCACAGTCTCCTCCAAATGCTTCATTGGGAAATCAGTAAGATATGGTGTCGCACATCTGGTCTGAGGTCTGTAGCCCTTCTTCTGCACATAGACTGAGCAGCATTTAAGAGTGCTGCTCCAGTGGTATGCACAGTCTCCTCCAAAGGCTCCATCGGGAGTTCGGTAAGATATGGTGTTGCACATCTGGTCTGAGGTCTGTAACCCTTCTTCTGCACATAGAGCTGCCTGCAAGAGTGCGGCTCCAGTGTTATGCGCAGTCTCCTCCAAAGGCTCCATCGGGAAATCGGGTACATACGGTGTCACACATCTGGTCTGAGGTCTGTAGCCCTTATTCTGCACATAGACGGAGCAGCATTTAAGAGTGGTGCTCCAGTGTTATGCGCAGTCCCCTCCAAAGGCTCCATTGGGAAATCGGTAAGATATGGTGTCGCACATCTGGTCTGAGGTCTGTAGCCCTTATTCTGCACATAGACGGAGCAGCATTTTAAGACTGGTACTCCAGTGTTATGCGCAGTCCCCTCCAAAGGCTTCATCAGGAAATTGGTAAGATATGGTGTAGCACATCTGGTCTGAGGTCTGTAGCCCTTATTCTGCACATAGACGGAGCTGCCTGCAAGAATGCAGCCCCAGTGTTATGCGCAGTCCCTTCCAAAGGCTCCATAAGGAAATCGGTAAGATATGGTATAGCACATCTGGTCTGTGGTCTGTAGCCCTTATTTTGCACATAGATGGACCTGCATGTAAGAGTGCTGTTCCAGTGTTATGTGCAGTCTAATCCAAAGGCTTGACTGGGGAATCGGTAAGATATGGTGTAGCACATCTGGTCTCAGGTACCTAATCTTTGTATTGTATGTAGACAGAGCTGCACCACAAGATATGGTGTCGCGCATCTGGTTTGAGGTCTGTAGCCATTATTCTTCACATAGACTCAGCAGCATTTAAGAGTGCTGCTCCAGTGTTATGCGCAGTCCCCTCCAAAGGCTCCATCGGGAAATCACTAAGATATGGTGTCGCACATCTGGTCTGAGGTCTGTAGCCCTTCTTCTGCTCATAGACTGAGCAGCATTTAAGAATGCGGCTCCAGTGTTATGCGCAGTCCCCTCCAAAGTCTCCATTTGGGAAATCAGTAAGATATGGTGTCGCACATCTGGTCTGAGGTCCGTAGCCCTTATTCTGCACATAAACGGAGCATCATTTAAGAGTGCTGCCCCAGTGTTATGCGCAGTCCCCTCCAAAGGCTCCATTGGGAAATCGGTAAGATATGGTGTCGCACATCTGGTCTGAGGTCTGTAGCCCTTATTCTGCACATAGACGGAGCTGCCTGTAAGAGTGCTGCCCAAGTGTTATGCGCAGTCCCTTCCAAAGGCTCCATAAGGAAATCGGTAAGATATGGTGTAGCACATCTGGTCTGTGGTCTGTAGCCCTTATTTTGCACATAGATGGTCCTGCATGTAAGAGTGCTGTTCCAGTGTTATGTGCAATCTAATCCAAAGGCTTGACTGGGAAATCGGTAAGATATGGTGTCGCACATCTGCTCTCAGGTCCCTAACCCTTATATTGCACATAGACGTTGCAGCATTTAAGAGTGCTGCTCCAGTGTTATGTGCAGTCCCTTCCAAAGGCTCCATTGGGAAATTGGTATGATATGGTGTCGCACATCTGGTCTGAGGTCTGTAGCCCTTATTCTGCACATAGGCTGAGCAGCATTTAAGAGTGCTGCTCCAGTGTTATGCGCAGTCCCCTCCAAAGGCTCCATTGGGAAATTGGTAAGATATGGTGTCGCACATCTGGTCTGAGGTATGTAGCCCTTATTCTGCACATAGGCTGAGCAGCATTTAAGAGTGCTGCTCCAGTGTTATGCACAGTCCCCACCAAAGGCTCCATTTGGGAAATTGGTAAGATATGGTGTCGCACATCTGGTCTCAGGTCTGTAGCCCTTATTCTGCCTGCAAGAATGCTCCTCCAGTGTTATGTGCAGTCTCCTCCAGGGCTTCATTGGGAGATCGGTAACTTTTGGTATTGCACATAAAATTCAGCACCGCATCCAAAACGAAACGATCCTTTCCAAATTTTAATCAGATTTTGTAAAAAATACGAAACTGAATTTCAGTTTTTAAAATGTAAAAGTTATTCTAAAACACAAAATCTCCTTAATCCCTCATCACTGGATTCAATCATCATAAGTATCAATATGTCCCTCCCCTTTTAAAGAAAATTCCTTCTAGCATCTGTATTAAAATCAGAATGGAAATTAGAATGTTTGCTAGGAGATTCAAATGGGGAGAATTTGCCAGGAACGACCTCCCCGGCCCATTAGTTTCTGCTTCAAAATAATACAGCTTTAGGGCACCCAACCAGAAATGGACTATTTGGAAGATGGCCGATTCAGATGAAACGTGATGTGGCTTTGTTTGTCCCCTGTGGGACCACAGAACGAAGGGAACAGGCAGTTCTATTCCATCAAAACTGAATTTGTGAGCCTGACCAAAAAGAAGGCATATCTGCTAGACACCACAGGAATCTTATGGAGGCATCTGGCCATACCTGCAGAGAGGGTGGATCTACCGGCCAAATTCAAGAAGGACCAGTTTGTCGGTTGCCCACCCTCTGGGTTGTGGGCCAACTGCTGCTGGGACCACAGGGAGGGGCTGCGACTCAGTGACAGAGCATCGGCCTTAAATGCAGCAAGTCCCAGGTTCAGTCCCTGGCATCTCCAATTAAAAGGACGGGGCAGTAAGTGATGGGAAAGACCCGGACCTGAGACCTGGCTCTGTGGAAGAGCCTCTGCTTGGCACGAAGGAGGTCCCAGGTTCAATCCCCGGCATCTCCAGTTCAAAGGACCAGGCAGGAGGTGATGAGAAAGACCTGGACCTGAGACCCTGGCTCAGTGGCAGAGCCTCTGCTCGGCAGGCAGAAGGTCCCAGGTTCAGTCCCCGGCATCTCCAGTTAAAAGGACCAGGCAGGAGGTGATGAGAAAGTCCTGGATCTGAGACCCTGGCTCAGTGGCAGAGCCTCTGCTCGGCAGGCAGAAGGTCCCAGGTTCAGTCCCTAGCATCTCCAGTTAAAAGGACCAGGGCAGGAGGTGATGAGAAAGACCTGGACCTGAGACCCTGGCTCAGTGGCAGAGCCTCTGCTCGGCAGGCAGAAGGTCCCAGGTTCAGTCCCCGGCATCTCCAGTCAAAAGGACCAGGCAGGAGGTGATGAGAAAGACCTTGAGACCCTAGAGAGCAGCTGCCAGCCTGAGTAGACAAGATTGACCTTGGTGGGCCAAGGGTCTGAGTCAGTATCAGCCAGCAGCGTCCTCACCTCTTCATGTCACAGGAAACACGGCCACGGAATCTTCCAGGCTGGTTCTCAGGAACCAGGGTGGGGGATGTACGGAAGGAGAAGATGAGCTTGAAGAAGCCACAGGCAGCGGTGGGGCCCTTTCTGGTCTTTGCTCACATGCTCAGGGTCGCACTGACCGCCATTTTCTGGGGTCGGGAAGGAATTTTCCTCCAGGGCAGATTGGCCGGGGCTCCTGGAGGTTTTTCGCCTTCCTCTGGGCATCGAGCAGGGATCACCCGATAGGTGGCCGGGTTAAACAATACCACAATAAAGACATTCACAGAATTAAACTAAATAGCCCCCAAAAAAACATTAATAAAATGCCTCAACATAAAACCTTCTTTGTTGTCTGTCTGTTGTTTGCTGAGCTCGCAAGTAGAAGGGTGGCGTCCCTCCCTGGGTTGGTACAGTTTGGCCAGTCTCTCCAGCCTCACCTGTCCTCACGGGAACAACAGGAAATGTGTTCAGTCCCCTGCAACCCCTTGCTCGCTGCCACCATTTTGTCCCCCGTGGGGCTCCAAAATCAGAAATAAATCTATCTGGGGGTGGGGGGAGGGTGTAGCAAAGGCCTGAGGCAGGGGGAGAAGCCACCTCACCTCTATTCCCCCCACCTCTTCAGCCCCTTCCCCAGTCCTATTGAGCTGGGATTTTGTCCCTCACGAAGTCCTGTTCTGGTCCCCCACTCAGCCAGCCAGCCTTGGCACTCTCTGCCTTGTGCCCACCACCCCACCCCTGAAAACATCCCCCCACCTTCGCTGGAGCCCCAGGACAACAACTTACCTTTCTGCGCGGGAAAGCTGAAAGCACTGAAAACAGGTGCAGCTCCCAGCTCCACCAGTCCCAACTGAGGGTTTCTGGGAGCTGGGGGTGGGGCTTAGCTTTCAGAAAGCAAGCCCTGTTTCCTGCCACCCTACCCAAAGTCTCAGAAAGTGGAGGGAAAAACCCTCCACTTTCAAAATGGGTTGGGGTTGGCGTGGGGTGGTGGTGGCAAGGCTTGTGAGCCTGGTTGCCCAGGGGGGCTCAGTCACCCTTGGAAAATTTCAGGGGTAGCCCCAGCCCTCAAGCCCCCTGAAGTTGACACCTATGCCCCCTGGGTCCATCACACAGCCGGGGCTTTCAGACTAGGGCTGGGGGAGGCCCGGGGTTGCCCGGTCTCCCCTGGCCACTGGTGGGGGATGGGGGGCAGGGTTGCCAGATCCAGGCTGGGAAGCGCCTGGAGAATTTGGGGGTGGAGCCTGGGGAGGGGTAGGGACCCACCTCAGTAGGGTACAAGGCCGCAGAGTCCACCTTCCGAAGCATCCATTTGCTCCAGGGGAACTGATCTCTGTAGTCTGGGGATGAGCTGGAATTCCAGGGGATCCCCAGGTCCCACCTGGAGGCTGGCATCCCTACCGCTGAGGCCACTCGATCAGGAGGCGAGACTGCCACCACTTTGGCCACTCTCAGTTCCTGCAGCAGAATGCGTTGAGTAGGGTTGCCAGCTCTGCATTGGGACAGATTTTGGAGGTGGAGATTAAGGAGGAGAAGGCAGCAGGAAGAGAGGAAGGGCCAGCGTGGGATGGACGGACTCCATCAAGGAAGCCACAACGTCCCTCCGTTTGCAAGGCCCGAGCGAGGCTGTCAAGGACAGGACATTTTGGAAGTCATTAATTCATAGGGGCATCATCGGTCGGGAGCGAGTCGATGGCACGTTCAAAACGCCTTTGCCAGGCAGGTGTTAACACAATTTTTGAAGCGGAGGGGGAAAGCAAACTTGCGAGGCCCAGCTCTTAAGACCCCCGTCATGCCAGACTTTGATGCTGGGTACTGTCAGGCTGCGGTGGCGCCGAGGTTCAGGCGCCGAGCTGCAGACCGGAAGGTCAGTAGTTCGGTAGTTCGAGACCCGAGTGCCGCATGACGGAGTGAGCTTCCGTCTCTGGTTCCAGCTCCTGCCAACCTAGCAGTTCCAAAGCAAGAAATTACAAAGTAGATAAAGAGGTAGCACCACTTTGGTGGGAAGGTAACAGTGTTCTGTGCGCCTTGGCATTTAGTCGTGCCGGCCATATGACCACAGAAACATCTTCGGACAGCGCTGGCTCTTCGGCTTGGGATCGGAGATGAGCGCTGCAACCCTAGAGTCGGATTTGACTGGCTTTCGAGCAAGGGAAGCCTTTACCTTTACCTTTTTCTACTGTCAGGCCAATATTTGATCTAACACTGAAAGCGGTCAAACCAAGATTGCTTTTGGCCTCCTGTGTTGATTCATTTTTAATAACACCTGTATCTGAAGAAGTGTGCTTTGCACACAAAAGCTTGTACCCAGAATTAAACTTAGTTGGTCTCAAAGGTGCCGCCGGACTCAAACTTAGTTCTGTTGCTTCAGACCAACACGGCTCTGCCCACCTGGGTCTATCTGAAGAAATATGCCTGCACACGAAAGCTTGTAAGGTAAAGGTAAAGGCTCCCTTGCTCGAAAGCCAGTCGAATCCGACTCTAGGGTTGCGGTGCTCATCTCCGTTTCAAAGCCGAAGAGCCAGCGCTGTCCGAAGACGTCTCCGTGGTCGTGTGGCCGGCATGACTAAACACCAAGGTGCACGGAACGCTGTTACCTTCCACCGAAGTGGTACCTATTTATCTACTTGCAATTTCTTGCTTTCGAACTGCTAGGTTGGCAGGAGCTGGAACTAGAGACGGGAGCTCACTCCGTCATGCGGCACACTCGGGTCTTGAACTGCTGAACTACTGACCTTCCACAGCCTGCAGTTCAGCGTCCCAGGATTAAATTTGGTCGGCCTTAAAGGTGCCGCCGGACTCAAACTTTGTTCCGTTGCTTCAGACCAACACGGCCACCGTCCTGAAATCTGCCTTCCCCGTGACCCCTTTTGTAGCATCTATCTCTGGAACTCTTGCTCAGTGTTTTGTGCCATCTGGGGTTGGCCTCAGTAAGAGGTATGACGTGGCTTTGTTTCTTTTTGTGAAAAAGAGTCCCGTGGCACCTTCAAGGCCAACAAAGTTTTATTCAAGGCGTGGGCTCTCGTGCGCTATTGCAATGGCCCGCTTTGCTCTTTCTTTTGGTGGGTTCTACATGGGCCAATACGGGCACTCATGACCAATGTTCCCCTCTAAGCTGCGGAGTCTTGTGAGCAAAAATTCTACTTTGTGAGTTCCTGGCATTAAAGTGGTGAGCGAGTGATTTGGCTGCTGCATAAACCAGTTTGCTCTGGAGCCATCCCTTCCTGAGCTAAGACAACAATGCGTGAGCTGGAAGCTAAAGAACTGTGAGCTAGCTCACACTAACTCAGCTTAGAGGGAACGCTGCTCACAACTTCCCCCCCTTCCATATAACATATAGGTAAAGGTAAAGGTTCCCTTGCTCGAAAGCCAGTCGAATCCGACTCTAGGGTTGCGGTGCTCATCTCCGTTTCAAAGCCGAAGAGCCAGCGCTGTCCGAAGACGTTTCCGTGGTCACGTGGCCGGCATGACTAAACGCCAAGGCACACAGAATGCTGTTACCTTCCCACCAAAGTGGTACCTATTTATCCACTTGCAATTTCTTGCTTTCGAACTGCTAGGTTGGCAGGAGCTGGAACTAGAGACGGGAGCTCACTCCGTCATGCGGCACCCGGGTCTCGAACTGCTGAACTACTGACCTTCCACAGCCTGCAGTTCAGCGTCTTAACCACCTGAGCCACCGCAGCTCCTATATAACATATACTTGCTTGCAAAAAGATAAGACTGGCATTTTTTTTTACAATAACCCTCTGCCGCCCCCTGCTGGAAAGACCGATCCCTCCTCAGCGAAAGACAATGGAGCTTGTGTTCCTTGCGCTTAGGAGCCTTTGGGGGAGAGAACCGGCCCCACCGGCATCTTCCTCTGTCTCCGGCTCCTCTTTTTCTTGCTTCCCGCTAGCCAGGGAACGCTCCGGTCCCTGGCGGAGATGAGCGCCTGCCTCCTGTGCGGGAGACGGCAAGGGGGAGGGTGACTCACTCTCTGCCTCCTCCATCTTCACTGCGGCTGTGATGAAATAAGGCCAGAAGACCGGGGGTGGGGGTGGGGGAATGTGCACTGGACATCTGGCCAAGGGCATGCTCTCACCACCCACCTCACCCCCTGGAGGAAGGAAGCTGGTTTAAGGCGTGAGGACGAGACAGCGGCTCCCCCATCGTTCCCCACCGCCCTGATCCCCTGCGAAAGGAAAAGAGCCAATCTCTGGAAAGGACGGGATGCGGCGAGCCCCGGCAGAAGGGGTGCAAAGACCGCAGAGGGAGAGCCCTGAGCGGCCCTCTCGGCGACTCTGCCGGCTCCCATAGGAGAAGTGGACGATCGTGGCCGCTGGAGACCTTTCCCAGCGGAGAATTATAGCCGGGATCTGGGGAAAGGGAAGAATAGGGAACCAAGAGGGGGGGGTGCAACTGGATTTTGGAGCGAGGAAAACCGTGCAGCCCCCTTGCCCTACATCCAGAGAGAGAGAGAGGAACCTGGAGCCCATTTCTGGAAGCAGAGACACTTTGCTCTTCCTCTCTGAGCAGGGGGTGCCTAGAGTGTGGCTGTTCCCTCGGACGAGAAGCGGGCCATGCTGGCAGCCCGGGAGGCGGCCGCCCTCTACCAGACCGACTTTGTGCGGAACACCAGGGCGGTGGGCGCCCTGTGGGCCGGCTGCACCCTCTGCTTTGGCATCCTGGAGGTGGTGGTGCTGATCCAGCCGGCGTGGGTGCAGACCGGGCCGCTCACCTACCAGCTGCCCCCATCGGGGGTCCTCTCCGACCCCAGCGTGAGCGCCGTGGGATCCTTCGGCCTCTACCAGGTCTGCGTGGAGCGGGACGGGGCCCTGAAGTGCGAGGGCTCCCTGGTCACCCTGACGCCCATCCCGTCCTTCAAGGCGGCGTCCGTCTTCGTCCTGATGGCCCTGGTGCTGGTGATGGGCAGCGTGGCCTCCTTGGGTCTCTTCTGGGCCTGCAGCCCGGGAACGGTCTACAAGGTTTGCGCCTGGCAGCAGCTCTCGGCAGGTAAAAGAAAATAACCTTGGGGGGGGGAGAAGACGGCAGAAACCAGGTAGGTGCAAATGAAAGGGGACAGGGACGGGCCATCTTGGTGTAGAGAGCCAGTTTAGTGTAGTGGTGAAGTGCGCGGACTCTTATCTGGGAGAACCGGGTTTGATTCCCCACTCCTCCACTTGCACCTGCTGGTGTGACCTTGGGTCAGTCACAAGATCTGGCACAGCTGTTCCCTGAAGGACAGTTTCTGTCAGAAGTTCTCTCAGCCCCACCTACCTCACAGGGTGTCTGTTGTGGGGAGGGGAAGGGAAAGGAGTTTGTAAGCCGCTCTGAGACGCCTTTGGGCAGTGAAGGGGCGGGGTATAAAGCCAATCTCTTCTCTTCTTTTTCTACCTCACAGAGTGTCCGTTGTGGGAAGGGGAAGGGAAAGGAGTTTGTAAGCCTCTCTGAGACGCCTTTGGGCAGTGAAGGGTGGGGTATAAGTCCAAACTCTTCTTCTTCTTCTTCTTCTTCTTCTACTGGAGAGCCAGGCCCGTAGCTAACGCGGAGCCCACGGGGCCCGGCCCCCTAAGGTTTTTTCCAGGGCCCCAACCTGAGCCTTGGCTTCTCCTCCCTGAGCCCCACAGCAGTTACATGCCTGTCAATCGGCCCCATCTGAACCAGCACCGTCCAGGGGGTGGGGGGATGTACGTAGCTCCATATAGACACATCATGGCTGGCCCCCTGAGCAAAAAATTAGCCCCCCCCCAGCAAAAAGTTGCTAGCTACGGGGCAGCTGGAGAGCCAGTCTGGTGTAGCAGTCTGGAGCGCGGGCTCTAATCTGGGAGAACCGAGTTTGATTCCCCGCGCCTTCACATGCCTCTGCTGGTGTGACCTTGGGTCAGTCACAAGCTCTTTCAGAGCGGTTCTCTCAGGAGCAGTCCTCGAAAGAGCTCAGCCCCATCTATCTCACAGGGTGTCTGTCGCGGGGAGGGGAAGGGAAAGGAGATTGTAAGCCGCTCTGAAACTTCTTCTTCTTCTTAGGCAGGCACATGAGAGGGAGATCATGAGAGAGAACTTAGGCAGATCATGAGGAGGGAGGGCAGGAAGGGTTGCCTCAGTGCTTAGTTTCTTACATGCTCGGGGAAATGCCAATCACCACTTTCAGGTAAGGAAGCAACTTTTCTCCAGGCCAGTTTGGCCAGGGAACCTGGAGGGGTTTTTTGCCCTCTTCTGGGCATGGAGCAGGGGTCACTGCAGGTGTGGAGGGAGAGGTATTTGTGAATTTCCTGCATTGTGCAGGGGGTCGGACTAGATGATCCCGGAGGTCCCTTCCAACTCTATGATTCTATGATTTTCCTCCTCCTCCAGGGGTTACTAAATTTCAACTAGAGAAACCACCAGGGTTCAAACCCACGGACAGCATAACCACCTAAGCCAATCCAAGGGGTTTCTCACGAACATATTTCAGTGCTAGTTTGCCGCCTCCTGTTGCGTTCTTGGGTGACCAAGAGACACCCCCTGAGGTTGGCCTTTGGAGAAAGGCAGAGAGCGGATTCTCAGCAGCCGGGGTGGTGTCGGAGCAAGCTGTGCCTCTGGCCAAGTAAGGGCTTTACTTTGTGAACAAACGGGTGTCATTCTCAGGTCCGCTTTACTCAGGTCCGCTTGCTCTGCATATTGTGTGACCGGCTCCCCCCACCTTCTGATCTCAGGCACTTGGGTCCCAGGATATGGTTGGAAGTAAGGATGCCAACTCTTGTTTAGGAAATTCCTGGAGACTCAGGGATGGCAGAGTTTGGGGGCAGGGTGCTCAGCCGCAAAGTCATGCCAGAGCGCCTACCCTCCAAAGCTCCCATTCTCTCCAGGGGAACTGACATCTGTAGCCTGGAGCTCTATTGTAATTCCACAAGATCACCAGGCCCCCCACAGAGGCTGGCAACCCTGTTCGGAAGCCTGATGACAGAAGCATCTCCCTTGCTGAACCCTAGTTGGCACCATGCCACTTCAGATTAAAAAAAAAAGAAGTGATATAGGGAGCTCTAGGAATTTCTGGAAACTCTATGGTAAAACCATAGTGTTTC
This sequence comes from Gekko gecko, assembly GCA_029375565.1. NCBI lineage: Eukaryota > Metazoa > Chordata > Lepidosauria > Squamata > Gekkonidae > Gekko > Gekko gecko. The sequence goes on along the minus strand of JAPDNY010000002.1, from coordinate 299,842,459 downwards.
TGGTGATTCCTAGAGCTACCTGATTTTTTTTTTTTTTGCTGGAAGTGACATGGTGCTGCATGCGTTGCTGCCTTTTCTTTCCTCCCACTGCTGCAGAGCAGCAATAGTAGTGAGAGGCAGGGAATCCTCTGCCCCCACTGGGGGAACGGGACCCCTATTTCTGCATGCAGGAGAACGAGGTGGTAGAAACTTGAGGTAGCACAATGGGACGTACCATCTCAGACCACACATGGGGAGAGTAACATTTTTAAGGTTCCCCCATGTAAAAACTCCCTGCCAATGAAAAATTGGATCAGAGTTCCAGCCTAGCCCTTTGCATGGTGTACTTGTTTTCTCTGAGACCTAGTTTGGCGTAGTGGTTAGGAGCATGGACTCTAATCTGGGAGAACTGGGTTTGATTCCCCACTCCTCCACATGCAGCTGCTGGTGTGACCTTGGGTCAATTACAAGTTCTTTCAGAGCTGTTCTCTCAAGGACAGTTCTCAAAAGAGCTCTCTCAGTCCCACCAACCTCACAGTGTGTCTGTTGTGGGAAGGGGAAAGGAAAGGGATTGTAAACTATTCTGAAACTCCTTTAGTAGTGAAGGGCAGGGTATAAATCCAATCTCTGCTTCTTCTCCTCCTCCTCCTTCTTACAGGGAGTTTTGAAAATGTAATCCTTTCCTTGCATATACTATTCTGACAAAAGAAATACACTAAAATACAAAGGATGTATAGTCCTTGTTGAGAATACTTATGTGAGGACTGAATGAGTTAGCATATGTAATGAGATAAGAAACCAATATCCCTGTTGAGTCCTGGGGAGGCTTTTCTTCCAAGTGACATAATAACTTGTAATTCAGCAATTTCCCTTTCCATCCTGTTCCTGAAGTTCCTTGGTAATAAAACAGCTACTTTGAGGTTACCCATTGAATGTCGTGGAAGGCTGAAGGATTCTCCTACAGGTTTCTCAATCTTGTGATTCCTGATGTCAGATTTGTGCCCATTTATCCTCTGGCGTAGGGTTTGTCCTGTTGTCCTACGGAGAGGGCCAAAGGGCATTGTTGGCATTTAATGGCACATACAGTGTTAGAAGATGAGTGAGTGAATGAGCCTCTGATAGTGTAGTAGATGTTAGGTCCAGTGACGGTGTTGTCTGAGTGTAAAGGTAAAGGTAAAGGTTCCCTTGCTCGAAAGCCAGTCGGATCCGACTCTAGGGTTGCGGTGCTCATCTCCTTTTCAAAGCCGAAGAGACAGCGCTGTCCGAAGACGTTTCCATGGTCATGTGGCCGGCATGACTAAACTCCAAGGTGCACGGAATGCTGTTACCTTCCCACCGAAGTGGTACCTATTTATCTACTTGCAATTTCTTGCTTTCAAACCTCTGGGTTTATTGCAAGCTCTGGTCCCAGTGTCCCCATTCAAATTCGATGTTGCATTATTGTGTGTGAGGAGTTGTTGAGACGGGGATATTATAAGGATATTATAGCATTGGAAAAAGTGCAGAGAAGGGCAACTAGAATGATAAAAGGGTTGGAACATCTTCCCTATGAAGAAAGGTTAAAATGCTTGGGGCTCTTTAGCTTGGAGAAACGACGGCTGAGGGGTGACATGATCGAGGTTTATAAGATTATGCATGGGATAGAGCAGGTTGAGAAAGAAGTACTTTTCTCCCTCTCTCACAATACAAGAACTTGTGGGCACTCCATGAAATTGCTGAGCAGTCGGGTTAGAACAGATAAAAGGAAATACTTCTTCACCCAAAGAGTGATTAACACATGGAATTCACTGCCCCAGGAGGTGGTGGCAGCTACAAGCATGGACAGTTTCAAGAGGGAATTAGAGAAACATATGGAGCAGAAGGCCATCAGTGGCTATTAGCCACAGGGTATAGATGGGAACTCTCAGTCTGGGGCAGGTGATGCTCTGTATTCTTAGTGCTGGGGGGGCAGCAGTGGGAGGGCTTCTGGTGTCCTGGCCCCACTGCTGGACCTCCTGATAGCACCTGGTATTTTTGGCCGCTGTGTGACAGAGTGTTGGACTGGATGGGCCATTGGCCTGATTCAACATTGGCTTCTCTTATGTTCTTATGTTCTTATGGGGGAGCTGTCTGTGCGCAAGAAAAGGTTTGCCTCCCAGTACTTGTGAAAGGGAACTGTCATTATCCAGTAGGGGTTGCAAGTCGTTGACGATGCGTTGAACCGTTTTGAGCTGAGAGCTGTGTATGTGACCGCTAATGGTGTTCTATTATTGTCTCTTCGGGGCCTGTCTCATAACAGGTTTCCTCCAGGTATCCTTCTGGCTTTGTGAATCTGTTTGCTGACTTCATCAGGCAGATACTTCAGTTTTGTGAGCCTAAAGAGGGCGGGGCTTGGGGAAGGACCTCAGCAGGGTGAAATAGCAGAGAGTTCTCCCTCTAAAGCAGGGGTCCCCAACGTGGTGCCCACGGGCAACATGGCGCCCCCCCCCCAACACCTGTCCCAGTGTCTACCAAGTACTTTTAGTAAGTCGGCAGGGCTTGGTGAAACTTTTGCCCAGCAAGGCTTCTGATGGGCTGTGCCGATTTAAAGGCATCTTGTTAAACGGGGTCTCTGCCTGAAATATTGAAGAGATACCCTTAGCATTATAAATAATCTTGCTCCCCAACGTTTTGTGGCTGGCTCTGCCTCTGGCAAAAGGTATTTTACAGTTGGCCCCACCTTCTGAGGTGACCATTTTTTGATTGTGCCCACTGCCCTGTGTCAGAATGCCAAAGGTGCCCGCGTGCTCAAAAAAGAAGAAGAAACTGGATTTAGACCCTGAAGGTGTCTCAGAGCGGCTTACAAACTCCTTTCCCTTCCTCTCCCCACAACAGACACCCTGTAAGCAATGATCCCGCTAAGCTGTGGAGTCTTGTGAGCAAAAATTCTACTCTGTGATCTACTGGCATTAAAGATGTGAGCGAGCGATTTGGCTACTGCATAAATTAGTTTGCTCTGGAGCCGTTCTTCATGAGCGAAGGCAAAGATGTGTGAGCCGGAGGCTAAAAAACTGTGAGCTAGCTCACACTCACTCAGCCTAGAGGGGACCTGTGAGGTAGGTGGGGCTGAGAGAGCTCTTTCGAGGACTGCTCTTGAGAAAGCAGCTCTGAGAGAACTTGTGACTGACCCAAGGTCACACCAGCAGCTGCAGTTGGAGGAGTGGGGATTCGAACCCGGTTCTAACTCATTAGAGTCCACCACTCTTAACCACTATATCACATTGGCTCTCAGGGTAGGGAACCCCTGCTCTAAGACAGCCATTTTTGCCAAAGGAATTGATCTCAGCGATTGGGAAGCCCGTTGTGATTCCAAGAGGTTTCCAGGCCCCACCTGAAGGTTAGACAAACATAAAGAACAAAACACAAGCTACTAATATGCACTTGTGTCTTCATATATTGATTTAAATACAATAGAGACCCCAGTGTATTTTATACATATTCATTATAATACAAAAACCTAAAGAACATTATATATCTACTCAGGGCTCTTTTTGTAGAAAAAGCCCAGCAGGAACTCATTAGCATAATAGGCCACACCCAACAGCAGAAACTAATTCACATATTAGGCCACACCCCTGACAGCACAGCTCATTAGTTTATTAGACCACACCCCCATGCTACCAGAAGTGTGGTCATCCAGCCACACCCACCTTTTGCTTCTTATTCTGTTTACTTTGTTTGTTGTCAAAACCCAGGACTTTTTTTGGAGCAGGAACTCCTTTGTGTGTTAGGCCACGCGCCCCTCATGTAGCCAATCCTAATGAGTTCCTGCTATTGGGCGTGGCCTGTTATGCTAATGAGTTCCTGCTGGGTGTGGCCAACTCGGGAGCCAGCCGGAGCCCCGTTCCTGTGCATTCCTGCCCAGAAATAGCCCTGTATCTACTAATAGAAAAGTCCACAGCCAGTGTTCCCTCTAAGCTGAGTTAGTGTGAGCTAGCTCACAGTTTTTTAGCCTCTGGCCCACACATTTTTGTCTTAGCTCAGGAAGGATGGCTCCAGAGCAAACTAATTTATTTAGTAGCCAAATCTCTTGCTCACAACTTTAATGCCAGTAGCTCACAAAGTAGAATTTTTGCTCACAAGACTCCACAGCTTAGAGGGAACATTGTGACCACAGCCACAGAGACCTATTCCAATGCTGTAGACTTGTCTTGCTCCTGATAAGAGACTGATGAAGGTTGCAACAGTCCTACATGATGAGAGAAGCAGCAGGCTGTTATGTTCTCCACAAAAAGTGATTCAGCAAGCATCGAAGGCTGCCAAGCCAGCTAGGGCCCTGGGGGGGGATGGGTATCTGTGTAGAGAGACCACACGAATGCCTGCTTCTTTGCTTGTTTCTCCTTTCTCCATTTCTCTGTCTCACAGCGACGTGTCAGGCCCTAGGCTGCCTGGTTTTCCCTGATGGCTGGGGGGCACCCGAGGTGAGGGCCCTGTGTGGGCCTCGGGCGAGAGCTATACCCTGGGCACCTGCACGATCCACTGGGCCTTCACCCTCGCCCTGCTGGGCATCGCCGACGCTCTGGTCCTGGCTACCCTCGCCTTTGTGCTGGGGAACCGGCAGGATGCTTTGCTTCCCACAGGCTACGCTCCACCCCCAGGGGGGAGAGGTAAGGAACTGGCGCTCTCCCCTTCCCCCTTTCCTTGGCAATGATGGGAGCATCAAGGGATGCTGGAGCTGGGACCAGCTGCTGTAGGAGAAGCGGAGTTATCTGTTGCCTAGCAACAGCCAATGGGAGACCAGGATGGGAGACAGTGAAGGAAGTTGGTAACTCTCCAAGAGGCGAGGATGCCAGAACAAAACAGCCCACCCCCCAAACCCACAAATAAAATTGGGTGTGATGATTCTGCTAAAATGTAATACTACAGTCTCTCTGCGCCAGCCGCTGGGAGTCACGAACCCGGTTTTTAATGGGAACGGTGGCGCCTCTGTCACAAAAGCGGAAGTGGCAAAGAAAGCACATCTGTCCCCCTCTTCGGACCTCTGCGTTAAGGCACAAAATTCCATTTGGAAGCAGTCGTGCCAGGACTCTGTGATTTCTGAGTTCTGTACCCTGGCCCGTTATTTCCTTGTTCTATGCCATTTCTGCCAGTCACAGGGAGGGGAAGGGAGCGTGAAGATAGTCACGGCTAATGTTCCCTCTAAGCTGAGTTAGTGTGAGCTAGCTCCCAGTTTTCTAGCCTCTGGCTCACACATTTCTGTCTGAGTTCGTGTGAGCTAGCTCCCAGTTTTCTAGCCTCCGGCTCACACATTTCTGTCTGAGTTCGTGTGAGCTAGCTCCCAGTTTTCTAGCCTGTGGCTCACACATTTCTGTCTGAGTTCGTGTGAGCTAGCTCCCAGTTTTCTAGCCTCCGGCTCACACATTTCTGTCTGAGTTCGTGTGAGCTAGCTCCCAGTTTTCTAGCCTCCGGCTCACACATTTCTGTCTGAGTTCGTGTGAGCTAGCTCCCAGTTTTCTAGCCTCTGGCTCACACATTTCTGTCTGAGTTCGTGTGAGCTAGCTCCCAGTTTTCTAGCCTCCGGCTCACACATTTT